>CM076580.1:832469343-832879145 GCA_034641835.2 Pinus albicaulis
TGGTAACTTGAAAGAGCATAACTCACATCCATATATTTTGATTTCTGTGTGATTTTGGTATAGGTACCAATCACCTATCCTGTATTGCTTTGAGAGTTGGAGAATTTTCTTGATGTCACTATTGACCCTAGGAGGGGAGACTCCTATTAATAAAGTGGTTGTAGGGTGTAAAAATAGGTCAATGAACTAATTGTAAGAATAAGGAGAATCAGAGAAATTATGAGTGATTGTAGACCAAAATATTACAGACCTAGGGTTTCATTTGGCATCAAGTTTCTTGACTTGGAAAGGAAAACTTTTTGATTAGTAGTAAAGCATGAGATGATATATAACAGAAGAATATTTGAACACTCTTTCATTCTCTAATCTCATGAACTAATCATGGATTTTATCAGCAATGTAGGAAGCAAAATCATACTTGATAGAAGGGGGTTGTCCAGGGGTGAAAATTTACAACAATACTAGGGTTAATTGATCAACATATTCACTAGTATTGAAGCCCATTATAGAGGATATCATATTCAAAATAAGCCTACCCACATCAGTGAAAAAAGTATAACCATAAGGGAGAGAACCTTTGGGCTGATGTTCTGGAAACATGAAGGTTTGGCAGATGCAATTTAACTCTTCATGGGATAAATTAGCAGATTTCTCAAGTAATTCTCCCATGGAAAGGGGAGTCAGGGCTTGACCAGGCTGAAACTGTAACATTTCATTAATAGACCAAACATTTATGGGGAAAAGTATGTTTTGACTCGAGGACGAGACTGCTCGTTGATTAGGATCATAATTTGCATCGCAGTAATGGATTATTTCAGGAAAAATGTGGACTAAGGGGAGAAGATACATGTGAATATTGGATTCCCATAATCCAAAAATGTCAGAGTCGTTCAATAGTTATCTCTATAGTGGCAAAAAATTCGAAGATGATTTTCACTGAGGACGAGGTCTTTGATTTGGAAATCTCTATCTGCTAAAGGTAGATAGTCTAAATCTTTGTGAGGGGCATTTAGGGGTGCAATATTCAAAGCCACATGAATTTCCATTTCTGGTTCTTATGGATTCATAAATGAATTCCAGGTTTTGATGAAAAAACAGGCACAATCATAAGTTTGGGAATGCAATTGTAATTTTAGGATTTTGAGGAATAAACTAAAGACCAATATTGAACCTCGTTTTAGTTTTTTGTGTGGAATTAAAACAAAAACCAGGATTTTGCAGAGTTCAAAGGGAATTTAGGTAAATACCTGTTTTCTAGGAAATGAACAGTGACGAAAACAGGTGTTGGCTATGGCAGATGAATTCTAGATGCTCGACTGTAATTTTCCTCAGTAAGGTAGCAGTTGGTAAACTTCGATAGTTGATTTCGAAATTCGATGCATGGGACACTAGTCACTGCACGAGATAGTGAAAATGACGTAGGTACATTTTATTTATTTGCAAAGTCAAAGGTTGGTGGGTTTTTCATTTTTTTAATGGATGACGTCACCAAGTATGGTGGCTTCGTCATGGGAGGCAAGCGGTAAGTGGTATTCATCGCACCAATTTTGGGGAAGGGCGGTTTTCAGCAGAGGGCAAGCGATTCCATACGATGCACGACACGTGGCACGACACTGTTCAGAAAACCACTTGGCCATCGCGCTTTATCGTTCGAACGTTGATGCGCAGCGATATGGACGACAACTGTAAATCTTGGATTGATCGATCGAACGGTCGTCGAGAAAGCAAGATGACAGAGAATTATGGCAAGCCCAATGAAATTTATTATGAAATAATCACATCGGGGGCATTTTGATTGGTGGATTAGGTTATTTAATTAACCATGAGGTTTAATTAATATATTATAATGCGGTGGGGATGTTGGGTTTTTAATTGACTGGAATTTCAACCAATTAATCATTTTTAATAATTATATGTCTATTTTTCAACCAACAGAGCAGGATATATAGTATATGGGAATTTTTATATTTAAATTAATATGGGGAAAGGGGAAATTTGCTGGGATTTAAATAATAAAGTTAAAAATTAATATGAAAATTGAATGGAAGCGCTAAGTGTAAAACATTAGGTTAATGTATTTAACTTACGCTTGAATGAATATGGCTTTTATGAAATATTGCATAATTTTCCTAAGTAAAATGGGATTTTACTTAGGAAAAGATTTTTTAGAAGTGAATGAATGTCATGATGAATGATTTTAAGTACTTAGGCTCTTAATATTATTGGGTCGAGGGTCTGGTCCCTCCAAAATTCAAGGAAATGCCTTGAGCCTCTCTAATTTTCAAATGCCTTAGTACTTATGGGAAATCAGTGAAACTTTTTAGGGAAAAATTAGAGGGGAAGTTAATAATTTGTCTTTGCTTTGCTTGAAATTTTTCCAGTGTAGTGTCTACCTTTGCACTTGTGATGAAAGTAAATATTTAACATATCTAGAGTCATTATCCATCACATGTAATTCTACAACATCATCTACCTACCCTACCTACTTTACCCTACCATTTTTTCTTCTTTATTAAGGTGCACTTAAATTGGAAAACCCTTATCAAACATTTTCTTTTACATGTGGATATCTATCTAAATCTATCCTTATTACATCCAAGGGCTCAGATTAAATTGTTGAGCTCCTATTATTTACTCTACCTATCTACTTATCTGCCAAGATTAAACAGTTTGGTCATATTTTATTCTCTATCTCTAAAACATAAAATTCAAAATTGAACTAGCCAAGCTTAAACTGTTTAACTGTTCATAAATTATGGCATAAGATACAAGTTGCACACAATTTTGTTTATTACATAAGAGCAAAAAGTAGTGGCATTTAGACTTGCACACTTTCCTTGGCCTTTCTTTTGGTGGGGTTCATTTTCTTTTACCTTTTTGGCCATTTTATTCTTTTCACCCTTTGATTTTTCTTTTAGGGTATACCCTCTTTACATTTTTAAAATTTTTTGATTTTTTGACAATATGAGAAACCTTTGCAACAAGAAAGGGTATGAAAATATTACATAGCTCATCAAGTCAATCATGATATATGACACCTATTGGTATAGGTGTCTAATAAGATCTTCAATATGGACGACCCAAATTCAATCTTAGGGCTAATGAAATAACATATGAGGTAGGGGCTGGGTGAAGAAAGGGTTAATGTGGGCCATTTATCTATAGAGATTAACGACGGATATTCACCGAAGAGGTTACACAACAAGATTCATGAATTTTAACAAAGGGTGGTAAGGATTGATCTAGATCGTCGAATCTTTGCGTATGGATGGCCCATATTCAATCGAAAGATTGCGATCGGTGCGGGCAATGGGTAAAAGCACCGATGCGATTATATGTGGACCATCAGATCTTTGGAGAGATTGACGATTAGGAATGAATCTTAGGTCCAAAGGCGGAGGGATGGGCTTATGAACAGAGCGATGGGGGTCGTCGGATCTGGGAATGGCGGCATATATTGACGACAGGGAATCCATCAGAAGATCACCAATCGGGAGGAGGCAATAAAATATTCAAACGCGACCAATGAAAAAATCTGATGCGAGATCCCGAAGACCGTTTGACCATTTTTATATCAACGACTGATAATTTATCAAGGAATGCACTGTCAGGTTTTATGTTAACATAGGAAAAATGGGTTTTTATAAAATACAAAGGAAAATTTTCTTTCGAGAAAGGTTTTATATAATGTTTAGCATCCAATTGCGAGCTATGGGTTATGTGAAGGAGAGCGGAGGAGTGGGGGGGTTTTAAAAATAAAAGCGGCCAATCGCATCGGGATTTTTTGTTTAAACAAAGAAATGCACCCATCGCAAACTTTCGATTGCGATTAGTGCTCGGGACTTAACTCTTGGTCTCGGACGTGGGTTATGTGGTGGGGAAGTGGTTTGGGGGCTAGTGCCAAAAGGGCTTAAGGCCTTAGCACAAAAAGGCTATTTTTAATGATTTTCCAAATATTTTCAAAGGATTTGAAAGCTTCTGATAATTTAAAATAGGAGTTTTAAACCTTGTCAAAGGGGTTTTAATGAAGGGAAGAAAGGAAATGAGGGAAAATAGAGGAATTTCATGGGGAAAAAAGAGGATAAAATGGAGATTAATTATGAGTGAAAGGAGGGGTAAAATGAGGGAAAATGGAGTTTTTGCATCAGTCTTTTCTTCAGGAAAACAACATATTTTCAAAATTGAGAGGAAAACAGCAGTGAATATTAACT
Organism: Pinus albicaulis; assembly: GCA_034641835.2. Classification (NCBI taxonomy): domain Eukaryota; kingdom Viridiplantae; phylum Streptophyta; class Pinopsida; order Pinales; family Pinaceae; genus Pinus; species Pinus albicaulis. Next base: position 832,473,555 of record CM076580.1, read on the forward strand.
CAAGGATAAGTCATCTTCATAATACTTCAAGAAATAACAATTTGGAAAATAAATTGTTTCTTGAAGGCTTCAAAAAATGATTTAGCCACCATTTTATATGAAATTTTTTATAGGTGGCTAACAGTGGCTCCACATGGAGATGGTGCCTTCTTAAAGGCATCAAGAACTTCAGACTTGTGTTCTCTGGGGGGCTGATCAATGCCTGATCCATTGGGCTACAACTTTCTTCACTTGGATGATATTTTTCTATTCTGATAATGTTAGAAGCCATGAAAAAACAATGGAACTCTATCAAACAAGCTTTTTACCTACCCAATCCTTCTGATCTAACATTTTCTCTTCTTTAAAAGTTCCTTTGGATTGGAAAAATCTTTTTTGAAAAAAATATTCTTTTGAAAGCAAAAAACTAGTCTATTTCTACTTCTTATTTCTCCATGAACTCAGATTAAACAGTTGAGTTCATAAGCTTCTCTACCTAATTTAGGATCTATTAGGATTAGACTGTCTAACATATTTTTATTCTCTAAATTCTGAAATAGAAAATTTAAAATCATGCAAGTCAGGATTGAATAGTCTAACTGTTGCTGATCTATGGCATAAAAACAAGCTGTGCATAGATAATAATTTGTAGAAAATTAAATCAAAATGTTTGAAGGCTTAAGATCTGAAAGTTTTAGGAACATCCTTCTCTTTTCTTCAGCGCTATTTTTTAGTTTGTTTGAGTTGTTTTTTCTTTGCTATTTGGTTCAAGTTTTGGGCATATTAGCACCAGTTTTCTCCTATCCTTGACTCAAAATTTAAAAATGTTAGAGTCATTTCTCTTTTGGAATATTAGGTTCATATTTTGAGCTTGCTTGAACCTTTACTTTTCTATCCTAATCTATCTAACTCATAAGCCAAGATTAAGTTGTTTGGAAAATACAATTTTACTAACCTATCAGTAGTAAATTTAAAACTAATTAGTCATGATTAGGGTGTATGACTAACTAGGAATATGTTTTTAGGAGTGGAATTTGAGCTTGCACACTTTCAGAATTTGTTTCTCTTTTTTGGTATGGGGTTGTACCTTTCTTGTTTTTACAATCTTCCCTCTTTTCTTTCTTCTATTGTTTTTTGTATTTTTGATTTTTCGAACTTTGAATGCAATGATGGATGAAATATTTATAATGAGAAAAAATATAAAAAGGCTTCCACACATGATATGATCAAGAGAAATAATTTTTGAGCATCCTGCCATTGATAGGACTCCCAAACAGTTCAACTCCATTCAATTGCTACAAGAAATAAGCATTGTTACCAGCAGTAGAATGAATAAGATAAGGGCCAAGCCATAAGTTATCAAATTTCCCATGCTTACCCTTGTCTTCTCTCCTTGAATCCAGCTTTAACACTTTGTCACCAATATTAAAATTATTGGATTTTGTCCTTCTGTCAAAAGGCTTATTGATGCTCTCTTGCTTTTGTAATGCTCTGTTGTAAACCTCCTCTCTGGTTTGCTGAAGATGTATAGTCTGATTAATCCTTTTGATCATGTCATTGTCTTCAGACTGCACTTCTTGGATCAACTTCATAACTGACACACCTAGGCTGGTTGGAAAAATTGCATCTATTCCATACACAAGCTGGTAGGGTGACATTCCAATAGATTTCTTAAGTGTTAATCTGTTAACCCATAGTGCATGTACTTGCATTGTGTGCCAAGACTTCTTGTTGTCCTCCAGCAACTTCTTGATTATGTTCACCAAAATTTTGTTTGAGGATTCTTCTAACCCATTATCTTGAGGGTAATAAGTAGTAGAATGGCCCAGTGTAATCTGATATTTGTGACAGAATTCAACCATCTTCTTGGATCCAAATACACCTGCATTATCAGTGATGATCTTCCTAGGACAACCAAATCTAAAGAGGATATGAGTCTCAATGAATTTTATGATGATAGAGTCATTGGCTTTCCTAGAAGGGATGAATTCTATCCATTTGGTGAAGTAGTCTGTTGCAGTGAGAATCCATCTATGCTGGGAATATGAGGGTGGATGGATCTCTCTAATGAAGTCTAAACCCCACTGATGAAAAGGGTCTTCAACAGTGATTGGATGTAGAGGTAAGGGCATCAAATTTATTTTGCCTTCAAAAAGTTGGCATTTATGATAGGAAATTATCATCTTGTGTACATCTAGAAAGACGGGGGCCAATAGTAACCAACTCTAAGGATTTTGTTGGTTGTAGTCTTCCAGTAGAGGTGGCCTCCACATTCTCCTTCATGGATCTCGTGCTTAACCTTCTCTACATCATTATCAAGAAAACATTTAAGTAATATCCCACTTGCATTTTTCCAATAAAGACATTTATCTACAATTCAGTAGTTTACAACTTTTAACTTTAAAAACCTTGCCTTTGTTTTTGATAAAACAGGAGGTGTATTCATATTGAGAAAAATATATAGAATATCAGCATACGAAGAGGAATTCATAAAATGATATTCAATAATGGGATTTGATAGTTCCTCTTGTTCATCTAAATCATTTATCATATTTATATTAAGAACTTCAAAATTTGATTCAACCATTAATCTAGTAAGTCTTTGGCCTTTGATGAGTTTAGTGGGCTTGATCTCTAGATCATATTCAAGTATCACAATTATCCATCTCTTGCCATCTCGGTCCTATGTTAGAATGTCTTTCACAACTGAATTTGGGACAAAGGCAATGATGTGGGAGTGCAAAATGTAAACTCCGAAGTCTTTTAAGGATTTGACTAAGGCAAAGGCTTGTTTTTCCATAATGTTGTACTTCAGAGGAGCATCTCTCAATGCCTTGTTAAAGAATGCAATGGGCTGCTATTGTCCTTGTGGATTTTTCTGTAATAAGATAGTAGCTATTGTATGTTCTGATGAAAATGAAAAAATGTAAAAATATTTTGAAAAATCAAGACTTATTAGAACTGGTTTTTTGGTTAATTCTTGTTTTACCAGCTCGAAAGACTTCTTTTCTTCCAAGGTCCATTTAACTCCTTGCTCCCTTTTCAACATGTTTGTAATGTTTATAAGGAGCTCAACCAAGTTGCGTATGAACCTTCTCAAGAAATTAATATTTCCAATGAAGGATTGAAGTTCCTTGATGTTTCTAGGATGAGAGATTTGCAATATAGCCTCAATCATTTTTGAGTCTATCTTTATCCCCTCTTCTGAAATGATGTGCCCAAGAAGTTTACCTTCTTGGAAAACAAACAGTTTTTTCTTTGGATTTAGAGATATCTCAAACTTTCTGCATTTCTCGAATACTTTTCTCAAGTGTTCTAAGTGCTCTTCATCTATCTTGGAAAAAAAATGACATCATCAAGGTAAATAATTATGAAGTAGCCAAATTCTTCCGAGAATTCAATATCCATGGCTATCTAGAATGTAGCACCAACGTTCATTAAACCGAAGGGAATTTTCACATACATGAAAGTGCCCCAAGGTGTACTAAAGGCTATTTTTAATTGATCATCAGGATGTACTAAAATTTGATTGTATCCTGAGTAGCCATCTAGCAAAAAAATTCCTTTAGAACCAACTACCCTTTGTAAAATGTGGTCCATCTTGCGTAAAGGATAGTTTTCTTTCAATGAGGCTTTTTTTAAGTCTCTAAAGTCTATAAAAATCCTAATCTCTCTTGTTTTCTTCCTAACTGACACTAGATTAGACACCCACTCTGAATATCTAATAGGGACAATAATACCTGCTTCATACATTTTCTTGATTTCCTTCTCAACCAAAGGTAACTAAACAGGGTTTCTTCTATGCAGTTTTTGTTTAAATGGATTTTGGTTCTCTTTGAGAGGTATCTTGTGTTGAATTATCTCAGTTTCATAGGATTTCAAATCCTCATAACTCCATGCAAAAACATTAGAAAATTCTTTAAACAACTCTATGTATTTAAGTTTGATGTGAGCTGGTAAAGTTTTAGACATTTTGATCATCTTTGGTTTTAGTTCACTGCCTATATTAGACTCTTCAACTTCAGATTATACAGGCTCCAGTTTCGATTTCTTGGCCACATCATTGAAATCAAACAACTCTTCTAAAGGGACCAGACCTTTTGGCAAAATTTGATTGTTTGAATGCAGAGTTTCTAAGTCTTCTTCTTCTAACTCTGCAACAATTTCTATTGTGTTTTCAAGTTTGTTAGATAATTGATTTACATCAGTAATCTCTGGAGACTCTTCTTCTTCATCAAGTAAATTTTCTTCACTAGGACAGTCTGTTTCACAGTCTAAATCAGAACTTGGTAGTTCGAACTCATTTCTAGACTGCAGGAAGTCTTCTATTTGTTTTTCTCCATCAAACACTTGCCAATATTTATTGTTATCAGGGATAGCTTGTCTAAATTTTATTTTAGTTGTACATTGTTTGGTTTAAAATGGTGTTAAACATGTTCTAGCAGCAAAAGCTAAACTATGGGCCATGATATTCTTTTCTCTTGGGACAAAAATAACTTGGGATTCCTCAAAAGTTTTCAAAAAATCCATGACATTGTTACTATAGGCTCTAAGTATGGGATGTTTGGTGTTGTATCCCCCATTTACTTGCCTAATGATTAACTCTGAATCCCCATGCACTTTAATTCTCTTGGATCCTAATTTATTCAACAAGTGTAAGCCTAAAATAAGGGATTCGTATTCCACTATGTTATTCGAACACTAAAAATTTAATCTGTAGGAATGGCCTTCTGTGTGGTTGTTCTCAGTGTTACGTATCCAGACGCCTGCACCAGCATTGCTCCTAGTGCAAGACCCATCAAATTTCAAACTCCAAAGAGGATTAGTTCCAGGTTTAGCAGTTTGGTTACTATCCTCTTCAACTAGTGTTATTTCAGATTGTTCCTGAAGATGAGCACTTCATTGAATTTGTTTTAATTCCTTAGTTTTTTCATTACGTTGAGGATTTTTTTCTCGACTCTCAAGGTTTAAAAGCAATGGATGAATGATTTGTAGCTCTAGACCTATGTTTTGTTTGTTTTAGTTTTTGGGTTTAGCAAAATGTTTTGACACTTCAGTGTTGTCTTCCTCCTCCTCTCTATCTGCCATTAATTCAGTTAAGGTCACTTTTTCACTGAATGTTTCATCATTGAAAAGGATAAATGAGTCAAGGCCTATATTTACAGAATAAAGGGGAGATTTTTGCGGTCTATATTGGCTAGTAACCATGTATTGCATATGATACTCCTTGTAAAGTCTTCTCTTTTGATTAAAAACAGGGATGGTCACATATGTCATGTCCATCTGCATAGTTCCTTGTAACTTAGCTCCCCAAGATCTTGATAACAACATATCATACTTTGGGGGTACATCAGCCACAACAATATCCATGACTAAACACTTGGCTGGAATTCGTGCTAAGTTTACATAGAGGTCTTTAACTAAACCTAAACATTTCACTCTGCTTGAGTCAAAGGAGTAAAGATATTTGTAAGGTCTAGTGATTTCAAGGCCTAGGCTCTCCATTATAGCTTTGGGCATTAAATTGTGAGAGGCCCCTGAATCATGCATAGCATTATGTAAAATATTTTCATGAACATTTAAACTAACATAAAAAGGAAGAACTTGTCCCTCTTGATATCTACCCTTAATCTTAGGACCAAATATGAGCTCTGGTTGATCATCATTAAGATTGACAGTATCGTTATTCTCTTCTATGTTAAAAGCCTTCAAATTTTTGGATATATACACATTTTGGGTGGATAATTCTGTAAGGGGAACAAAGATCTTTATCTTGGAAATTTCCTGCTCCAAACCAAAAGGTATCTGACTTTTTACAAGGTTTGTTTCAACTTTGTTAACCGCCATTTTATCAGCAAGATTAGCTTGCTGATTTTCTCTATTTACAATGGTTATAATTGTTTTAACAGGAGCACTATCCGAGGTACTAGTGCTACTAAGATCTGCACTCTTCTTTTCATTATTTTGAGTGCCTTTCTCTTTATTTTTATCAGAATTTACAACCACTTTTTTTTCTTTATGTTTTGTAATTTTGGGTTTATTTACAAAGTTGTTTTTTAAATAATTTTCAGAGGTTTTGTTGTTGGGGGTTTCCAATTTTTTTTTACTTCTAAGGTCATATTACTTTGTGGTTTTTATGATGAAAATTTCCATTTCTTGGTAGTGATATTCATCTTCTGTTCTTTTTTCATCATAAGGTGTATATAGACCTTGTTTCATATTGTAATGAACTTAAAAATCATCATTGTCTACTCCTAGCATGTTGATGTTATCTTCCTCTCTTTGTTCACTTGTTTCTTCAACCTCAATTACATAGTTTTGATGAAGAGGAGGAGTAATCTGTTGATCATCCTCCCTTGGTCTATTCTGAGGTTGATTTCTCCTAAAATTTTGATTCTGGTTTTGATTTCTGTTTTGAGGAGATGTTTGGTTTTGACTAGCTTCTGCTCTCTCAAGTATGCTCGTATTTTTCATCATCTCCTCCATCATTATTTCTATATTTGAGAAGGATGTGGAAGGTGTGTATTTTTCTCTAAAGGAAACTTTCTTATCATTCCTCATTCTTTCTCTTTTCTCCATTAAATTAACTTCCACAACAAGAGCTCATTTTTGCGTATCTTCAATAGTTAAATGATCTCTCTCTCTCTCTCAGCTGATAGGCCATCTTAGGATCAAATCCTTCAGGAAACTTGTTTAAAGCTGAGCCTTGTGGAGGTTTTAAGTCTAGGGGAAGGGCATTATAAACACTGTTAAACCTAGTGCAATAAGCTTGTACACTTTCCCCAGTGTTTCTTTGGAGATTCTTGTAATCAGAAAGTATTTGAAGAGGGTTTTTTCTGACTTCCCATTTGTTTAATAATAATTTATGGAAGGCTTGGAGATCTTTAATATTGTTAGGAGTTAAGCCTTTAAACCATTTTCTTACTTCTCCCCCTACAATCTTAGCAAATAATCTAAGTTTCACAGTTTCATCATCAATCTCATTTCTATCAAAGTAGTTGTTCATCTTATCCACATGTTGTGAAGCATTAGTTGCATTACTAGCATCATAAATTGGTATCTTGGACTAATAGTCCTATGGAAGATTGAATAATGGTAAAGGAAGGACCAACGGAGCATACCATGTTCCCATGATAGGGGGTGGAGGTGGAGTTACAAGAGGTAGATTAATAAGAGGGAAAGTGGGTTGAAATGTAGTGGTTTGGATAGTGGATGTATGAAGAACAGATGTGGATGGACCAATAATATATTGTTGAGCTGATATTGGATGAGAGACACCTAAATTGTAAAGGAAATGTAAATCAGGTGGTGTAGTTTCTCTACTACCAGGATTTTCACTTCTTTCTAGGGATGAAAGTGAAGACTCTAAATCTAGCTGATCTAAATCATCAAGTGACGTAGTTCCAAATGGATTTCTCAAGTCAACTTGTGATTCTTGTAGAGATGCAAGGTTTTCAGGAACATATTAGCTCTAAGGGGTGATCTAAAAACAGTTGAGGATTTAACCTCAGGAGAATTCCTAAGGATTCTTTCAGGTTTATCAACTATCTCAGGAGGGTTTGGGTCAGGGTAGGCTCTAGTATGAATCTTTGTAGGAGCCACTATGTTGTGCTTTTCAAACCCAACTAAATAATAAAATTTCAACCAAATATGAAAATATTTAAGAGGATAACTGATCTCTTAAACAAGAAAAATTTAATCCTAAAGTCCTCTAACTAAGTTTATATGATTTTATGATGATAATGGGTCTTCCCAGTGGAGTCTTAAGGTGTGTTTAGGATTGTGGAGTCACCAGGTAAAAAATTTTAGCTCTTTTGGAGGTAAAAGGTTTTATGGTCCACCACCATATCTATTTGAATACCAATCTGAAATATTTTTGGGTTTTCTGAGTTATTTCAATCCTATGGGTTCTAAGAGTGTCCTTATTTTGTTTCAACATTTAGCTACGATGATGAGACGGAGAAAGTTAACTCTTATGGCTAAGCTAGCTGGTCCTAAAAGGTTTGATAAGCTCTTATGAGAATCCTAAGGTTTGCTTAGTTTGTCACTGATTCAAATAAGTTTTATCATGATTACCATTTTCTTGGTAGTGCTTGAAGAGGGCTACTTCTACTCACTAAACACTAAGTGTTTTGTTTTAAGGATTTCAACTTAAAGTCCCCAGCGGAGTCGCCATAAATGGTGGCTACTCGTAATTTCATCAGATTGGTGAGACTAAAGCCATGGAGAGAACACTTGAACCACTTTGGGATTCTAGGATCTAGCCCTCCTGAATCCACAGAGGGATCTCTCTATAAGTGCAAAGATTGATTTATCTTTAACGCTGTTATGTGTGATATTAGGCTAGTTATTAAGAATAAAGGTTTTTGTTTGGTTTTTTATGGTTGATCATTATTTTTAGTTGAGTGGAAAGTCATAAAATGAAATAGCTTCAAAGGGGTGAAGATGTAAACAATCAGAACAATATTTGGCTGATAGGATAGATATGACGCTAGTTTTTAGTCCATTGGTCTATGGATTCATAAAAGGTTTTAATTGTGCAACAATTTCAACAGTGGTCCAAGGGGAAAGTCATCTATATCACAAGATATTTTAAATAAAATGATGGAATGGAACAATAAAAGTGTTGAAGGGGTGGAAAAAGACCATAATTTCAACTAGGATCTATCAGTCTTTCCAAATAATAAGAGCCTTTTAAGTAACTATTTAAAACCAACCAAAGGACGGGGCTAACCATAGACTTCTTTGGAAAAGCTTGTATTAAAGCTAACTTAGCAGACAAACAATCCAGTAATCCACACAATTACTTTCAAAAGGGATGAGAACAGATAAGAAAAATGAAGTGCAACCTAGGATCAGAGAAGATACTTTTAAATATAAAATTTTTTTAACATATTCTTAGCGAAACTTTCAGAACTACCTTTGGAGAAAGAAACTAGAAGACAGGGCAAACCATAAAATTTTCTAGTCTAACTTTACTTAGCAGATAATGAAAATATCATTCAAGAACTTCCTTTCAAGATTTCCACATCAAGACAGGGACAAACCAACATTCCTTGATAATGTTTATACTTAACTTAAGTCATTCTTAAAAACACAATTGGGAGGAAAACATTGAGATAAAGCTTATCAATCAGAGAAGGGTACTGTAAACAGTGAATCCTAACTCTATTTTTTCTGTTCTTTATTAGAGAATAAGTAAACAAAATGGCATACATGAAAGGAAAAAAATAACACAAAAAGAAGCACTTCACCAGTGATATAGACCAGGATCCCAAGAATCAGCTTGTATATTGATGTCAATCCAGTTACATTCTTCAAGTCCAATGTTTCAGTTCAACAATCATCTTTTCTTCTCAGCCTAAATTATTTGATTACAAACAGAGCTTCAAGAGCCTCTAAACACTATTTACATGTAGAAAGTTTTGAGCACAAGTATTACATCAAAGTTCTGCAACCAACCCTTTACAATGAGGTCCCTAATAATATTTTATAGGAAAATGAGGAGGTGTAAATATTTCTAGCGTTCAAGGATCATCAATTCTACAGTTAAATAAATTCTCTACCTTGAAAACCATGCAAGGCATAAGGTAGGAATACATTCCATCTATATCCTAGTGTCATAACTTTGTTCTGCTTTCGAGGTTAAGTGGATAAAAAGATTTGACTTTTAAGGTTATTTCTTATCCTTGTAATAACTCTGTTGATAGTTGCAATAAGTTTCGTTGATTTGAAATAAATATTCGGTCACCTTGAGGTGAATAGCTTCTGTTCTAGCAATAACTAGACCTCTTTTGAATGCTTTGAGGTTGCAGGTGGCTTGTTGTAGCTAGAGAGGATTCAATTAGCCTCTGATGTGGCAGTGGAGGCTTCTCGGACCGATAGATATTATTGTTTTTCTTTAATCACTGTTAATTTTCTTTAATTTTGTGTGTTAGGCTTAATTGGGCCTAATTTCTTTCTTTTGTTCTTCAAACTATGTTTAATTGAATGGATTAGGCTTTGGATAGTCAATTTGGGCCATAATCCCTCAAAACTGTGTAAACAATCTTCGATTCTTTATCTCTACTATGACTGGATCCTTTAACACTGATACTCTTTGTTTGATTTAGCTTTGTTGTGTCTTGCTGATGTGCAGGAGTTACAAAGGTTTCATATGGCATCACCTCTCATGAGGGACTAGTGAAACGTGGTGTTGAACCCTGTAGAATGATATTGTTGATGAATAAAGGCCTAGGGGATCGTCATCCCCGGTCTTCAACTTTCCTTTAAAATAATTGAAAAACCATTAAAACCTGCACAAATAAAGAATAATTAAGAAAATCTTGCGGGGAAGGTTAAAACTACTTCAAAGTTTTAGGTTTAAAGCGTAGCCATTGGATGAAAGAATCCAATGGCAAGGATTAATTTGCCGAGGTCGAAAGGAGAGGTGATTGAATAATGGTTGGGAGATTAAGTCAAAACCGTTGATCCGCAGAGATCAATGGTTGAGATCAATCGTGGATATATAATCTAGAAGGGCCACATTATTGCGAAATGGAAGAAAATGCAAAGAAAATAAGTGGAAAACCTTTGGTGGAGGAAAAAGGGTTAAAATTGAAATTGGGGTTTCCGAAAGATCCCGGGCCGTTGGATTAGATTAGTCCACAGAGATCAATGATGAAGGTTTATCGATGAAGTCCTGTGGAGGATGGGTGGAGGGTGATGAACAAAAAGCGAGATTGAATCTGAGCCATTAGATCTCAGATATAAATGACAGAGATCTATTCGGAAAAATGAAATGGGAATGGGAATGGTGGTTTCGGCTAGAGAAACTGCTGGTTTCACGCGATAAAATGGAGGAAAGGCGGTTTTACCTTTTTAAACACGATATGCATTACTGGCCAACACGTGAGCTTTTAAAACCGCCCTCATCGTGTAATTTTGAAACATTATATTTCGAGCTTAAATTTACGCGAAATTGCGTGTTGGCCATCAGATTTGGGGCATTAGATTGGACAGTCATGAGGAGAGTGCGATGGCGATAAGATGCGAGGACGAAAATAGGTGGGGCAAGGTCAAGGCAGTTTTAACCTCGATTGTCAGATCGAGGAATGGATGACAGAGATTTAAATTTGGACCATTGGATATTTAATATGGACATCCCAGATTCAATCTTGGGGCTAATGAAATAACATATGACGTGGGGGCCGGGCGAAGAAATGGTTAATGTGGGCTATTGATATGCAGAGATCAACAACGAAGATTCACTGAAGAGGTTCCACAGCGGGATTCACAAATTTTAACAAAGGGTGGTAAGGATTGATCTGGACTGTCGGATCTTAGTGTATGGATGGCCCAGATTTAATCAGAAGATCAAAATCGGCGGGGGCAATGGGTAAAAGCACTAATGTGATTATATGTGGACCATCAGATGTTTGGAGAGATCGACGGTTAGGAATGAATCGGAGGTCCAAAGGTGGAGGGATGGGCTTATGAACAAAGTGATGGGGGCTGTCAAATTTGGGAATGGTGGAGTAGATCGACAGTAGCGAATCCATCAGAAGATCTCCAATCGAGAGGGGGCAATAAACTATTCAAACATGACCAATGAAAAACTCTGATGTGAGATCTCAAAGAACTTTTGATCGTTTTTAGATCAACGACTGATAATTTATCAAGGAATGAACTGTCGGGTTTTATATTAACATAGGAAAAATGGTTTTTTATAAAATGCAAAGGAAAGTTTTCTTTCGGGAAGGGTTTTATATAATGTTTAGCGCCCAATTGTGGGCTCTGGGTTATGTGAAGGAGAGCAGAGGAGTGGGGGGTTTTAAAAAGAAAAGGGGCCAATCGCATCGGGATTTTTCGTTTAAACAAAGAAATGCACCCATCGCAAACCTCTGATTGCGATTAACACTCGGTAATTAACTCTTGGTCTTGGGTGCAGGTTATATGGTGGGGAAGTGGTTTAGGGGCTAGGGCCAAAAGGGCTTAAGGCCTTAACACAAAAAGGCTAGTTTTTATGATTTTTCAAAGATTTTCAGAAGATTTGAAAGCTTCCGATAAGGTAAAATAGGAGTTTTAAACCTTATCAAAGGGGTTTTTATGAAGGGAAGAAGGGAAATGAGGGAAAATAGAGGAATTTCATGGGGACAAAAGGGGATAAAATTGAGGTTAATTATGAGTGAAAGGAGGGGTAAAATGAGGGAAAATGGAGTTTTTGTAGCAGTCTTTTCTTCAAGAAAACAATAGATTTTCAGAATTGAGAGCGAAACAGTAGCGAAGATTAACTCAAGGATAAGTCATCTTTTTAAGACTTCAAGAACTAACAATTTGGAAAATAAATTGTTTCTTGAAGGCTTCAAAAAATGATTTAGCCACCATTTAATATGACAAATTTTATAGGTGGCTAACAGAACTTATTTAGAACCAAGTCACACAGTGATATTGACCAATCTGACCTTGAGCCCATAGATTTGTAGCAAAATTTTAGCAGAGAAGCATCTCCTTCCACTCCTCCTAATTTTTAGCTTCTTCCACTCCTTCCATAACAAATCTCCTAAAAATCAGCTTGATAGTCCAAGTACTTCAACCACTCCCATCCACACATCCACTGTTTAAAACACTTCGTTTCATCCCACTTTCCCTTCCACAAATCCACCTCTTGTAAATCTCCCATTTTCTTCTATCATGGTAGCATGGTATGCCCCATTAGTGTTACCACAACCTCTGGTTCATTTTCCAAATGATTATCAATCCAAAATTCCCCATTTCACTAGAACTGAATCTAATACTGCCCAATGACATGTAGATAAAATGGATGATGCGCTTGATTACATGGAAATAGAAGAATAGACCATTAAGATGAGAACTATTGCCCAAAGTTTAGGAGGAGAAGCCAAAAAATGGTTTAAAACCTTAACTCCTAATAGCATAAATGAACTCCCTTCTTTATACCAAAACATTCATAAAAAAATGGGAAATTAAAAAGAACCCTCTCCAAATCATTTCAGAGTATAGCAGCCTTAAAATAAATACCGGGGAAAGTGTCCAAGATTACTGCACTAGATTCAATAGTTTTTACAATGTACTTCCCCCAAACATGAAACCTCCATTAGGCTTAGCCTTAGCTAAATTTCCTGAAGGCTTTGACCCAGAACTAGCCTATCAGCTAAGAGAAAGAGACCCCTTGAATTTAGAATATATGTATAAGGGAGCTATAAGTGTAGAAGCAAATATGGTTCAGAAAAGATCCAGGTTGAAATGAAGAAAAAAAGTTACATATAAAGATGAAACATTGGCATCAACCTCATCATCTAATGCTAAAATTGATAACTTAGTGAGGGTAATGGAAAGGATGCTGGAAAAGATAAACTTAAATGATAGAGTGATTCCTAGAGAGAACCAAATCAATCGCTAGAACAAAAATAGAAACCCCAATTTTAGAGGAGATCCTATTCAAAATAAACAAAGAGATAATGACCAACAAATTAGGCCTCCTTTTCAAGAAAACTATGTAGATCAAGAGAAGAAAGGGAAACAGAAAGGTTGGAAGAAAACCATGTGAATTTAATAGGTTCTGACAGTGAGGGTGATGCTTTCGTCACTGAAGAAGAACAGGGATTATTTTCCTTATAACAAACTGAAAACAATCATGAGGATTCTGAAGACTACCAATTGGGATTTGAAAATGCTATAATGGAGGTTCACAGACAATATGATCTTAGAAGAAAAAAGAACCAAGAGACCTCCAAGAATAAAAACATAGAAACTGCTATTAGGAATAACTCAGAAAACCTTCCTAAAAAGACATCAAAAATTTCTTACACTGTGGCTAAGAAAACTAAGTTAAAAAAAGACAAAACCAACCAGCCAAGTGTTGACCCAAGCTGCCCTAGTACTTCTGCTAGTGGCCCTAAGAAATCTATCAAAAATAACAATCCTAATAAAACTCAACAAATCAGAATTGCTAAAAAGACTATGTTTGACAAATCAGATGTACATATGTCAATCCCACTTCATTTCACTAGTTTCAATCCCACTTCTTCACCCCTGTGAGCATCACCCGATGCAATGACTGCTAAGTGGAATATTCAAAAATCAGGATAGATTAGTCACATATGAATCCCTCTCCTGGAAATGGTCATATATGAATGACTTACTTAACGCAGTTGAATCCCAAAAATAATATCTAATATAATGCACAACGGAAACCCCTCATACTTAAAATACAAAGATTAAAGGGAGCTTTAATTGAATGGTTCATGAGGCACAATACTTGCTAAGGTTTTTCAAATGGGGTAGCAATATAAGTGGGCTTGATTGTGGGGAAAACTCTAGAGTTAACCACACTTGAGCCAAACGAGTCCTGGGATGGATGACCTCCCGGGAAGTCTTGGTTACCGGGTGCAAGCCCCGGAAGTGATGATTGATGTTATGTGATTCATTTCACTAGTTTCAATCCCACTTCTTCACCCCTGTGAGTATCACCCATTGCAATGAGTGTTAAGTGGAATATTCAAAAATCATGAGAAATTAGTCACTTATGACTGCCTCTCATGGAAATGGTAATAGATGAATGACATACTTAACATAGCTGAATCCCAAAAATGATATCTAATATAATGCACTGCAAAAACCTCTCATGCTTAAAATACAAAGAGTAAATGGAGATCTAATTGAATGGTTCATGAGGCACAATACTTGCTAAGGTTTTGCAAATGTGGTAGAAAGCTAAGTGGGCTTGATTGTGGGGAAGAATCCATAGTTAAACGCGCTTGAGCCAGAGGAGTTCAGGGATGGGTGACCTCCCGGGAAGTCTTGGTTACTAGGTGCAAGCCCCAGAAGTGATGATTAATGCTATGTGATTTATTTCACTAGTTTCAATCCCACTTCTTCACCCCTGTGAGCATCACCCGATGCAATGAGTTCTAAGTGTAATATTCAAAATTCATGAGAAATCAGTCACTTAAGACTGCCTCTCATGGAAATGGTCATAGATGAATGACTTACTTAACACAGTTGAATCCCAAAAATGATATCTAATATAATGCACCGTGGAAACCCCTCACACTTAAAATAGAAAGAGTAAAGGGAGCTCTAATTGAATGGTTCATGAGGCACAATACTTGCTAAGGTTTTGAAAATGGGGTAGCAAGCTAAGTGGGCTTGATTGCGGGAAAAAATCCATAGTTAAGCATGCTTGTGCCAGAGGAGTTCTATGATAGGTGACCTCCCGGAAAGTCTTGCTTACTAGGTGCAAGCCTGGGAAGTGATGATTGATGCTATGTGATTCATTTCACTAGTTTTAATCCCACTTCTTCACCCCTGTGAGCATCACCTGAGGCAATGAGTGCTAAGTGGACTATTCAAAAATAATGAGAAATTAGTGACTTATGACAGCCTCTCGTGGAAATGGTCATAGATGAATGACTTACTTAATGCAGTTGAATCCAAAAAATGATATCTAATATAATGCACTGCGAAAACCCCTCATACTTAAAATAAAAAGAGTAAATGGAGCTCTAATTGAATGGTTCATGAGGCACGATACTTGCTAAGGTTTTTCAAATGGGGTAGAAAGCTAAGTGGGCTTGATTGTGGGGAAAACTCCACAGTTAAGTGCACTTGAGCCAGAGGAGTTCTAGGATGGGTGACCTCTCGGGAAGTCTTGGTTACCAGGTGCAAACCCTAGAAGTGATGATTGATGCTATTTGATTCATTTCACTAGTTTCAATCCCACTTCTTCACCCCTATGAGCATCACCCAATGCAATGAGTGCTAAGTGGAATATTCAAAAATCATGAGAAATTAGTCACTTATAACTGCCTCTCATGGAAATTGTCATAGATGAATGACTTACTTAAGGGAGTTGAATCCCAAAAATGATATATAATATAATGCACTGCGGAAACCACTCATACTTAAAATACAAAGAGTAAAGGGAGCTCTAATTGAATGGTTCATGAAGCACAATACTTGATAAGGTTTTGCAAATGGGGTAGCAAGCTAAGTGGGCTTGATTGTGGGGAAACTCCACAGTTAAGCACGCTTGAGCCAGAGGAGTTCTGGGATGGGTGACCTCTCGGGATGTCTTGGTTACTAGGTGTAAGCCCTAAAAGTGATGATTGATGCTATGTGATTCATTTCCACTAGTTTCAATCCCACTTCTTCACCCCTGTGAGCATCACCCGATGCAATGAGTGTTAAGTGGACTATTCAAAAATCATGAGAAATTAGTCACTTACGAATGGAAATGTTCATAGATGAATGACTTACTTAATGCAGTTGAATCCCAAAAATGATATGTAATATAATGCACTACGGAAACCCCTCATACTGAAAATAGTAGTCCCATTCAGCCTTGAGGGAGAAATTTCCAAGATCAAAATTAGCATACCCTTAGTTGAAATAGTAACCCAGGATGTATATAAAAATAAAGTTTTGAAATCTTTGAATATAGGAAATGATACTGATAATTTAAACTTAACAGATGATAGACCTGAATTGTTGTTTGGTCATAAAGTAGAAGGAAAATACTAAGAAGGAACCATTCCTCCATTCTATGTCAGCTTAAATATACATGATAAGATCTTACATAATTCCATGTTAGACATTGGTGCCTCTCACAATCTCATGCCAAAATTAGTGATGGAGATATTAGGCCTAGAAATTACCAAACCTTACAAAGACCTGCATTCCTTTGATTCAAGCAGAGTCAAATGTTTAGGTCTGATGAAGGATTTATGTGTCAATCTGGCACAAATTCCTACTAAGGGTCTAGTTATGGACATAGTTGTTGCTGACATTCCCCCAAAGTATGGCATGCTTTTATCCAGATCATGGGGAACCAAACTTCAGGGGAGCCTTCAAATGGACATTTTTTATGCTACCATTCCAGTCTTTAACCAGGAAAGGAGGTTATACACGGAATCTCATATGAAATATATGGTAAGCAACATAGATAGGCCAAATAACACTCTTATTTATTCCATTCATTCAGGTCTTGATTCATTTATCTTCTTTAATGAAGAGGAAATCATCACACAAGAAAATGAAAATAAAAAGGAGTTAACCCCACTTGAATAGCCAAATCTGCCCTCAAATGAAAGACATAGTAGCCAAAGCTTTAGTAGCCTTGAAAAATAAAATTAGGATGAATATGAAAAAGAAATACTTTGGAACATGAGCTTTGATGGATCTTCTGGAAAATTTTGGTTTTGGAGATGGTGTATGGATACATAATACAAACAAAGGACATTCCTACAAACCTGATTTCCAATGCACTAATAACATTGCAGAATATGAAGCTCTCCTTCTTGGCCTACATTTGCTCAAAGATTTAGGAGACAAGAAAATATCAGTCCAAGGAGATTCAGAGTTGATTATTAGGCAAATAAAAGGGGAGTATTCAGCCAAAAAACCAATATTATAGGAATGCTTCCCTAGATCTCCTCAAAAATTTTGAAAAATATGAACTCGCTTTCATCCCTAGAGCTCAAAATAACCTTGCAAATGAGCTTGCCTTTGCTGCCAGCAATTGTCAAATGCCCCATATAAATGAATTATTCACTGTTAAAGTAAAAAATAGGCCTACGTTCCCTGACAATGAAAACTATTGGCAAGTGTTTGAGGGAGATAAACACATTGATGATTTTCTAGAATCTGAAAATGATTTTTCTATACCAACACTTAGCTTAAGCCATAAAGAAGATTGCTTTGATGACAAACAAATCCCTGAAACAGAGCTACCCTCTACTACTGATATAAATCAATTTGAGCATTTTTATAAGGTAGAATTATTTAACAAACCAAATCAAAAAGACCTTGAGGTTTTACAATGCAAAGATGATTTAATACCAAGGGGCCTTACACCATTGGAAGAGCTTTTCAACTTCAATGATGTAGCTAAGAAACCAAAGATGGAGACTATAGAAACTAACGTAGAAGAACATAACATAGGCAACATGAATGAACCCAAAATGATCAAGTTATCTAGCACTCTTCCTATTCTTATAAAGTAGGAATATATTGCACTTTTCAAAGAGTTTGGAGATGTGTTTACATGGGGATACAAAGATCTGAAATCATATAATACCAGCATTATTCAACACAAAATTCCTCTTAAGGAAAATCAGAAACCTTTAAAACAAAAACTAAGAAGGATAAACCATGTTTTATTACCTTTAGTTGAGAAATAGATAAAAAAGATGTATGATGTTGGGATTATAGTACCCCTTAGATATTCACAGTGGGTTTCCAACCTTGTATCTGTTAGGAAGAAGACCAGGGAAATTATGCTTTGCATTGACTTTATAAATCTAAACAAAGCCTCCCTAAAATATAATTACCCTTGCCTAAAATGGATCACATACTCCAAAAGGTGGTTGGATATAAGAGAATATCACTGTTGGATGGTTTTTTAGGCTACAACCAAGTGCTAATACTCCCAAGTGATCAACACAAAATTGCCTTCACCACACCTTGGGGTACATTCATGTATGTTAAAATTCCATTTGGTTTGATGAATACAGGGGCTGCCTTCCAAAGGGCCATGGGCATAGCTTTTTTAGAAGACATAGGCTATTTCATAATCACTTACCTTGATGACATCACTATTTTCTCCAAAACTGACAAAGAACATTTAGTCCATTTAAGAAAAGTTTTTGAGAAATAAAGAAAATATGGATTTTATTTGAATCCCAATAAAACACTCTTTGGACTCCAAGAAGGAAAGCTCCTAGGCTGCATAATCTCTGAAGATGGAATCAAAGTAGATCCCAAAAGGATTGAAGGCATATTGAAAATCAACCATCCTAAAAACCTCAAAGAATTGCAATATTTCATTGGGAAGATCAACTTTTTGAGAAGGTTCATCCCTAACCTTGTTGAAATTTTGAGGAATATCACAAACATGCTCAAAATGGAAACAAGAGTTAAATGGACCTTAAAATCCAAACAAGAATTTGAACTGGTAAAACAAGCTCTCACACAAACACCAGTTCTTATCAGTCCTGATTTCACCAAGGATTTCTACATTTTTTCATTTGCATATGAACACACCATTGCTATAGTATTGTTGCAAAAGAATAACATGGGCCAAGAACAACCCATATCCTTATTCAGTAGAGCCCTAAGATATGCTCCACTCAAATATAATATCATGGAGAAATAAGCCTTAGCCTTGATAAAAGCACTGAAAGATTTTCGAGTCTACATTTTACAGTCACATATCATTTCTTTTGTCACACATATATTTTTCAAGGACATTCTAAATCAAGACCCTGATGGTAAAAGGGGAAAATGGATTGCTATTATCTTAGAATATGATTTAGAAATCAGGCCTACCAAGCTGATTAAGGGACAAGGATTAGCAAAACTCATGGCGGAATCAAATTTCCAAGCATTAGATATGAATATGGTTGATATTTTAGAAGAATAGGAAGAATTCACAGCTCCATACATTGAACAAAATTTTATGAATTCATCTTGGTATTTTGATATCATTTATGTGCTTCTCTATATTAATAATCCTCCTTCTTTATCAAAAGCTAAAGCTAGATTCTTGAAATAGAAAGCTTTAAATTACTGGACTTTAGATGGAGTTTTATATTGGAAAAATGTTGTTGGCATACTACTTCAATGTTTTCTTGAGAATGATGTAGGAAAAATCATGAATGAGCTACATGAGGGAGAATGTGGAGGCCACCTTTACTGGAAGACCACCGCAAAAAAGATTCTTAGAGGTGGCTATTAGTGGCCCACCCTTTTCCCTGATACTAGAAAACTAGTCATGACTTGCCATAAGTGTAAAATTTTTGATGGCAAGAGAAAACTACTACCTTTACCTCAGTTACTTATCGAGAAAGATAGATTATGGAATACAAGATATTGGTTCCACATGCTCAAAACAGAACCAAAGAGGAAGATAAGGATGCATTACAAATGATATATCACAACCTTATCTTTCTAAAGTTACTTTTATGCAAAATAATGATTGTGTGCAGCTTGTTCCAATGCCACAACCATGCTAAGTCAGACTGCCTGATCCTGATTTGAACCATGTTTTGAATTTCATGTCAGTATTTTAGAGAATCAAGACTTCCAAACAGTTTAATATTGGTAGTCAAATAGTTCAGGTAGAGAATAAAAAGAGTTCACTAGTTTAAACTGAACTCTTGGAAGAAATAAGGATTGAAGTAGATAGTTTATTTATGTTTTCAAAAATAAAAATGTCACGAGTTTACCAGTTCAAGTGCACTCAAAGAAGATAAAATTTTAGAATAAGTAAGTGGGAAAGTAGAAATGATGTTAAGGGAAATCATATGTTGCATATGGTTAAGATTGTCACTTCAAAAGAATTGTCAACAAGTGAAAATAAAGAAGAAAATCTACCCAACCAAAAAGACATTGGTCTGCTGAAACTCAGAGATTAATAAACTGAAAGTTCTGGACACTTCCAAAAGGGAGCTAACCTCCCCAAGTGGAGCCACTGTTAGTCATCAATAATTTTTGCAGATATCAAAAGATGACTAAATTATGATCCTAGATTTCTAAGAAACAACATTTTAGAAATATTGTGAGTTATAGAAATCACACTACCTTCATTATCCTAAGCCTAACCGTTTCACTAAATTTCTTTATATTTTGCCTTCTAAAATTTACCCCACTGCTCCAAGGAAACTCCATTTTCTGGGCCCGCTAATTTCATTTTATTCCCCACATCCCACTCTTAATTAATTCCTTTCTTCCTCTACAAAACCCACTTTTTCCCTTCCTCAAAACCATCATAAGATCCCTTCATCCATCATCTTTCCTTTAAACATATTAAACAATGTAAAAACCCTCTTTTTACATTGTTTTAAACTAAATTTTATCCTATCGGGTCCTTCTTAATTTATACATAAAACCCTTTTTATATATAAAACCCACTCTTTGTATAAATCTCTCCTTAAGCCCCTATCTGCTTAATCCCCAACCCCATTTTTTCACATAAGACCTCGACCCCGCCATCTCTTAGCCCCTTCCCCATGTGAAATAAAGCTTTGCCCCTTATGTTTTATTAAAACTCCTAGAACCTTTGGAAAATTAAAATGCAGGCCCTGTTTTCCCTCACCCCATCTTTCATTTCATCTAGCCATCTCCACTGTTGATCGGGGACCCATTTTCCCGATCCAATGGCTGTTGCATCCTCGACCTTTCCCCACATCGTTATGAACCTGCACTACCCAAAAAATATCTCCAAGTCACCTCACCCCGAGTCCCACTTTCCACTACCCCCCAACTCCATTCACATTGTGCCACCTGTCCCCAGGATCCACCCCCCAAAATATGATCGTTGCTCCTCAAATCATCCTGCGTCATCTATCTCATCACCCGAGATCCGACGACCCAGAATGCATATTGCATAAAAAGTTGCGATGAGGTTTGATAATTCACAACCCACGAGAAATAGGTAGTTTTCCGCCTGCCACATGGTAGTCGCTCTATGGTATCACGTCCAATTCGCTCTAAACGACGTACCACCTGTGATCCATGCGATAAACCGCCTAGGTTTATCAAAACCACTTTTTCACTCTGTGCCATAATTCAAAATTCCGCCTGGTTTCGCCTTTGGAACGTTTTCCTCTACACCTTATCCTCCTCTGTAAAATGCCTTCCGACCACCTGAAACCCCTGAAAATGCATTCAACCCCACTCTCGCATGATTTTTACTAAATATTCTTGTTTTGTGTAGGTTTTTCATGGTAGGAAGGATACAAAATGCCCTCTTACAATCCATAAAAGATGGATGAAACCTTGGGTGACGATCCAAGGGTCTTAATCAAGAATTGGAGAAATTAGAGGCCTTTTCAGGGTGTAATCAATGATGAAGAATCCTCATCGATAGATCATAAACCCTCAAACTACAAAGAGCGACCTCCCCTGCAGACAGAAGACACAAAAAATGAAGAAACAACAAAGAAAGAAGGAAGAAGGGTTAAAGCGCTAATCCTAATTAATGGAAAAAACAAAGGATTAGCCAATTAGAATAGAAGATTAAAGAAAAGAAATATTGATAAAGGTCAAAGGAAAGAAAGAAGATAGTAGAAATATGAAAAGGTAAAAGAAAAGGATCAAAAGAAACAAGTCAAAAAATCATAGGAATAGAACAAAAATATCAAACAGATTAAAGAAAAAATGATAAAGAGCACAGAGGGAAGCATAAAGACAGAGTTTAAGGATTAATATAGAAATTAAATATAAAAAAATGACAAATTAACCTAAGACAAATTCGAATGACTCACCTCATGGCATTTATTCCTCTCAGAGATGTTTTTAGCCACCTAAGTGTTTTGTTTCCTTCAAAAAAAGAATTAGGCAATTATTGAGCTGAGTCAGAGATATTTTATCTGTCAAACAATTATTGTAAAAGTTATGAATAAGCCTTAAAGTCAACACATTCACCTATTTTTCCTTAGAAGTTAAGATAGAAGCTATTAAAACAGAGAAGTAGCTGCAGATATTCTTTCCTTCAACCTTGCATGGTCTTCAAGGTTAGTAATGCACTTACTCTGTAATAAATGGTACTCAAACCCTATATTAGGCTTCACCTCCTCATTTGCAACATAAATATTACATTTGAACTCATTATCTTGTTGGCATTGGATGACCATTTGAAGTAATAGATAGTCTCTCGGAAGTTGAAAAGAAATTGAAGTCTTGGAACTTGTGGATGCCTTGATTTGTTTGTTTATGAAGGAGGCTAGATCACTGGATCCTTGAGCTTGGTTGTTGGTGAAGTGTTTCTAATATGTTATTTTTATTTCTTATTTTCGTTATGTTTCCATCTTTCTATGTGTTATCACTCAGATTTTCCTTGAAGTTGTTGGGAAGAGGAAAGGGGTCTGAGGTAACCAAAAACCAACTTTTAGGTATAGAATCTAGCCAATATGTACCCAAAGAGGGCTCTCTCTATAAAATTTAGCTTTGTTTTAGAAGATACCAGGCTAGTTATAAAGTCCAAAGGTTTTTTTTTGAATTTGGGTGGTGGAATTCAATAGCTGAGGGCAATATTGAGTAGTTTATTCCATTGGGCTAATGGAGTCAAAGAAGATAACTTAACTGGATTAAGTCTCTTAATGAAAGATGGTTTCACAGGGCAAGATAATCAAACAGGGAAAAATTATAGATCTTAAAGTGAATGGGATGAAACTCAAATGGATGAAGGGAAATTAAGAATCCTTCAACACATTCAAAAGAGGGAAATTGAGAGATTATTAATAAAGAGCAATGAAGTATTCTTCACTAAACAATCAAAATGCATAAACTAGTAAAACAGAAGCAGTTAAGAATTCATTGTTTAAAACCAGTTTAGAAGAAAACATTTAGAATAACAATGATTAAATTCATATTACACTTAAGCACTTTTTGATTTATTCCTTTTCATTAATTATTTAGAAATGAAACACAGGTGATATAATAAAAAAATATAAAGACTTCAACACATAAGAGATAGGTGACTTATTGATCCGTAGTCTGACACATGAATCCTGTAAAAATTCTTTCGCATCAATTCCTCATCCAGCTAGCCACCCAAGATTTCTCCAATAGCACTTTATTCCAAAATCTTCAATGTTACAAAAAATTCAAAGAATCCACCTTGAATACTCTGATTGAGGGAGTATTTATACAAAAAATTACAAAAAATATATCATAAAAAATTGAGATATAATCTAGGATGACTCATAAGTATTTTACAACAAACTAGAGACAGATGGTCTCAAAGATAAGAAAAAAATGACAACTGATGTTGTATTGTTCCCTTCTTTTGAGAATGTGTTGGAGGCATCCCCTGTGATTTGTCTTGTTGTTTTCCTCTTCAGTAATTCTGTGCTGGCTTCTAAGTTTCACTGATACTCTTTAACTTCTCTGATACACTTTGATCTCTATTTATCCTTTTATCTTTCTTATCATTTCTTACTGTAGTACATAATCAAAAATTCATGTAAGGATAATTTTTACAAAATTTATAGAATGTCTTCCCACCATTTATCTTCTGGTATCCTGGTCCTTTGCAGCTTTCTGAGAGTTTCATCAGTTTTTGTATACCTAAAGAAAATAGGTTGAACTGGGAACAAATGCTTTACCTCATGCTCGAGATAAAACAAATTTTCCAATCTGTCATGAAGATTTTTTCCCATAGGCAATGCTGTTGTTGATGAACTAGTTGAGGCACTGGCCTGATTGTCAACATGCTTGTCCAATTTTTCAACATAACTTTAAAGGTCCAACAATTTATCCTCTAAAACTAAAGGACTGGTCAATCCTTTATTCAACAAAATATCAATTCTTTTCAGGAAGGTAGTGATTTCTTCTTGCATGTCAAAGCATCTTCGTTCCAAATTCTGCATCAAAGTTATTTTGGTAAAAACTCTTTTTATTTCCAAAATTGTTCCTGTCTTGTCTTGAATACCAAGTTCTTCTAGTTGATGCTTGTTCTGAGTATTTAGAAAGCTGATAATTCTATCAGATTCTTCAGGCATGTTTCCCAATTCTTCTCTTTCTTTGAGGACTTCTTCCAGAGCCAATTTGACTAAAAAATTATGTTCATACATTATTTCAATTGAGGGCCAGACATCTCTTATTGATTGGATGATGTTGTCCCAAAGAATTTCATTTATTTCTTTTAAAGGCTTCTCCAATGTGAGATCCTTCTCCAATGCTTTGACTAATTTGTCCAATTTGTTGACCTCTCTTGTTTTATCTACAACATTCATCTTTTAGAGGTCATATTTCTGTTCCAAAGTGGTGAGTTGCACCTTTGTTCTCTGTAGCTCAGTAACTTGGAGTTTAAATTCCTCCATTGACTTTATTAACTCTTATGTACTCAAATTTGAAGTATTTACCTGTGACAATTCTGTTGGCTGACCCGTTGTAGATGTACATGTAACCACCTATGCTGTAGATGATGGAACACTAGGCTGCTTATCCTTCAATGCCTTTTCAAGCTCTTTTTCAGTTTCATTAAGTTTCTCATTTAGTTTTAAGAGAAATTCCATTAATTCTTCTTTAGAATTTTGTTTTGTGATTTTAGCAGTCTCAGGATGTCTTGAGGCTGGTAACGTCAATTGTTTTCTCAAAGATGCAATATCATCATCTTTTTTCTTGATCAAGGCTTATATTCCTTTGAAATCTTTGGGATTATGTCTCAATCCAATGATTATTTCCTCCAAAGTTTTTATCATGTTGTCCTTAGCCTGAGAGGATGCTTTTTCAAGATTTAATTGAGCATTAGTATTTTCCAAAGAATCCTGCAATTTCTAAGTCATCATTGATTTATCTGTCAGAGTAGAATAAATCATTTCACCTGTCTGTTTATGCAACTCAATTTGATCCAAAGGATGAATATCCTTTGCTATGACTTCAAAATTAGTACTTATATAATTTGCAGTTGTTTGAGGTTGCTGCACTTTGGGTTTGAAGTGACTCATTAGCATCTTACCTTGCTAGATGTCATAGGCTGACATCAATCTCTGTTGATTCTTAGGATCCATATTCAAACATTTATTGTACACTTGAAGTATGAGAGGATCATTTCTGGCCTTTATATTTATGAATGTTCTTTTAATGTCCCATGCATCTTTGACTAGTGGTTTGAAAGATGATACTTCTGCACTTTGCTGCCTTTGCAACTCTTTTCTATGTAAAGTAGTGGATGTCCCACTGATTGTACATGTTCGCTGACTACCCAATCCCTCTTGCATCTGATTATCAGGGATTTCGTGAACAGTTTCCACTTCTGGAAGAGGATTCATTTTTTGTATTTTAACACTAGGCTGTTTAGAAGATCCACTGACAGGAGTAGCTGCTTCAACATCTCTCTTTTTACCCTTTTCCACATTAAGAGGAGTTTGTAATATTGAAATTTTTGTTACATTGGTCTAAGTAGGAGAAACCTGTACTTGACCCTGTTATTTAGAAGTCTAAGGCTGTTATGTCATTGTAAATTTCTCTGTAACCTATATATCAACCTCTTTCTCCTTTCCTTTAGATGCTACTATAGCCAATGCACTGATTTCTTGTAGATTTTGTTGAGAAGTCCCAGCAGAAGAAGAACGAATACCTGGTATCTGCAACTATCCAAAAGAGTCTAGGTCAAGTATTTTTCCAAGGTATTTCATTACATTTTCAACATTGACCTGCTCACTATCCTGTTCTACCAATGTCCCTTCCATCCATTCATCCATATTGGCATACTGTTCAATTTCTGGGATTCTTTGATGAATGTATGGTGATAGTTTTTTTTTCATTCTTCTATCACAAATAAAGCTATTTGGGTCATAAGGTACCCAATAGAAACTTTTTTATAATTTAAGATCATCTTCTAATATTATTTCAGCTTCCTTTCCAGCATCTCTAGAATTACAAATAAAGGGACCTAGCTGACTATTAATCCTGAGTTGAGCCTTTTTCTTTGCATTACAAAAATGTACTATATCTAAATTGTTGATCTGCTTGAAATATTCTAATGCAAAGTGTCTCATTGGGACATATTTTGGCAACTTGAATGGGCATAACTCACACCCATAAATTCTGATTTCTGTGTGATTTCGGTATAGGTACCAGTCACGTATTTGGTATTTCTTTGAGAGCTGAAGAATTTTCTTGATTTCAATATTGACCCTAGGAGGAGAGACTCCTATCAACAAGGTAGTTGCAGTGTGTACAAAATGTTCAATAAACTCATTGTAGGAATAAGGAGAATCTCGATAATTATGAGTGATGGTAGACCAAAAGATAACAGACCTGGGATTTCCTTTGGCATCAAGTTTTTTAACATAGAAAGGGAAAATTTCTGATTGGTAATAAAGCATGAGATGATAAATAACAGAAGAATACTTGAACACTCTTTCATTTTCTAATCTCATGAACTGATCATGGATTTTTTCTGCAATGTAGGAAGCAAAGTCATACTTGACAACAGGGTGTTGTCCACCGGTGAAAATAGATAACAATACTAGGGTTAATTGGTCAACATATTCACTAGTATTGAAGCCCATTATAAAGGAGATCATATTCAGAATAAGTCTGCCCACATCAGTGAAAAAAGTATAACCATAAGGAGGAGGGCCTTTGGGCTGATGTTTTGGCAACATGAAGGTTTGGCAGAGGTGACTTAATTCTTCATGGGAGAATTTGGTAGATTTCTCAAGTAATTCTCCCATAGACAGGGGAGTGAGGGCTTGACCAAGTTGAAATTGCAACATCTCGTTGATAGTCTGAGCAGTTATGGGAAAAATGATGGTCTGATTTGGAGACAAAACTGCTCTTTGATTTGGATCGTAGTTTGCATGATAGTAATGGATTATCTCGGGGAAAATGTGGACTGAGGGGAGAAGGTACATGGGAATATTAGATTCCCATAATCCAAAAATGTTAGAACCTTTCAAGTAATTATCTCTGCAGTAGCAAAAAATTTGAAGGGGACTTTCAGTGAGAACCAGGTCTTTAATTTAGAAATCTTTGTCTACTAAAGGCAAATAATCTAAATCTTTGTGAGGGGCATTCAAGGGTGCAACATTTAGAGCCACAAGAATCTCCATTTCTGGTTCTTCTGGATTCAGAAATGAATTCAGGTTTTCATAAAAAACGAGCACAGTCACAAGTTTAGGAATGCAATTGAATTTTGGGAATTCAAGAATGAACTAAAGACCAGTTATAAACCTTGTTTGAGTTTTTCGTGTGAAATTAAAAAAAAAACCAGGTTTTCATAGAGCTCAGTGGGAATTTGGGTAAATACCTATTTTCTGAGAAATGAACAGTAATTGGAACAAGTATTATCTATGGCAGATGAATTCTGGATGCTCGGCTACAATTTTCCTTAGCAAGGTGGTAGTTGATGGCGTTCGACAGTTGGTTTTGGAGTTTTCTGCATGAGACTCTGGTCGTTACATAGAATAATGAAAATAACGCGGGCACATTTGTTTTTTTTTCAAAATCAAAGGTTGGCGGGTATTTTAATTTTTTAATGGATGATGTCAGCAAGTACGGAGGTTTCATCAGAGGAGGCAGGCGTTAAGCAGTTTCCATCGCACCACTTTTGAAGAAGTGCAGTTTTGAGTAGAGGGGTGGCAATTCCATATGATGAACGATGCGTGGTGCAGCACTGTTCAAAAAACTGCTTTTCCATCGTGCATTATCTTTTGGAAGAGGATGGCTAATGATATGATTAATAATATTTGATTTGAGATTAGTCGATCAGACAGCTCTTGAGAAAGGGAAGTGGCGGAAAGATAACAGGGTGGGCCCAATGTGATTTATTTAAAATAATCGCATCGGGGATGATTTTATTGGCGGATACAAGTTATTAATTAATCACGAGGATTAATTAACCCTTATTGGTATGGCGGGGATGTCAGGTTTCTAATTGATCATGATTTCAATCAATTATTTAAATTTATATGGTTATTTTACAACCAACAAGGCGGGATTTTATATTAATTGGGAAATTTATTAAAATAATACGGGAAAAGGGAAGATTTGCATAGGGATTTAAATAATAATAAAAAATTAATATGGAAAATGAACTAAAGTGCTAAGTGTAAAACATTAGAATAATGTATTTAACTTATGCTTGCATGAATAGGGTTTTATGTAAAATATTGCATGATTTTCTAAGTAAAATGGAATTTTACTTAGGAAAAGATTTTTTAGAAGTGAATGAATGACATGATGAATGATTTTAAGTACTTAGGCTTTTCCAATTATTGGGCCGAGGGTTCGATCCCTCCAAAAGTAAAGGAAATTCCTTGAGCCCCTCTAATCTTTAAATACGTTAGTACTTAGGGGAAATTAGTGAAATTCTTAGGGAAAAATGAGAGGGGAAGTTAATAATCTGATTTTTCTTTGCTTGAAATTCTTCCAATGTATTGTCTGCCTTTGCACTTGTGATGAAAGTAAAAGATTTAACACATCTAGAGTCATTATCCATCACATTTAATTCTACAACATCATCTACCTACCCTACCTACTTTACCCTACCATTTTTTCTTCTTTATTAGGGTGCACTTAAACTAGCAAACCCTTATCACACTTTTTCTTTTGCATATGAAAATATATCTAATTCTAACCTTATTACATCCAAGGCCTCTACCTATCTACTTATCTACCAACATTAAACAGTTTGGTCATATTTTATTCTCTATCTCTAAAACATAAAATTGAAAGATGAACTAGCCAAGTTTAAACAGTTTGACTTTTCATCAATTGTGGCATAAAATACAAGTTTCACACAATTTTTTTTATTACATAAGAGAAAAAAGTACTGGCATTTATACTTGCACACTTTCCTTGGCCTTTCTTTTGGTGGGGTTCATTTTCTTTCACTTTTTTGGCCATTTTATTCTTTTCACCCTTTGATTTTTCTTTTAGGGTATACCCTCTTTACATTTTTTTTTTTTTGATTTTTTGAGAATATGGAAAACCTTTGAAACGAGAAAAGGTATGAACATATTTCATAGCCCATCAAGTCAATCATGAACTATGACACCTATTGGTATAGGAGTCTAACACTGGCTCCACTTGGGGATGGCTTTTCCTCGTGAAAAGTCAAGAACAACAGGTCAGTTGGCCTCAAAGTAATTATGACTGAACCATGGAATCTTCTTCTGTTTGTTGCTTTATTGTATGTATGACAGTAACATTTTTGAAGCTTAGGGCCTTCTCCTCGAGCTTCAACTTCAGCAAGTTACTATCCACTCAAAACTGTGACACTACAAAGGATATAGTATGTACATGTTAAAAATCAGAATTATCCTAATAAATAGGATCAAAGTAATGTTTCAATATTTGACCATTAACTGGCCCTTCTTTAGTGTCTGTACCATCCACATTTTTCAGAAAATATGTATTATTTCCTTGTAAATCATGAATAATATAAGATCCTTTCCACAGGAAATCAAACTTCCCATGTTTTCCTTTATCCTCTCTTCTGGAATCCCATCTCAAAACCTTGTCTTCCAATTGGAAATCTTCTGTCTTGTCCTTTTGTCAAAAATATTCTTTATTTTCTCTTGTAAAACTTGGGATCTTTGATAAACTTCCTCTCTGGTCTGATGCAAATTGATGGTCTGATTTATTCTCCTTTGAATATCATTAGCTTCAACTTGAGCTTCTTGAAGTAACTTCATTACAGGAAATCCTAAAGAGGAAGGAAATACAGCCTCAATACCATAAACAAACTCATAAGGACTTGTCCCAATATATTTTTTAGTGGTGAGTCTGTCTGCCCATAATGAATTTGTAAGTTTCTTATGCCAATTTTTCTTGTTTTCTTCCAATAATTTCTTAATAATATTGATGAGACTCTTGTTGGAAGATTTAGCCAGTCCACTACCTTGAGGGTAATAGGCTGTGGAATGGATTAAGGTGATATGATATTTATTACAGAAACTTATCATCTTCTTATATTTGAAGGCAGCAGCATTATTAGTTATAATTTTCTTAGGACAGCCAAATCTTGATAGTATATTGGTTTCTAGGAATCCTATGATCACAGAGTCATTGGCTTGTCTGGAGGGAATTGCTTCAATCCATTTAATAAAATATTCTGTGGCAGTGAGGATCCATTTGTGTTGGCCAAACGAAGGAGGATGGATTTCTCCAATGAAATCCAAGCCCCATTATTGGAAATGTTTTTCAGTGGAAATCGGTTTCAGGGGTAAAGGTAATAGTTTTCTCTTGCCTTCAAAATTTTGACATTTATGGCAAGCAGTGAGAAATGTATTTACATCAGAGAACAAGTTTGGCCAATATAATCCAGCTCTTAGGATCTTATCTGCAGTTGATTTCCAATAAAGGTGTCCACCACAGTCTCCTACATGGAATTCATTGAGAGCCTTGTCAGCTTCATCTTTTAACAAACAATTCAATAAAATACCATCATGATTTTTCCAAAAGAGAACATTATCTAGAATACAAAACTTTAAGGATGTCATCTTTAAAAACCTTTGCTTTGTTCTGGATAACCCTGGAGGATCTTGCAGGTTTAACAAAACATAAATTATATCAGCATACCAAGGTGAATCTAAGAAGGCCTGGCTGATTTGTGGATTCGCCATCTCCTGATTTTCATCCATATCATATATATCCAAGGCTTGGAAATTTGTTTCTGTCATGATTTGAGCCAATCCCTGTCCTTTTATCAGCTTTGTAGGTTTTATCTCAATGTCATAGTCTAATATGGTTGCAATCCATTTACCTCTCTTGCCCTCAATTCCATCTTGAGTTAATATGTCCTTGACAACAACATTTGGTACATAGGCTATCACATGAGAATACAATATATAAATTCTAAAATCTTTAATAACTTTTACAAGTGCAAAAGCTTGTTTTTCCATGATGTTGTATTTTAGTGATGAATCTCTCAGTGCTCTACTAAAAAAGGCTATAGGTTTTTCACATCCTTGATCATCCTTTTGTAATAAAACAACTGCTACAGTATGTTTTGATGCAAATGAAAATATTATGAAGTCTCTATCAAATTGTGGACTGGTAAGAACTAGTGTTCTGGTCAAAGCCATTTTAATATCTTCAAATGATTGTTTGGCTTCTACTATACATTTAATACTCGAATCCTTTCTTAACATGTTAGCAAGAAATCTAATTAATTCAGCTAAGCTAGAAATGAATCTTCTCAAAAAAATGATTTTTCCTATGAAAGCTTGAAGTTCTTTAACATTTCTAGGATGAGGTATCTGCAAAATATCTTCTATTCTAGCAGGATCAATTCTAATACCATCTTTTGAAATGATATGTCCCAAGATTTTACCTTCTTCAAGACCAAAAAATGATTTTTTTGGATTCAAAGAGATACCATACTTTCTGCATTTTATAAATACTTGTTTGAGATGGTCCAAATGTTGTTGATCTAATTTAGAAAAAATAGTTAAATCATCCAGATATATAACAAGAAAGTCATGAATCTCTTTTGCAAATGCAATGTCCATTGCTCTTTGAAAGGTTGCTCCAGCATTTTTTAGTCCAAATGGGATTTTAACGTACTTGAAGGTACCCCATGGTGTTGTAAAAGTTGTTTTTTCCTGGTCATCAGGATGAACCAAAATCTGGTTGTACCCTGAGAACCCATCTAGAAGAGAAATCCTTGAAGCACCTACTACCCTCTGCAAAATATGATCCATTTTGTGCAAAGGGTAATTATCCTTCAAATAAAACTTGTTCACATTTCTTAAATCTACACATAATCTGATCTCTCCAGTTTTCTTCCTAGTAGGGACTAAATTAGACACCCACTCTGAAAATCTAATTGGAGCAATTATCCCCACTTCATACATTCGTTTGATTTATTTTGCAATTGAAGGCAACAGTACAAGGTTGATTCTTCTGAGTTTCTGTTTAAATGGTTTTTGATCTGGTTTTAGAGGTATTGTATGTTGAATTATAGAGGCATCTTATGATTTTAAATCTTCATAACTCCAGGAAAAGACATCCTGGAATTCTCTTATTAGTTCAACATATTTCAATTTTTGATCAGGAGGCAAAGATTTTGATAACTTTATTATTTTAGGATTTTATTCAGTTCCCAAATTGTATTCCTCAATATCAGCTTTAAATGGTTCCATTTTGGGTTTCAGTGGAATGTCATTAGAGTCAAAAATATCTTCTAGAGGAGTTAATCCTTTAGGCAAATGATTATCTTTCAGATTAATGATTTCAGACTCTTCTTCTATAATCTCATCAACCTCCATTTTTTTAAGGTCTTGCATTTATTTTTTGGTGAACTTCGTTGGATGAAGCATTTGAATTGCACTCGATTCTGAAATTTCTATTTCTTGTTCATTTATTTGATCAGATTAAATGACTATATCTTCATCTATGTTACTGTTAGAAAATCCATTCTCTAAAGTTAGAAAATTGTTAATCTGATTGTCATTTACAAACACTTTCCAATTCTTAAAATTGTCTGGTATAGCTGGTCTGTGTCTAATCTTAGCTGTGAGCTAATGATTAGATTTGAAAGGTAATTTACAAGTGCTAGCAAACATTGCAAGACTATGAGCATGAAAATTTTGTTTTCTTGGTATTTTGGCAAGCTGAGCCTGTAGAAAAGTATTGAGAATCTCTACAACTATTCCTCTATATTCTCTTAATCTGGGATTGTTTGTCGAATATTCACCATTGATTTTTTGAATGATTAAATCAAAATCTCCTATGATAGATACTCTAATTTCCCCTAATTTTTTGACAAGTTTAAGCCCTAACAAAAGAGCTTCATATTCTGCCATATTATTAGTGCATTTAAAGTTCAATTTGTAAGCATGGCCTTTACCATGATCATTTTCAAGTTTGTGTATCCAAATTCCAGCTCCTGCTCCTCACTTATTAACTAAACCATCAAATTCTAAATGCCAAAGAATTTCATGTTCATAATTGGTATCAGGAGTTTCACGAACCTTCTTCATAGTGAGATCTAATTTTTTACTTTCTTCTAGTTTTTTCTGAGTATCTGATGTTTCCTTTTCCTCAGAGATTTCCTGGATTTGAACACTAGATTTTTTATTTGCAATTTATTTTAGTTATATTGCTGGTGCTTCTAATTCAGTGGGAAGATCAGTTTCAGCATTATAGAGAATAAATGATTCCATATCAGAGTGTACTGAGTAGATGGAGAAATTTTCAGGTCTCTCCTGACTAATGACTACATATTTCATTAATGTTTCTCTGTATAATCTCTTTGGTTGGCTGAATACTAAAATAGTATCATATGACATGTCTAATTGAATATATCCTCTAAGCTTTACACCCCAAGATCTGGACAATAACATACCATATTTTGGAGGAATATCTGCTACTACTATATCCATCAAAATGGTTTTCGTAGGGTATTGAAGCAATGTAACACACAAATATTTGATTATTCCTAAAAATTTCACCTTACTTGAATCAAAAGAAAAGAGATCTTTGTAGGGTCTCGTGATGTCTAGATTTAATATTTCCATTACAGCCTTGCGCATTATATTGTGAGATGCCCCAGAATCAAGCATGGCATTATGAAGTATTTTATCATGTATATTCAAACTCACATAGAATGGAGGAGTTCCTCCACTTCTTGGTTTTCCATTTACTTCAGGGCCAAACAATAATCTAGGTCGATCATCAGAAACATTTACTGAATCATCATTTCCAGGAATATTAAGCGATCTATTGATTTGGCTTCGGTAGACATCATGTTTAGCTAATTCAGACAATGGAACAACTATCTTTAATTTGCCTACTTCAGCTTCCAGATTAAAAGGTTTCTCAGTCTGAGTCCTTGTATTTAGAACAGTTGGATTGTCTTTTTCTTCTATGTTTTTATTATTTTTCTCCTTCTTAGGAGTGGGGTTGTGGGTTGAAGTTGTTTCCGAATCAACTTCTAGTGGTTCCTCTACATTTCCTTTGGGGGGAAGAGTATTGGAAATTTGTCTGTTATTCAATTGAGTATCAGATACATCTTCAATTATTGTGTGGACAGGATTAGGATCTGATCTAGTGAGAATATGTAAAGGGGTAGTATTGGTCTTACCTTTGAGGGTTTTTTTTGTGGCTTTCTATTTAATTGTTTCCGGGACATCAATTCTTCTGCTCCTCAAATTCTATTTCTTGTGAACTTCGTAAATGGTTGTATCAAATCCTTCCTTGAAGTCAAATGATTCTCCTGAATGGGTTTGAAAATGCTTAAGGATGTGAGCTTCTTGATCTTCTTCAGTAAAGAATATTTCCGGTTCATTCTCGCGTTCAGTAAAGTTGTTTATTTGAACATCTTCAGTTGGTTCCTCAGAAGTTGAGCCTTCAACATAATTTTCCTAGAATGGGGGCCTAATATTTTGGTCAGGACCAGATTTTCCAGTATTTTGATTTTAGTTCCTTCTCAAATTTGGATTTTTGACAATATTGCTCGGTTGACCATCCCAGGGAGATTTATTCTTTTCAATAGTTTCTATTCTATCTCCTATTATTTCCATCCTTTTAATAATAGCATCGAGTTTCTTTTCAAAAGCTGTGGGTTCTTCATTTACAGGCATTCTTCTTTCAGCTCTAGCTCTAGCTCATTTCTCTATCAGGTTGGCTTCAACACTAACAACCATACTTTGCATTTCTTCTAAAGTTTGAGGAGCTCTTTCTCTAAGCTGATATGCTATATCAGAATAAAATCCATCAGGGAATTTGATTAATACCAAATCTGGAGGAGGTCTAAGATTTTGGGGAACAACATTGTAAGCCTCATTGAACCTGGTGACATAATCTTGCACAGTCTCATTTGGTCCTCTTTTTAGTTTTCCAAAGTCTTATAAGATTTGAAGAGGATCTTTCTTCTTTTCCCATCTATTTAAAAATGTTCTATAAAGGGCTGGTAATTCATCAACACTGTTTACAGGAAGGGCTCTAAACCATGTTTTGACTTCTCCAGTAAGACTTTGGACAAATATTCTCATTCGTACATCATCAGCATCTATTTCATAAATTTCAAAATAATCGGTCATATTTTTAGTATGCTGTTGTGTATTATAGGTTTCAGAACCATCAAAAGGAGTGATTTTACTTTGGTAATCTTGAGGCATAGCCCCTAAATTGGCTGGTAACCTTAAGGGAGAAAATATATTTTCCATTGGAAGAGGTAGTGAAATAACAGGTGAGGTTGGTGTGTGAGTGGTGGGTGGAGGAGTAGAAGGGGTAGTTTGAGGTTGACATGTTTGTGGAAATGTTGATGAACTTGGAGAAGCAGAAGTGATCACAGAAATATTTGAATTTCCTTCAGAGGTACGCTCAAATTGTATGGAATCTCGCAAATGTTTGTCAAGATGTGAAGTAACAAATTCAAATTGCAAATCTTCAAGAAATACTGGGTCTGGAACCAAATTGGACAACTCAGATTCAAAAAAATTCACAAATAAAGATGTTTCAAACTACTCATCGAAAGGTTCATCCTCAAGATAAATCCACTTTACCGGATAGGATATTGATCTATAGAGAGGTCGAGAACTTCTAGAGCTTTCTTGACTATCTTGTCTTCTAAGAATTATGGGAATCAGATTCGGATTTTCAAACACAGGCGGTGGATTTGGATCAGGATTAGCCCTGGTGTAACGAGTCCTTTCTAAAGCCAGGTTTGTAAGTGATATTTTTTGGTTTTTAATCTGAATAAAATGAAAAATACAACTTCAACAATTTCCTTGGGAATTTTTAGATATTGGATTTAAATTTTCTTAAAGATTTATTTAACTAGAGGAACTGATCAAATGTCTGAAACCAAAGTTAATTTCATAAACTAGACCAGAGATAGACTGAAGTAGCATTTATTTACTATGCAATTGCAGAGAAAAAGCAGTTCAAAGGCTACCTAGCTAGCTTTAGGCTCTGTCTGTAGTTTATAAAGTAAACAATAGTAACAATAAAATTATTCAGAATCCCCAGTGGATTCGCCACTATGTTATCACTCATATTTTCCTTGAAGTTGTTGGGAAGAGGAAAGGTTTCCGAGGTAACCACAAACCAACTTTTAGGTACAGAATCTAGCCAATCTGTACCTAGAGAGGGCTCTCTCTATAAAATTTAGCTTTTTTTTAGAAGATATTAGGCTAGTTATAAAGTCCAAGGGTTTTGTTTGAATTTGGGTGGTGGAATTCAATAGTTGAGGGAAAGATTGAGTAGTTTATTCCATTGGGTTAATGGAGTCAAAGAAGATAACTTAACTGGATTAAGTCTCTTAACGAAGGATGGTTTCACAGGGCAAGATAATCAAACAGGGAACAATTATAGATCTTAAAGTGAATGGGATGAAACTCAAATGGATGAAGGGAAATTAGGAATCCTTCAACACATTCAAAAGAGGGAAATTGAGATATTATTAATAAAGAGCAACGAAGTATTCTTCACTAAATAATCAAAATGCATAAACTAGTAAAACAAGAACAGTTAAGAATTCACTGTTTAAAACCAGTTTAGAAGAAAACATTTAGAATAACAACGATTAAAATTAGATTACACTTAAGCACTTTCTGATTTATTCCTTTTCATTAATTATTCAGAAATGAAACACAGGTGATATAATAAAAAAATATAAATACTTCAACACATAAGAGATAGGTGACTTATTGATCCGTAGTCTGACACATGAATCCCGTAAAAAGTCTTTCGCATCAATTCCTCATCTAGCTAGCCACACAAGATTTCTCCAATATCACTTTATTCCAAAATCTTCAATGTTACAACAAAGTCTGAGAATCCACCTTCAATACTCCGATTGAAGAAGTATTTATACAAAAAATTACAAAAAATATCTCATAACAAATTGAGATATAATCTAGGATGGCTCATAAGTATTTTACAACAAACTAGAGACAGATGGTCTCGAAGATAAGAAAAAAATGATAACTGATGTTGTGATGTTCCCTTCTTTTGAGAATGTGTTGGAGGTAGCCCCTATGATTTGGCTTGTTGTTTTCCTCTTCAGTAATTCTGTGCTGGCTGCTACGTTTCACTGATACTCTTTAACTGCTATGATACACTTTGATCTCTATTCATCCTTTAATCTTTCTTATCATGACTTACTGTAGTACATAATCAAAAATTTATGTGAGGATAATTTTTACAAAAGTTCTAGGATGTCTTCCCACCATTTATCTTCCGGTATCCTGGTCCTTTGCAGCTTTTTGAGAGTTTCATCAGTTTCTGTATACCTAAAGAAAGTAGGTTGAACTGGGAACAAATGCTTTACCTCATGCTTGAGATACAACAAATTTTCCAATTTTTCATGAAGATTTTTTCCTGTAGGCAATGCTGCTGTTGATGAACTAGTTGAGGCACTGACCTGATTGTCAACATGCTTGTCCAATTTTTCAACATAACTTTCAAGGTCCAAAAATTTATCTTTTGAAACTAAAGGACTCGGAAATCCTTTATTCAACAAAATATCAAATCTTTTTAGGAAGGCAGTGATTTCTTCTTGCATGTCAGATCATCTTCGTTCCAAATTCTGCATCCGAGTTCTTTTGGTAAAAACTCTTTTTATTTCCAAAATTGTTCATGTGCTGTCTTGAATACCAATTTCTTCTAGTTGATGCTTGTTCTAAGAATTTAGAAAGCGGATAAGTCTATCAGCTTCTTCATGCATGTTTCCCAATTCTTCTCTTGCTTTGAGGACTTTTTCCAGAGCCAATTTGACTAAATCATTCTGTTCATACATTATTTGAATTGAGGGCCAGACATCTCTTATTGATTGGATGATGCTGTCCCAAAAAATTTCATTTATTTACTTTAAAGTTTTCTCCAATGTGAGATCCTTCTCCAATGCTTTGACTAATTTTTCCAGTTTGTTGACCTCTCTTGTTTTATCTGCAACATTCATCTTTGAGAGGTCATATTTCTGTTCCAAAGTGGTGAGTTGCACCTTTTATCTCTGTAGCTTAGTAACTTTGAGTTTCAATTCCTCCATCGACTTTATTAACTCTTCTGTACTCAAATTTGAAGTATTTACCTGTGAAAATTCTGTTGGCTGACCCGTTGTAGATGTACCTGTAACCACCTCTACTATAGATGCTGGAACACTAGGCTGCTTATCCTTCAATTCCTTTTCAATATCTTTTTCAGTTTCATTAATTTTCTCATTCAGTTTTAAGAGCAAGTCCATTAATTCTTCTTCATAATTTTTTTTTATGATTTCAGTAGTCTGGGGATGTCTTGAGGCTAGTAACTTCATTTGTTTTCTCAAAGCTGCAATATCATCATCTTTTTTCTTGATCAAGGCTTCTATTCCTCTCACATATTTGGGATTATGTCCCAATCCAATTATTATTTCCTCCAAATTTTTTATCATGTTGTCCTTAGCCTGAGAGGATGCTTTTTCAAGATTAAATTGAGCATTAGTATTTTCCAAAGAATCCTGCAATTTCTGAGTCATCATTGATTTATCTGTCAGAGTAGAATAAATCATTTCACCTGTCTGTTTATGCAGCTCAATTTGATCCAAAGGATGAATATCCTTTGCTATGAATTCAAAATTAGTCCTGATATAATCTGCATCTGTTTGAGGTTGCTGCACTTTGGGTTTGAAGTGAATCATTAGCATCTTACCTTTCTGGATGTCATAGGCTGACATCAATCTCTATTGATTCTTAGGAGCCATCTTCAAAAATTGATTGTACACTTGAAGTCTGAGAGGATCATTTCTGGCATTTATATTTATGAATGTTCTTTTAATGTCCCAGGCATCTTTGATTGGTGGTTTGAAAGATGATACTTCTGCACTTTGCTTCCCTTGCAGCTCTTTTCTCTATAAATTAGTGGATGTCCCACTGATTGTACATGTTTGCTGACTATCCAATCCCTCTTGTATCTAATTATCAGGTATTTCGTGAAAATTTTCCACTTCTAGAAGAGGATTCAATTTTTGTCTTTTAACACCAGGCTGTTCAGAAGATCCACTGACAGGAGTAGCTGCATCAACATCTCTCTTTTTACCCTTTTCCACATTAAGAGGAGTTTGTAATATTGAAATTTCTACTACATTGGTCTGAGTAGGAGAAACCTGTACTTGACCCTGTTCTTTAGAAGTCTGAGGTTGTTCTGTCATTGTAAATTTCTCTGTAACCTATATATCAACCTCTTTCTCCTTTCCTTTAGATTCTACTATAGCCAATGCACTGATTTCCTGTAGATTTTGTTGAGAAGTCCTAGCAGAAGAAGAACCAATACCTGGTATCTGCACCTATCCAAAAGAATCTAGGTCAAGTATTTTTTCAAGGTCTTTCATTACATTTTCAACATTGACCTTCTCACTATCCTGTTCTACCAATCTCCCTTCCATCCATTCATCCGTATTGGCATACTATTCAATTTCTAGGATTCTTTGATGAATGTATGGTGATAGTTTTTTTTTCATTCTTCTATCACAAATAAAGCTATTTGGGTCATAAGGTACCCAATATTAACTTTCTTTTAATTTAAGATAATCTTCTAATATTCTTTCAGCTTCCTTTCCAGCATCTCTAGAATTACAAATAAATGGACCTAGCTGAATTTTAATCCCGAGTTGAGCCTTTTTATTTGCATTACAAAAATGGACTATATCTAAATTGTTCATCTGCCTGAAATATTCTAATGCAAAGAGTCTCATTGGGAAATATTTTGGCAACTTGAATGGGCATAACTCACACCCATAAATTTTGATTTCTGTGTGATTTCGGTATAGGTACTGTTGGCAATATGATGCAGAATGTTGTCCTTGATGGCAACCCACTGAATGAAGATGAAAACAAGAGATAGTTGACTTGTGTTGTCCTTGATGGCAATACACCTGATGAAGTTATTCTTGACTTGATGAACTTGGTAAATGATGTAAATCTGATATGAAGTGATTTTTTTTAGCAATATGATGATGAGTGTTGTCCTTGAATAGCAAGATGATGGCAACTTGATGAAGTTGTGCTTGATAGAACATGTCTTGATGAACTAAATCTAATGTATCTACAGTGAGTACAGAAGGCAATGAAGAAAGGAATTCAGCATGTGATAGATCTATGATAAAAAGAGTATGTCTCTAGGCATACACGGATTTGCCTAGGGGAAGTCGCGTATGCACGCGGGAATCAACGTGCCAAGTCGCGTATGGGAAAAAGCGTTCTTAAAATGAAAAACCAGGGGTAACCACCATGTTATTGACCCATTGTATTGGGTAATGATTCGTCTAAATGACCCCGTCCTGGAATACCATCTAAGTGTTATTGTTTTGCTCATGGTATTGAAAAAGGGCCCGTAGGGTTGAAGGCTTATGGTATTGTTTTGGCTCATGGTATTGTTTTGGCCCTGGTATTGAAAAAGGATAAACCTATATAAGGAGAAGAAATTCATTGTGCAAATGATGAGTGTGAGCAAGATGTTTGAGTCTTGAATGAATACTTCTCTATGAAGTATATCTGTATGGAAAGGGTAAAGGTTTGATGATAGATCTGAATTTATGGTGCACCTATGAAGAAATGATGAAGCGGGATATCTGGATCTGAAATGTATCTGTATTTGCTAGATCTGTTTATGGAGTGATTAGATCTGTGATGAGGCAAATATCTGTCTGAGGTAACGGGTTGAATCTGAACTGAATATCCGATCTAAAGAAGTATGCTCCGAAAATGGTTGAAGATCTATACGCTATTTTCTCGTCATGCAGGAAGCGCCG
The DNA here is from genome assembly GCA_034641835.2 of Pinus albicaulis. NCBI lineage: Eukaryota > Viridiplantae > Streptophyta > Pinopsida > Pinales > Pinaceae > Pinus > Pinus albicaulis. Next base: position 832,514,725 of record CM076580.1, read on the forward strand.
AGGCAAAGTGAAATTAATTCTGAAGTATACGCTGGTTGATGTGAACGTAAGCGCGTATATACGCGACATCAGAGAAAGGAAAGCGCATATGCAAACTAGGGTTTGCTTAAGTCTGTGTCTGAAAATATGATGAAACGTGGCCTGCAAGTTGTGCTCTATTGAAGCTGTTGGATCTAGTGTGAAAATTGATGAAACGTGGTCCTTAGAGATGCTGAGGGTTGTAGTCATCAAACGAGCTCCTTCCAGAGGGCCGTTAAACGAGATTAGGGGGTCGAGCTCCCTTCCAGAGAGGCCGGTAAACGAGTCAGGTTGGAGCCCCCTTCCGTGAGAGGCCGGTAAAATGAGCGTGTGGGTGCTCCTCGTATGTCGGTAGGAGTCCGTACCCAAGACATATATGTTGTAAGATGTTTTCTCTATAATAAAATATCAAGGCCGATAAACTATAGCTAGTGGTTTTCTTCTCTTTCTTCTCCCGACTTGGGTTTCCACCTAAAATCCTGGTGTTCATGTGTGATTCTTATGTGTGATGGTCTATTCTGTTATTACTGCACATACTTACGGTTAACTAAACATTAGATGAATGAATGATGGAATGATATAAGTGAAGAACTAATGGCATAATTATATCTCTATGTATATGCGAGTTGTATGAAGGATATCCGCGTGTATACGCTAGTTGGCTTCAACAAAGTAGCGTATGGGTTTTAGAGCATGAAAAAGTAAAAATTTTTAGTTTGCCCTAAATACTGATTCACCCCCCCCTCTCAGTATTTTTCCCAACAGTACCAGTCACGTATTTGGTATTTCTTTGAGAGCTGAAGAATTTTCTTGATTTCAATATTGACCCTAGGAGGAGAGACTCCTATCAACAAGGTAGTTGCAGTGTGTACAAAATGTTCAATAAACTCATTGTAGGAATAAGGAGAATCTCGATAATTATGAGTGATGGTAGACCAAAAGATAACAGACCTGGGATTTCCTTTGGCATCAAGTTTTTTAACATAGAAAGGGAAAATTTCTGATTGGTAATAAAGCATGAGATGATAAATAACAGAAGAATACTTGAACACTCTTTCATTTTCTAATCTCATGAACTGATCATGGATTTTTTCTGCAATGTAGGAAGCAAAGTCATACTTGACAACAGGGTGTTGTCCACCGGTGAAAATAGATAACAATACTAGGGTTAATTGGTCAACATATTCACTAGTATTGAAGCCCATTATAAAGGAGATCATATTCAGAATAAGTCTGCCCACATCAGTGAAAAAAGTATAACCATAAGGAGGAGGGCCTTTGGGCTGATGTTTTGGCAACATGAAGGTTTGGCAGAGGTGACTTAATTCTTCATGGGAGAATTTGGTAGATTTCTCAAGTAATTCTCCCATAGACAGGGGAGTGAGGGCTTGACCAAGTTGAAATTGCAACATCTCGTTGATAGTCTGAGCAGTTATGGGAAAAATGATGGTCTGATTTGGAGACAAAACTGCTCTTTGATTGGGATCATATTTTTCATGACAGTAATGGATTATGTCAGGGAAAATGTGGACTAAGGGGAGAAGGTACATGGGAATATTGGATTCCCATAATCCAAAAATGTCAGAACCTTTCAAGTAATTATCTCTGTAGTAGCAAAAAATTTGAAGGGGACTTTCTCTGAGAACCAGGTCTTTAATTTAGAAATTTTTGTCTACTAAAGGCAAATAATCTAAATCTCTATGAGGGGCATTCAAGGTTGCGACATTCAGAGCCACGTGAATCTCCATTTCTGGTTCTAGTGGATTCAGAAATGAATTCAGGTTTTGATAAAAAACGGGCACAATCATAGGTTTAGGAATGCAATTGAATTTTGGGAATTCAGGAATGAACTAAAAGACCAGTTCTAAACCCTGTTTGAGTTTTTCGTGTGAGATTCAAAACAAAAACCAGGTTTTCATAGAACTCAGCAGGAATTTGGGTAAATACCTATTTTCTGAGAAATGAACAGTAATTGGAACAAGTATTATCTATGGCAGATGAATTCTAAATGCTCGGCTGTAATTTTCCTTAGCAAGGTGGCAGTTGATGGCGTTCGACAGTTGGTTTTGGAGTTTTCTTCATGAGACTCTGGTCGTTACACAGAATAATGAAAATAACGTGGGCACATTTGTTTTATTTGCAAAGTCAAAGGTTGGTGGGTTTTTTAAATTTTTAATGGATGACGTCAGCAAGTACGGAGGTTTCGTCAGAGGAGGCAGGCGGTGAGCAGTTTCCATCGCACCGCTTTTGAGGAATGGTGGTTTTGAGCAGAGGGGCAGCAATTCCATACGATGAACGACGCGTGGCGCAGCACTGTTCAGAAAATTGCTTGGCCATCGCGAGTTATCTTTTGGACGAGGATGGCTAGCGATATGAGTAATAATCATTGATTTGAGATTAGTTGATCGGACGGTTCTCTGGAAAGGGAAATGGCGGAAAGATAACAGGGTGGGCCCAATGTGATTTATTTAAAATAATCGCATTGGGGATGATTTTATTGGCATATACAAGTTATTAATTAATCATGAGGATTAATTAACTCTTATTGGTATGGCGGGGATGTCAGGTTTTTAATTGATCTCAATTTCAATCAATTATTTAAATTTATATGGTTATTTTTCAACCAACGAGGCAAGATTTTATATTGATTGGGAAATTTATTAAAATAATATGGGAAAAGGGAAGATTTGCATAAGGATTTGAATAATAAATTAAAAATTAATATGGAAAATGAACTAAAGCACTAAGTTTAAAACATTAGAATAATGTATTCAACTTATGCTTGCATGAATAGGGTTTTATGTGAAATATTGCATGATTTTCCTAAGTAAAATAGGAAAATATTTTTCAGAAGTGACTGAATGACATGATGAATGATTTTAAGTACTTAGGCTTTTCCAATTACTGGGCTGAGGGTCTGGTCCCTCCAAAAGTCAAGGAAATTCCTTGAGCCCCTCTAATCTTTAAATACCTTAGTACTTAGGGGAAATTAGTGAAATTCTTAGGGAAAACTGAGAGGGGAAGTTAATAATCTGATTTTTCTTTACTTGAAATGTTGGCAATATGATGCAGAGTGTTGTCCTTAATGGCAACCCACTTGATGAAGATGATGGAAACCTACTTAATGAAGTTGTTCTTGATGCTTGATAAGTTTATTAATGATGTAAATCTAATGTTCTACAAGTAATACAGAAGTTGCAGAAGAAAGAAATATCAATAAGGGCTAGAACAATGATGAAAAGTGTGTGACACAAAGCATATGCGGGTTTGTTTAGTAGAAGTAGCGCATGCACGTGGAAAAGTACGTGCCAAGTCATGTATGCTCAATTGCACTCTAAATATGTAAACCAAGGGTTAATACCATGGTATTGACCCATTGTATTGAGCGCTGGATTGTTTATTTGATTCCGTCCAGGAATACCATAGGAAGTAATGTGGTTTTGGCTCATGGTATTGACAAAGGCTAAATCTATATAAGGAGAAGAAAATCATTGTGCAAGGTGGGTGCAATATGTCTGGGTTTGAATGAATACTTCTCTTTGAAGTATATCTGAATGGAAAGGGTAACAATTTGATGATAGATCTGAATCTATGATGCACCTATGAAGAAAATGATGAAGAGGGATCTCTAGATCTGAAATGTATTTGTATCTTCTAGATCTATTTATGGAATATTTAGATCTGAGATGAGGCGAACATGTATCTGAAGTAAAGGTTAAAATCTGAACTGTAAATATGATCTGAAGAAGTATGCTTCCCTATAATCTTTGAAGATATATACGCTATTTTGCAGCATAGAAAGCACGTCTATATGTGGGTTGAATTCAGAGAAAGCGCGTATTAAATGCGAAACTAGTTTTGAAGTATGTTCAGATTTATACGCGGGTTGATATGCATGAAAGTGCGTATATACGCAAGATCAGTGAAAGGAAAGCATGTATGAAAACTAGGGTTTACTAAAGTATGTGGTATGAAATTTCTGATCTGTTCTGTTGTATTACTGCTATCTTTTTATGATGTATTCATACAGATCTGGGTTTTCTGAATATTGATTATGTTGCTAACTATCAAGTTGTTGATTTATTGGTTGATGATTCATTGAACGAATTGATAAGGGTATAAGTTTCAGTCTGATGTATAATTGAGCTTAAATGTGTGGAGTGGGTCGAGTCTGAAAATATGATGAAAAGTGGCCTGCAAGTTGTGATCTATTGAAGCTATTGGATCCAGTATGAAAATTGATGAAACGTGGTCCATGGTGGTGCTGAGGGTTGTAGCCTTCAGTCAGGGGGTTGTAGCTCCCTTCCAGGTGAGGCTGGTAAACGAGAGCAGGGGGTCGTAGCTCCCTTCCGGGGAGAAGAAATTTGACCAGCGAGAGCAAGGGTTGTAGCTCCCTTCCGGGGATACAAATTTGGTAAACGAGAAGGTTGTATACGCAAGTGGGTTCTGCTGTCTTGGTATGAGTCTGATACATGGATTGTAAGATGTTTTCTCTATAATAAAATATTGAGGGTGAGACAACGATAGCGGTGGTTTTCTCTGACTTGGGTTTCCACCTAAAATCTGGTGTTCATATTGTTGCTTATGTTTGATGGTTTGTTAACATTATATTTTGCTCGTAGCACTATTTATTGAACCTCTAATGAATGAATGATGGAATGATATAAGTGAAGAATTATACGCATAATAATATTCTTGGACATCTGTGTTTTATTAAATATATCCCAACGTGTATCTTGTGAAGTTATCTGAAAGTCGCATATATGTGTTTGAAGTAAGAAAAGAAGTAAAATTTTTTGATGAAGTCCTAATCTTTGATTCACCCCCCCCCCCCCTCTCAGTATTTTTCCCAACAATTGGTATCAAAGCCATGTCCTTCTATAGAAGCTTGATCGCTTGAAGGAGATTCGTCACAATGGGAAAGAAGCAAAAGAAGAAGGCTACTCAAAGCAAGAAGATATCTCAGAAAAATTGTGCAGAAGAAAATGAAGAAGATGAATCAGGTAGTGATTGTTGTCCTTGGGATTTATTGTCTTATGCATGCAATGATGAAGATAATGAAAGTAATGTTGTGGATGAAGAAACAATTCTCAAGATCCAAGTGTAATATCAACAAAGATTATTTAATAAAAGAGAATATATCTACAAAGATATGATCTCTAGACTGAAAAGGTTGTACGATAATGTGACCAATCAAAGTAAAGGACTTGAAGTAGAAATCGTCTCCCTCAAAAAGGATCTGGAAGAATCAAATAAGAAGAATGAAAGATTTGAAGCTGAAAACATCTCTCTGAAAGCAGATCTGGAAAAATCAAACAAGAAGAATGCAGGACTTGAAGCAGAAAACATCTCTCTGAAAGAAGATCTGGAAAAATCAAATAATAAGATTGAAGAGCTTGAAGCAGAAGTCATCTCTCTGAAAGCAGATCTCGAAGCATCGAATAAGAAGAATGAAGAACTCTTACAAAATTTTGAAGAACAAGAAAATGGGTTGAAAGAAGAGATCTTAAATTTGAATGATCAAGTAGAAGATGGAAGAAGGAAAGGAGAAAGCATGAATAAGCAATTCCAAGAATTGGAGGTTGAGGTAAACATTCTCAAAGGTAAATTAGAAGAAAAGGATAAACTCTTGAGGTTTCAAGAAAGTACTAAGATTCTGGACAATATTCTTAGTAATCAAAAGTCTCCTGCTATTAAATTTGGTCTTGGTTTTCATGAAACTGATAAAGGAGAATCTGGTTCACAAGGAAGTGCTAAAGATTCAAAGGATGTCAATACAAAACCTGAAGTATTGAAAGAGACAAAAGATCAACCGACAATCATGAACTCTCAAAAGAAATCTTTCCCTCCTAACTATAGAAGCATCAATAATTTTGAATGGTTTAAATGTCATAATTATGGGCATGTTGTAGCCAATTGTAGAAGCATAATGTTTTCGTCACATAAAAACCAATTCTACACAGAAAGGTACTCTGGTTTCTTCAAGGGATATTGTTTTCATGTAGCAAGTATGGTCATAAAGCAGCTGATTGCAATAGAATAAAGAATAGAAAAACACATTATGATCCTTATTCTTACTTTTCTGGTCATGCAAGATGTTATGCCTGTAACAAGTATGGACATGTGGAAAAATAATGCAGGAGGAACAGATATGAGAAATTGGACAATTTCCAGCACACGATAAGAAAGTTCAAGAAAAGCTGGAAAAGGAAGGAGGACCCGTCAGAAACGTAGGGAATAATGACCCTACAACATTCATCCGCTTCGAAAGATAACTTCTCTAAATGACTGCAGGAGATATGTGAGATACATTATAGGGATTTGTAATGTATCATCATAGGGGGAGTGATGTATGGTGATTCCCATGTTTGTTTTGGTTATTCTGGTTATGTTTATTTTTGACAGAGCATCTGATGTGAAGAAGACAGGTACATGTGGTACAACTTCAGGGGGAGATGAAGGAATGTGAAGTTTTCAATGTTTCACTTTCCATACGCGGGCTCATTGAACAAAAGCCACATATACACGCGAGTTACAGTAGAGACAGTCATGTATGCACTTATGATAAGAAAATTTGTATGAATGCTGAAGATCAAGAGCACATGTTCAGGGGGAGCATCAGTCTGACTATTAATAATTGTATTATTGGCACTGTATCTTCTTATTACTCAGTTCTAAATGATGATGAAATGATACATGGTTTCTTATGATGAAATCATGGATGAGCCCTGATTGCTTTTTGCTGAAGAGTATCTTTTGTTTTCACACATGGATAAGATGGAAGTCTTGTGATTCAGAGATAAGGATAAATCATGCAGAGTTTGTTGCTGGTGGAGACCTCTTTTAATTCTTACACATGTTATATCATGATCACGATAAATATTAAATATCTTGGTGATATCAGATCACATGGATGATTGCTGGACTCGTATTGTTTATTATATAAGTTGTTCTAGTATGATAATTCCTCTTGGGAAGAATATGTTGATGCTGCAAAGAGTTTGAAGGCTTGGTTACTAATGTTCTTATGTTACAACCATTGGATGACACTTGAAGACACAATTACATATCTCAGAAAGAAGCTGAAAACTATCTCTACCTCACAAAGGATCATATCTGGTTAAAATGTAGAAGATGGATTTGGATACGTGGATTTCCTGAAACATAGTCGCGTATATACGCGATTTCATACACCAAAAACCGCGTATGTGTGGTTGCTAACAATTTTTCTGGGTCAACTTTTCTTCAGTACAAGCTGTGGTGCTGTTTGGTATCTCTGATGCTATTTGGAGTCTCTGGTGGTATTTAATCTCTTATATTTTTGTTTCATTCTCTAATTTTGGGCGAAGATGCCTTGATGATTTGCTGTTGAAATTGTTTAGGATGCACAAGCAAAGGGGGAGCTTTGGTCATATGGAAAGGATGCTTGGATGCACATTTTCAGGGGGAGCATTAGCCTTGATGAGTATAATGCATTGTTGGCATTATGATGACTCTGTAATATGATCTCTTTCTTGAGTTCGTTCTGGTATTGGTCATAAAAAGTCATATTTGTAATTTGATGAAAAGGTCATGTTGAGACCTATGATGTAAAATTGTAATATTCAGTCATGTAAGGACTTGTTCAAATTTGTAAACCCACTTGGTTGGGTAGTTGAGTTAAGATGTGTAAACCCACTTGGTTGGGTAGTTGAGTCAAAATGTGTAAACCCTCTTGGTTGGGTATTTGAGTCTCATATGTAAATCCACTTGGTTGGATATTTGATGTAAGTATGAGTCCTTGGTGATAGGAAGGTCATAGAGTCATGTAGTTCATTGAAAAATATGTTTGAACGTTCAGCATGAACTTAGGGGAAGCATGGTAACTTCAATGCACATCAGATCTACAACGCTCTTCTTTCTACATGAGGAGAAAAACCTTGTGTTGGTTTTGATCCGCCCTTTGCCCTTGATGTCAAAGGGGGAGAGTAACATGGTGTTTTAATAAGAGGGAGAATATCATGGTATCTATCTGCTGTAGTGATCAAACACTGTCGTGGTTGCCATCAAGAAGAAAGGGGGAGATTGTTAGCAATATGATGCAGAGTGTTGTCCTTGATGGCAACCCACTTGATGAAGATGATGGAAACCTACTTAATGAAGTTGTTCTTGATGCTTGATAAGTTTATTAATGATGTAAATCTGATGTTCTACAAATAATATAGAAGTTGCAGAAGAAATAAATATCAGTAAGGGCCAGAACAATGATGAAAAGTGTATTACACAAAGCATACGCGGGTTTGTTTAGTAGAAGTAGCATATGCACGCGGAAAAGTACGTGCCAAGTCGCGTATGGTCAATTGTGCTCTAAATATGTAAAACCAGGGGTTACTACCATGGTATTGACCCATTGTATTGAGCGCTGGATTGTTTATTTGATTCCGTCCAGGAATACCATCAGAATTAATGTGGTTTTGGCTCATGGTATTGACAAAGGCTAAATCTATATAAGGAGAAGAAAATCATTGTGCAAAGTGGGTGCAAGATGTGTGGGTTTGAATGAATACTTCTCTTTGAATTATATCTGAATGGAAAGGGTAATAGTTTGATGATAGATCTGAATCTATGATGCACCTATGAAGAAAATGATGAAGAGGGATCTCTAGATCCGAAATGTATTTGTATCTTCTAGATATATTTATGGAATATTTAGATCTGAGATGAGGAAAACATGTATCTGAAGTAAAGGGGAAAATCTGAACTGTAAATCTGATCTGAAGAAGTATGCTTCCCTATAATCTTTGAATATATATACGCTAGTTTGCAGCATAGAAAGCACGTATATACGCGGGTTGAATTCAGAGAAAGCGCGTATGGAATGTGAAACTAGTTCTGAAGTATGTGCAGATGTAAACGTGGGTTGATATGCATGAAAGCAGATATATACGCAGGATCAGTGAAAGGAAAGCGCGTATGAAAACTAGGGTTTGCTAAAGTATGTGGTATGAAATGTCTGATTTGTTCTGCTGTATTACTGCTATCTGTTTATGATGTAGTCATACAGATCTGGGTTTTCTGAATATTGATTATGTTGTTGACTATCAAGTTGTTGATTGATTGGTTGATGATTCATTAAATGAATTGATAAGGGTATAAGTTTTAGTCTGATGTATAATTGAGCTTAAATGTGTGGAGTGGGTCTAGTCTGAAAATATGATGAAAAGTGGCCTGCAATTTGTGATATATTGAAGCTATTAGATCCAGTATGAAAATTGATGAAACGTGGTCCATGGTGGTGCTGAGGGTTGTAGACTTCAGTCAGGGGGTTGTAGCTCCCTTCCAGGAGAGGCTGCTAAACGAGAGCAGGGGATCGTAGCTCCCTTCTAGAAGAGGCTGGTAAACGAGAGTAGGGAATTGTCCCTTCGAGGAGAGAGGCAGTAGCGAGAAAGTTGTAGCCTTACGCGAATTCAGTGCCTGCGTCTTTGAGTATGAGTCTACACGGTACATGGTTGTAAGATGTTTTCTCTATAATAAAATATTGAAGGCTGAGACAACGACAGCGGTGGTTTTCTCCCGACTTGGGTTTCCACCTAAAATCCTGGTGTTCATGTGTGTTGCTTATGTGTGATGGTTTATTCTGTTATTACTGCTCATGCTTATTGTTTATTGAACATCTAATGAATGAATGATGGAATGATATAAGTGAAGAATTATCTGCATAATAATATTGCTGGACATACGCATGTTTTATTAAGTATATCCGCGTGTATACGCGAGTTGGCTACAGGAAAGTCGCATATGTGTTTTGAAGTAAGAAAAAGTAAAATTTTTTGGTAGAGATATATCTTGATTAACCCCCCCTCGATTATTTTTCCCAACATGGAAAATTCTTCATTAACATTTATGCATGTACTTGTGATGAAAATTGAATTGTATCAAAGTCATTATCCATCACATCTAAAATTACGCAACATTATCTACCTACCCTACCTACTTTACCCTACCATTTTTCTTCTTTATTAGGTTATAGGCGGCAAACCCTTATCACACTTTTTCTTTTATGAAAATCTATCTAATTCTATTCTTCGTCAAGGAACTGAGATAAATGGGCTCATACCTCTTATACCTATCTAATTATCTGCCAAGATTAAACAGTTTGGTTAGATTTTATTCTCTATCTCTAAAACATAAAATTGAAAGATGAACTAGCCAAGTTTAAACAATTTTCTTTTCATGAATTGTGTCATAAAATACAAGTTGCACACAATTTTTTTTATTACATAAGAGAAAAAAGTAGTGGAATTTAGACTTGCACACTTTCCTTGGCCTTTCTTTTGGTGGGGTTCATTTTCTTTCACTTTTTTGGCCATTTTATTCTTTTCACCCTTTGATTTTTCTTTTAGGGTATACCCTCTTTACATTTTATTTTTATTTTTTATTTTTTGAGAATATGGAAAACCTTTGCAACGAGAAAAGGTATGAACATATTACATAGCCCATTAAGTCAATCATGAAATATGACACCTATTGGTATAGGATTCTAACACTATGTAGCAATAAAATAAAATTTTTAGGCTAAGAACTATCTTTTGAAAGCACCTTAGTTTTGTTTATTCTTCACTACCTTAATGTTTTCTTCTGCTAGGACATTTCAGAGAATTTTTAATTGCTCTCTAGACCCCCTAAGCCTATTTATTTCATAAATAGTTAAATACAATTCATGTCAAGCATGATTTATGGTTTTCCCTACTTACTTTCTTCCACTTAAACATTTTTTTTGAAGTCTCTCTCTAAAGTACCATTCTTTAAAGTATGCCAAAGAGGTTTTGTTTCGATCATACCCTTTGTACTTGCTTAACTAATTGTTCTAGAGATATTCATAAGTATAATCAAGGATTTTTAGGAGTTCCCTCTTCTTTGATTGTAGTTATATGTGTTTCTTAAATGTTTTATGTACTTGAAGGTGAAATCACTAGAAGTTAAATAAGTTTCTTGCCTTCTTTATTTCATTGGAAAATTGTGTCTTGAATTATCATTTGCTGAAGTGTGGATTGTAGAATTTATGGTTTTCCCCATCTATTGATTTTCTCTTCATGTTTTGTGAAATTTAAAGTCCCTTTCTTGAGAAGTACATATGACAAATGATTCTTAAATTTCCCTTTACCCTACTTTTCATTCTTAAAATTGATGTCCATCTCATAAATCCCTTAAAACTTGAAGATCCACTGGCCAAGTTAGATTTTCCCTATGATACTCCCCAATCCATTGATGAACTTATCATGACTTCCATTTGACTCGATTACCCAATGAATTAGATATTTCCTCATTCTACCTATGCTTCTTGATCATTATACCCAACCAAAACAAACAACAAAGCCTCACACTTAACAACTAGCCTAAAATCAACCCTACAAAGAAAACAAGTTCATATCATTTGCAAAAAAAATAGAGAGATCCCTATGTGTGTCCAAGAAGGCTAGGTCCTAGGACTCCAAAGACTGGTTCCATGTTTCCTTGTCATTTGGTATACCAATCTGCCAAATCGCGCGGCTCCAATAGACCTTACCCTTAACCTTCAGTATAATTTAACCTTAACCTTAACCTTAACTTTTACCTTAACCCTAACCTTAACATTAACCTTTAACCTTACCCTTATTAATTCTATGTAGTTTGCAAGATTGGAAAGAACAAACGTTGTAGAGCCTACATCAAAACCACTTTGGAACCTAAGGATCTAGCCATCCTAGATTCAGAGAGGGATCTCTCTATATAAGTTTTTTCAAAGATATGATCTTTAAGGCTTATGATATGATATTAGGCTAGTTATAAGGCATAAGGGTTTCTGTTTGTTTTGTTTGGGATCAATATCATTAAAATTAAGGAAGTATTTTTGAGGGGTAAAGGTGTGAGTAGGTTGAAAATGGTTCAGTTTATAAGATAGGTAAGAAACAGTGTCAATCCATTGGGCTATTGATTCACAAAAGGGTTTAATTGGACAACAAGTTTCAAGAGTGGTATATGGGGCAAGTCATCTATGTCAAAAAATCCATTTAAGTTGATTTATGGTATGAAACATTAAGAAGTGGTGAAAGAAGCAAAAATATAAGAAAAACAAATAATAGCTTAAGATCAAATAAGGACTTTTAACCTAGCCTGCTTTTAGCATATTCTCAATAGAAAACACTAAATATAATCAAAGAATAGCTTAAGATCAAGTAAGGACTTTTAACCTAGCCCGCTTTCAGCATATTCAAAGGTGTAATATTCCTAACTAGCCCAAGCTAGTAGGAATATTCATTGTCACTTTATTTTTATGTTTTATGAATAAAATGTAAAGGAGGACAAATAAAAAACTCCTAAACATGTGAATAAATCAATGCATAATGTGAACATAGATTAAATCAGGGCTTGCTCAATAAAATCCACTTGTATGTCAAACAGGTTCAAGATGTTTGAATGGGTCAACAGGGCCAAATCATAATGCAGACTAGGTACAATGAACCTCCTAGATGATCAACACAGTCCCATGAGGAGGTCCTCCATGTGAAAGGGGCTAAATGAATGAAGGTGGTTTAGTGTTTTGAAAACGCTAATCTTACATAAAGAAGGAGAAGACTCAAGGAGGGGTTTTTGAGGAATTTTCATTTCAGAAGTTGCCGAAGCAACTCCATTTCTCTGTGCTTTTTAGCAAGAGAAAGAGAGGATTTCCTATTTAGGAATCCTCCCTCCTTCCTTGAGCAACTCTTGGAGGAGATTGTGCTGCAGTGGTCCACTATCCAGCATTTTGGCCAAGCTCCATCGCTCTTGACAGCGTGATTCCTATTTAGGGGTTTTAATATTCAGAGATTTGCAGCAAGTGGAATCAGATCTATTTAGATCTAAATAATTCTATTGCATCTTTTTGGTGCAGAAGTCATCTAAATCACTGGCAGGAGTGTAATAGCTGATTAGAGCTCTAGATCCTTCTCTTGGCATTAGGAAAAAGTGTATATTACCATCATCTATGAAATTCCTTGGGGAAACTACATCCTTTTTGCAGGAGAAGTTGCAGTGGGGGATTGTCTTCAGATTGGAGGAGAGATCTCCGGTGAAAGGGATCCTTTTCCTTCATTGTGGTGATCCATAGATTGGCCAACCAATCTATGTTTATTTCATATCTAATTTGCTGTGTAACATGTTATTCAGAAATGTCTAAAGTTTACTATAGATCAATGGTGTAGATCTCATATCTATTGAGCGTCATTCACTTTCAGCTGAGATCCCCAAGGGGAATGTACTTAAAAGATATTTTTGCATATAGATCTCATTCCGATATAATTTTTTGTAATATGATCTATTATAGATCTATAATATAATTTAATACTACTGCATATTCATGTATATTTCTTTTTCTAGTTCATCCTATAGTTTCTTATGCTATAATGTTGGGTTTTAGAGGCATGTCTTCATGTATAGATCTGTATTTTCTCATGTAAAACCATTGAATAATATTATAAGCTTGCTGTAATGATATCCCTGAATAAAATCACTAAAATATTCATAAAATCATGCTGCTGAATCTTCAATCCAATCTACATACTTTAGGTCATGGGGAATGAGGGTTTTTCTTGACTAGTCGGGAAGGAGGAATTGTTTAACATAGAAAAATGCATTTTTTTTTGCTGAAATTTTTCATGGAGGTTCAATATAACCCTATTTAACATATCCCAGATACGTTTTCCTTATTATTACGCATATTTCGTAATAAATCCATTTTAGTTTATAAATCCTCATTTTTCCCCACTATTGAATGAAGGGATTGAACATATTTCTTTCTTCTATAGTTCCAGATCTTTATTTATGTCTATTAATTTTTTTTTCAAAGCTTATTCTTCAATTTAGGACCATTATATATTTTTTCAGATTGCTCCAGTCCCTTATTTCGGCAGTTTTCAAGACAACTAGGTGTGGGAGATCTGTTTAACCCACCTAAAGTGATTTGTTTGAAGCCTCCTCTTGGATATCAGTCTTAGATACCCTGATATAAGGAATAAAATGGTTGTTATAAGCTTATTTAGCATACATTCCTAAAAAATGCATTATTCAGGCATGTATTGCTGAGAAATCCCTTTAGGGGATATTACCCCTCGACAAAGTTCTATAGACAGAGTCTGTACAGGGCCAACTAGCCTATATATTTCAACCTCTTTTTAGAGGTGACATATATAGTAAATTCCCCTAACATGTTCTGCTGTGTAACATTTTCTTCAAAAATTTCTGAAGTTTACTGCAGATCAATGGTGTAGATCTCAGATCTATTCAACGTCCTTCACTTTCAGCTGAGATCCCCAAGGGGAATGTACTTAAAATCTATTTTGGCATATAGATCTCATTCCGATCTGATGTTTTTTACTCCGATCTGTTATAGATCTGTAACATAATGTAATACTACTGCATATTCTTGTATATTTTTTTTCTTGTTCATCCTGCAGTTTCTTATGCTATAATGCAGGGTTTTTAAGGCATTTCTTCATGTATAGATCTGTATTTTCTCATGTAAAACCATTGAATCATATTCTAAGATTTCTATACTGGTATCCCTACATAAAATTACTAAACCCTTCATAAAATCACGCTGTTGAAGCTTTAATCCAATCTACATACTTTAGGTCATGAGGAATCAGGGTTTTTATTGACTAGTCGGGAAGGAGGAACTATTTAACATATAAAAACACATTTTTTTTGCTAAAATTTTGCATGGAGGTTCCATATAACCCTAGTTAATATATCACAGATCTGTTTCCCTTATTATTATGCAGATTTCCTAATACATCCATTTTAGTCCATAAATCCTCATTTTCCCCACTATTGGATGAAGGAATTGAACATATTTCTTGCTGATATAGTTCCAGATCTATATTTACGTCCATTAAATTTGTTTCAAAGCTTATTGTTCAATTTAGGACCGTTATACAATTTTCATATTGTTGTAGTCCCTTATTTCGGCAGTTTTCAAGGCGACTAGGTGTGGGAGATCTGTTTAACCCACCTAGAGTGATTTGTTTGAAGCCTCCTCTTGGATTTCGGTCTTAGATACTCTTATCTAAGGAATCCAAGGGCTTTTATGAGATTTTGTAGCATACATTCCTGAAAAATTCATTTTTCATGCATGTATTGCTAATAAATCGCTTTAGGGGACATTACCCCTCGAAAAAGTTTTGTAGACAGAGTCTATACAGGGCCAAATAGCCTCTAGATCTCACCCTATTTTTAGAGGTGACATATCCAGTAAATTCCCCTAGATTCAATCTCTAGAATAGATCCGGTTGTTTATTGGTAATGTTTCCGAAAAATGATTCTCATTTTTCGGATTAATGAGAAGTTCCAAATTTTGAAAATTATAGTGGGATCAGAGCATGATATTTGGCTCAGCCTATGAGATTATATTTTCAGAGCCAATGAGAAGGGAAAAAGATAGAATAGAAGCTAGAGAAGATGAGCTTTGTTTCTTCATTTTTTAGATCCATGAAGAAACTCCCCAAGGAGGATGAGCAAGTAGAAGAGGAGGTACCATACACTTCCTATTCTAATCAAGAAGACAGAAGAAGAGGCAGGAGGAAGAAGGAATATAGGCTCACAAATCTTCTTCCTAAATATATTCAGAGCATTCATGAAGATCTTGATCAAGCAAGAAGGGAGACGTCCTAAGAATCTCAAAAAGGGTTTGAATCTCAATCAAACTCTAGATCTTCACATAGTGGGTGTGAGCATGCAGCCACAAACTGTGATATAAAACGCAATCATGAGCTCATATCTGCCATGAGACACATAGAACAAGAAGAATAATTAACTAAGAGGGAAAATCTTAGTGGTTTCTTGGAAGAAGATGAGTCTCAAGCCTTGAAACTTAGAAACCTGTTCTATTTTTCAGAGCATTGCAAGGCCAAGGTGAGTCATTCTGTTGGGAGGTTACCTAATTTTGTTGCAGAGATAAAGGGTAACAATGCTATTGGATCTATATATAATGTAACACCTCAAGCAGAGGAGAAGGGAGCTATTGCTCCAACTAGAGGGATTCTTGTGGCATGGCAAGGAAATCTCCAGGATCTCATCTATGGAGATCAAGGCACATCTCATGATCCACCTGTACCATTTTTGAGAGGGTGTGAAACCTTGGAGACACAAGGAGGAGATAGGAAGGAGATCCAATCTCATTTCTATCCATTGTAGAAGGTTGATGCACCTAAGAGGGTGATTTGACTATGCAGTGAAAGCATGGAGGGTTTTCTCCATTCATGTGTTCAGTCACCACTTTATAATGTCTCATTTCTTGGAGACATTGCACCAAGGAGGCCACTTGATCAACAAGAGAAGGTGAATGCTTCACATGTTGAGGCATTTCCTATTTATTTCAGAGGAGTGGAGACCTTGGATGGTCTTGATGCAGCGCTAAGAGTCTTGGGTAGGCTCAAATAGGAGAGAAATAGTCTCTCAACATCATCCATACACACCCACATTTCAGTTTTTGTGCTATGGCAGGAGAAGGAGGGGAAGGATAGCAATCTTTCCACACCTACATTTTGGATGGGAGCTATGCATGCACATGACTCTTGGGAAGAGATAATGCAGTTTCCTCTCTTCTCTTTGAGGATGGAAGAGGACTCATCTATGAGGTGCTCCTTTTGCATGAGCAAAAGCTATGGTAAGGACATTGTTTGTTTACTTGCCGATTTACATATTGATTCCTTAACCATATATGTGCATGATGTTGCTCCAAGGAGGAGAATTCTCACCCTCAGGTTGCATGGTCTACTTGAGGCCATGAGAAATGTTGATAACCACTCCCTTGGTGGAATTGGGGGAGATTTGTATCTTGGAGGACATGATCACCATGCGTCATACATCACTCATTTTCTCCAAATACATGAGGAGAATGTAGCAGCAAACCGGTGGTTGAGAAACCACATCTTTTTCCATTCCCTATTGCAGTTTATGCCCAAAATGCGTTGGTTGCATATGAGGGATCATTGCCCCACTCAATTACTACATCTGGTAGCCAGCATGACTTTCATTATGGATCTTTATGATGTTATTGATTACATTATTGTCAAGAGCATTATTGGGAGAGAGGAATATGGGTTGAATATGTCCTTTAGGGGAGAATATCCCCATATTTTTTGCACGAAATACTCTAATGGGAGCATGTGAGATGATGTGGTCACCATAGTTCAGCATTTGTTCTTTCTTGAGGTGAGCCATGTGATTGATAGGGTGCCATATGATGATGATGACCTCCTGTCCATCACATATGAGGAGCATTGGGCCAGCTTGATTTACAATATAGGAGGGAAGATCCTTGGAGATCTAAACCTCATCTTGCCACTTGAGGGCCACCTTGTTGCAGCCCAAGATCAACCTTCACTCTACACTTTCCACAAGTGGAGAGGTGAACAACGTGGGGTAGGCTATGATGCTTACCACTTGCATATTTTCAGCCCACTTTCTTTGCTGGAGCTTGAGGTGAAGAGGATGTCCAGAGGTTTCCTTACTTGAAGGTAACTAGATTCTTATGGATGATAGCATGGGTGTGGGAGACACTCATTGGGAGAAATTTTTCCCATGTTCTTCATCACTCCTACCTTAATGAGGCCATTGAGAAACAAGGAGATCACCACTTGCTCCTTCCATTTTCTCATGATGCACACTTGGTATCTTACACTTGGAGGAAATCATTGGAGGACAATTTCATTTCTTATCATTTTCATCCATGGTGGGGTACACTGATGAGGCCACAAGAAGCGGGAAGGAGGAGTTTGGTTCTACATTGCAGTTGCTTGAAGACAAGAAACATTTTGAAGGGGGGGACTATAATATTCCTAACTATCCCAAGCTAGTAGGAATATTCAATGTCATTTTATTTTTATGTTTTATGATTAAAATGTAAAGGAGGAAAAATAAAAAACTCCTAAGCATGTGAATAAATCAATGCCCAATGTGAGAAAATATTAAATCAAGGCTTTCTCAATCAAATCAACTTGTCTGTGAAACAGGTTGAATTTGTTTGAATGGGTCAACAGTGTTGTGTAACTAGCTCCAAAATTAAAAGAATAGAGATATCAATGCCTTAGAAATAAGCCACTTCGAGGGGGAAACCTCCAATACATTACATAAATGAACAATTCTTAGATGATACAATTTACAAAACCTCCTTTATATATATAGGAGTCCATGGGGCCATAATGTAATCCTAGCCGACCTAACAATAATAATTTAAGGGCATAATAAGAACAAAATGGGGGTTACAAGGGTACAATAATAACAATAAGGGGGTTACACTAACAACAATAAGGGACTATACTAGTAATATAGGGACCTAACATGCCCCTCTCCTTCAAAAAAGTGTTGTTCTCAATGCTTGAGTAGCTCTGGGTGCTTCTGTATAAAATTCTCATCCTCCCATGTAGAATCTTCAGTGGGTAAGTTCTTCCACTTGATGAGATACTCTAAAATTGATCAATTTCGTAGCTGTCGAGTTCTTGTTTCCGTGACTGCTTCAGGTTCCAATATGATTTTTCCTTCCTCATCAAGTTCGGGCAATATTGTTTGAACTGGAAGATTTTCACCTATAACCTTCTTTAAGCATGAAACATGGAAAATTGGATGCACTCATGAAGAAGCAGGAAGCTCCAATTTGTATGCCATAGTACCAATCTTTTGCAACACCTCGTAAGGACCATAGTAATTTGGCGATAATTTATTATCCTTCTTAGCTTGCTTGAGGGACATTTGTTTGTATGGTTGTAGCCGTAAAAATACCCAATCTCCTACATCAAAACTTCTCTCGCTGCGATGTTGATCTGCCTGTTGTTTCATTCGATTTTGTGCCAAATTCAGATTATCCTTTAAGAGTTGGAGAACTTCTTGCTGATGCTCGATGTGATCTTCCACTGCTTGAACCTTCGAATTTTCCCTTAAAGATGATGTGATGGATGGTGGATGATATCCATAAAGTGCCACAAATGGGGTCATTTTTGCTGCAGTATGGAAGGAAGTGTTATACCACCATTCAGCAAGAGGTAACCACTTGACCCATTGTGTTTGTTTATCAGATACAAAACAACGAAGATATCCTTCCAAACGTTTATTTACTATCTCAGTTTGACCATCAGATTGAGGATGATAAGATGAGCTATGAGCTAATTGAGTACCCAAACAAGAAAATAACTCCGTCCAAAAATTTCCAGTAAAAATGGGATCTCTGTTGCTCATAATGACCCTTGGGCTTCCATGTAGCTTTTGAATTCTGTCCATAAATGTAGTAGAAACCGTACTTGCCTTAAATGGATGAGATAATGAACAAAAGTTTGCATACTTGGTAATTATATCAACTACCACCATGATGACACTCTTTCCTTCGGACTTAGGTAAACCTGTGATAAAATCCATTGAAATATCCTCCTAACGTTGACTTGGAATGGATAAAGGTTGTAGAAGTCCCAGGGTCTTAATTGTTTCCACTTTATTTTGCTAGCAAACCAAACATTCCACCACAAATTTTTGAATATAAGATTTAAGTACATCCCAAAAAAATTCTTTCTTCACCTTGTGGTAAGTTTTTAAAAATTCTGAGTGTCCTCCTAAAGGAGAAGTGTGCAATTCCATAAGAATATTTTGTTTTAGTTGGGAATTCTTACAAAGATATAAGCGATCTTTGTACCATAAGGAATCATTTTTCCAAATAAATGTATCAGATGTACTAGGATCTTGCTGCAAATTTTGAATGAGTGTCCACACATCTTTGTCCTTCTTCCATTCATCTCTTGCTTCGGTTATCCAATCTGGTTGGATAATAGAGATGGCACAAAGCAATGCTTCCACCTCTTCATTCTTTCTTGAGAGTGCATCTGCAACAGCATTAAGCTTTCCTTTTTTGTAGATTATTTCAAAGTCATAACGCAACATATTTTTGACCCATTTTTGCTTATCTTCTGAAGATAGTCTTTGCTCCAAAAAGTGTTTAAGACTATCATGATCAGTATTTACCTTGAAGTGTCTTCCCATTAGGTAAGTTCGCCATTTCTTTAGTGCATGCAGTATTGCTAACATTTCCTTCTCATAAATAGGTTTATGAAAATACTTTCCTTTGATTGGATGACTTTCAAATGAAATGGGTCTTCCTTCCTGCATTAAAACTGCACCAATTCCATTTCCTGAGGCATCACATTCCATAATAAATGTTTTTGTGAAGTCTGGCGTAGCTAAGACCGGTGCTAGGCACATTGCCTCTTTAAGATGTTAAAAGGCCTTAGTGGCTTCAGGAGTCCATGAAAATGCATCTTTCTTCAATAATGTTGTTAGAGGTGATACTATTCTCCCATAATTCTTAAAAAACTTGCGATAATACCCTGTTAACCCAAGAAATCCTCACAACTTCTTTATGGTTGTGGGGACTTTCCATTCCTTAATGTCTTTAATTTTGTTAGGGTCTACTTTAACACCCTTGTGAGATATAATATGACCCAGATATTCCACCTCTTGTACTCCAAAGAAACATTTGGATGTTTTTGCATATAATTGTTTCTCCTGCAATAGTTTGAGCACCCTATCAACATGTTCAACATGATCCTTCCAAGACTTGCTGTAGATTAGTATATCATCAAAAAATACTAGCACAAATTTTCTAAGGAAGGGTTTGAAAATGGAATTCATCAACCCTTGAAATGTAGAAGGTGCATTGGTAAGGCCAAAAGGCATGACCAAAAATTCATAATGACCCTCATGAGTTCGAAAAGCTGTTTTTGGAATATCTTCAGTCTTCATTCTAATTTGATGATATCCTGAATGAAGATCCAACTTGGTAAAATAAATTGCTCCATGTAATTCATCCAATAATTCATCAATCGCAGGAATGGGAAATTTGTCTTTAATGGTGAGCTTATTGAGCTCCCTATAATCTGGACACATTCGCCATGATCCATCCTTCTTGTGTACCAATACTACAGGAGCAGAGAAAGAACTTTGACTAGGTTGAATTATACCCGCCTCTAACATTTCTGCAATCATACGTTCAATTTCGCTCTTTTGGAAGCAAGGATATCTATAAGGCCTGATGTTTGGAGGAACACTTCCTGGAATCAAATGAATAGCATGATCATGATCACGAATAGGTGGGAGTCCTTTGGGAGTTTCAAACACCTTGGAATGATTGTCAAAGACTTGTTGGAGATCTGTAGAAATAGATGATTTTGATGTTCGAACTTCTAGTGAGCATAATTGTGCAATTATGCCTCGCTGTTCTTTCTTTAGAAGCTTTGTCATGACATTAGAGCTTATTATCCTTCCTGGCTTCCCCGCAATACCCCGTAATTCGACTTCCTTTCCTTCTGAAAAAAATTTCAAGAAAAGTTCTTGAAAATTAAAAGCTACCGTCCACAAAGATTGTAACCATTGTACTCCTAGTACAACATCAGCACCTCCCATAGGAATGGAAAGCATTGGACTAGTCAATACATATTCCCCCATGGTTAGCTTGATATTATGGCATTTTCCAGAGCAATTATAGTTCCTCCATTTGCAACCATCACTTGACATTCTGGTGCTGGGTATAGGAAACAATTTAATTCCTTGGCTACCTTACAATGAATAAAATTATGGGTGCTACCCGAATCAATCAACACTATTACCCTTTTCTTCTTGATCTGTCCTACTATCTTGAGAGTTTTAGGAGTGGTAATTCTAGCCAGTGCATTACATGATATGGTCGGATTCATTTCTTCCTCTTCTATGGCTGGTTCCTGGTGTATATCCTCTTCTTTTTCATTTTCTTCTTCTTCTTCACAATCTATGTAAAATAATTTCTTTTCAGCACACTTATCACCTTTAGTGTATTTGCTATCACAACTGTAGCAAAGCCCTTTTGCTCTTTTTTCTTCCAATTTTTGTGGTGTCAACCTTGTAGGTTGTGGAAATATAGGCGTAGCAACACTTCCTTCTTTATAAAATTGAGTGGTAGGCTTCCTTGTCGCCATAATTTTACATTCAACTTTTCTTGCGAACCTGAATGCCTTCTCCAATGAATCAGGTTCCAGAATGCAAAATTCATGTTGTATGTTATCCTTTAAAGTTCCTATGAAGAGATCAATCCTGTGTTCCTCTAGAATATCAGTTATCCTTATATTAAAATTTTGGAAGTCCTCAATGTGCTGCCCCACTAAACCCTTTTGTTTGAGATTTATCAATTGGCTAAAGAAGGTGTTGCTC
This sequence comes from Pinus albicaulis, assembly GCA_034641835.2. Taxonomy (NCBI): domain Eukaryota; kingdom Viridiplantae; phylum Streptophyta; class Pinopsida; order Pinales; family Pinaceae; genus Pinus; species Pinus albicaulis. The sequence goes on from CM076580.1 coordinate 832,536,961, forward strand.
TTTGTATCCTCATAATGTGCTATCATTTCTTCCATAAAAATTGACCAAGTGACAATTTTTTTACGGGAGAAAAGCCATTGATACCATACAAATGTATTTTGTTCTAAATGTAAAGTTGCAATGCGTACCTTTTGTGTGTTTTGCATGTTATGGATATCAAAATATTGCTCCATCTGTAGTATCCATGTTACAGGATCCTTTCCATCAAACTTCCTTGTATCCATTTTTGGAATATGGTGGTTCTTCCCACCAACATTAGAGTTTATGAAATCACGATTAACATTTATTTGTTTCTCATCATTAGGTTCTTATACTATCTTTTCACCATTAGGAAACCTTTCTTGTATTAACTTTGTCAAACCTTCGATGTGTGCTTTGAGATCATTCTTCATGCTTTCCATGTTGTCTTTCATGTCATCCATCGTAGCTTCCATGCCATCCATATTAGCTTCCATGCCATCCATCTTAGCTTCCACACCTTTCTTCAAAACTTCCATTTCATTTTTTGTCGCTCTTTGCGACAGTGAAATTTGTTGCACTTGCTCTTGTAATTTTGATAGATCATGTTGCAATTCTTCATCTTCATGAGTCATAGTAGACCCTTATGAAGGCTTAATGGGTGTTGAATTATTTTTACGGGGCATATTCTAGAACCCAATACTGATATATATTCTACAATATGCCCTTGGAATCAATTCAAATTGACTCTTCAAACAAGACTTATGCAATTCGGAAAAAAATACACACCTTTTTCTTGCTTTTGAAGAGCTCGATATTGAAATTGGATTATCTCTATGATTGTAGCACTTAAATATCTGAATTTCAGTACCAACATAGCCCTCTGAATTATCTTTCGAATGCCACAGTTCTGACCTGATTTGGATTCTCCAAGACAAAGTTGTGTCCAATCTCCCACAATGACCTAATTATGGACTGGTTCAGTAGAGAAAACTTTTACGACTTGCCACGTGTCATTGTTTCATCCTTTGTCTCTGAAATTGATAGACAAGAAATTAAAGTCTGTGTACTTGCAAAAAAATTTTACGGAACTCCATTTCGATGCCTAGAGAGAGAGTTATTGAACTTTTCCCACGATCACCTCTTTGAGATGAAATTCAGGAGCCTAAAAAGCACTACATTCCACAGATCATATCTACAAAAATGTTGTGAACCAAGCTCTGAATTTTTTTGAAGAACTTCATCCGGATTTCAGCTTCGCACCATACAAATTTCAGATTCTGAACCTTCGTAGAAAAAAATTTATAGCGCAAATTCCATGATGACCTGTTTACAAGCCTGAAAAAAGACCTAACTTCCACAGATCATATCTCCGAAAATATTGCAAACCAAGCTCTGAAATTTTTAGAAAATATTCTTCAATATTTTGTCTTCGCACTCTAAAATTTTCAGCTTTTGAAACTTCGTAGAAAAAAATTTATAGCGAAAATGCCATGATGACCAGTTTGGAGCAGTGAAACCCTAGAATCTAAAGCTCTGATACCAAACGTTGTGTAACCAACTCCAAAATTAGAAGAATAGAGATATCAACGCCTTAGAAATAAGCCACTTCGAGGGGGAAACCTCCAATACATTACATAAGTTAACAATTCTTGGATGATACAATTTACAAAACCTCCTTTCTATATATAGGAGTCCATGGGGCCATAATGTAATCCTAGTGGGCCACAATGTAATCCTAGCCGACCTAACAATAATAATTTAAGGGCATAATAATAACAAAATGGGGGTTACAAGGGTAAAATAATAACAATAAGGGGGTTACAATAACAACAATAAGGGACTATACTAGTAATATAGGGACCTAACAAATAGGGCCAAATCATAAAGCAGACTAGGTACAATGAACCTCCTAGATGATCGGCGTAGTCCCATGAGGAGATCCTCCATGTGAAAGCAGCTAAATGAATGAAGGTGGTTTAGGGTTTTTCAAACCCTAATACTACATAAAGAAGGAGAAGACTCAAGGAGGGGTTGTTGAGAAATTTTCATTTCAGAGGTTGCTGAAGCAACTCCATTTCTCTACACTGTTTACCAAGAGAAAGAGAGGATTTCCTGTTTAGAAATCATCCCTCCTTCCTTGAGCAACTCTTGGATGATATTGTGCTGCAGTGGTCCACTATCTGGAATTTTTGCCAAGCTCCATCTCTCTTGACAGTTTGATTCCTGTTTAGGGGTTTTACTATTCATATATTTCCAGCAAGTGGAATCAGATCTATTTAGATTTGAAGAATTCCATTGCATCTTTTCAGTGGAGAAGTCATCTAAATCATTTGAAGGAGTGTAATAGTTGATTAGAGATCTAGATACTTATCTTGGCATTAGGAAAAAGTGTTTATTACCATCATCTAGGTAGTTCCTTGAGGAAACTACATCCTTTTTTCAGGATAAGTTGCAGTGGGGGTTTTGCTTCAGATTGGAGGAGAGATCTCTGGTGAAATGGATCCTTTCCCTTCACTGTGGTGATCCATAGACTGGCCAACCAATATATTTTTATTTCAGATCTAATCTACTGTGTAACATGTTCTTCATAAATTTCTGAAGTTTACTACAGATCCATGGTGTAGATCTTAGATCTATTCAGCGTCCTTCACTTTCAGCTAAGATCCCCAAGGGGAATGTACTTAAAATCTATTTTTGCATATAGATCTCATTATGATCTGATTTTTTGTACTCTGATATGTTATAGATCTGTAATATAATGTAATACTTTTGCATTTTCCTATAGATTTCGTTTTTTGGTTCATCCTGCAGTTTCTTATGCTATAATGCTGGGGTTTTGAGGCATTTCTTCATGTATAGATCTGTATTTTCTCATGTAAAACCATTGAATAATATTATAATATTTATATACTAATATCCATGCATAAACTCACTAAACCCTTCAGAAAATCATGCTGCTGAAGCTTCAATCCAATATGCATACTTTAGGTCATGGTGAATCAGGGTTTTTCTTGACTACTCGGGAAGGAGGAACTGTTTAACATAGAAAAGCCCATTTTTTTTTGCTAAAATTTTTCATGGAGGTTAAATATATCCCTAGTTAATAGATCTCAGAACCATTTTTCTTATTCTTACGTAGATTTCCTAATACATCCATTTTAGTGCATAAATCCTCATTTTTCCCCACTATTGGATGAAGGGGTTGAACATATTTCTTGCTGATTTAGTTCTAGATCTATATTTACATATATTACATTTATTTAAAATCTTATTCTTCAATTTAGGACCATTATAGAGTTTTTAGATTGTTGCAATCCCTTATTTTGGCAATTTTCAAGGAAACTAGGTGTGGGAGATCAGTTTAACCCACCAAGAGTGATTTTTTTGAAGCCTCATCTTGGATTTCGGTCTTAGATACTCTGATATAAGGAATAAAAGGGCTTTTCTGAGCTTTTTTAGCATACATTCCTAAAAAATTCATTTTTCAGGCATGTATTACTGAGAAATCCCTTAGGGGATATTACCCCTTGACAAAGTTCTGTAGACAGAGTCTGTACAGGGCCATCTAGCCTCTGGATCTCACCCTCTTTTTAGAGGTGACATATCCAGTAAATTCCCCTACAGTCAATCTATGGAATAGATTTATTTGTTGATTGGTAATGTTTCCAAAAAATGATTCTCATTTGTCGGATTCATGAGAAGTTCCCAATTTGGAACATTACAAAAGGAAAAAAATTCAAGATGAACATTAAAAGTAGTCTAAGATCAATTAAGGACTTTTAACCTAGCCTTATTTCAAAATACTTTAAAAGGATCGTTTCAAAGCAACTGTTGGAGATAAACTAGAGGACAGGGCTAACCATAAACTTCCCTACTTCAACTCTCCTTAGAAAAAATTTCAAGAACATTCAAGGACATAATCTCAAGTTGTACTCAGGAAACATGGGCTTAACAACACTTCATTAGTTATACTTTATTGAATTATCCTCAAAAAAACAATAAGCATAAAACATAAAGGATAAAGACTTATCAGTGAGATTTAGGGTACTTTAGAAGTAAATCCTAATCTATATTTTTCGTTCTTTATAAGAGAAAAATGGAAAGTATGGAAAACATGAGAAAAATAAAAATTACAGTAAGAAAAACAACACCATTGACATAGACCAGGATCCCATAAATCAACTCTATATTTTTGATGTTCAAACCAGTTACAATCTTCAAGTCTAGTGGGTCTTTACAACTTCAAACTTCTCATCTTAGCCTATCTTTCTTCTATTACAAAACAGAGCTTCAGCAGCCTCAATAGCTATTTACATTCAATGAGTATTCAAAGACCAACCCTTATGCTATCTTCTAGAGCAGTATTTATAGAAGAATGAGGAGGTGGAGTGAAAGAAAGGTATGTTTGTTCAATTAATACAGAGTAAATGCTTCTTGACCTTTGGGAGGCCAAATGGAGAAGATTTCAGATGCTTTAACTCTGCTAATTGATTATTACATTAAATTTCATCAAATTTAGTCTCTTTTGTTGACTTTTGAGGCTTTTGGTAGGCTGGTAATTAATTCTGAGCTGTCTCTTGGAAAATATCTCCGACTATGCATTAATTGTGTATTCTTTTGAGGAAATTTAGCTAGTAGGTGGCATTTTGAGTGTTAACTGCCTTACTAATGTGGCATTTGGAGGTTATCTTTGTTGATCTGTCTACTTAATACTTTAGAACACTGATTTAACTCTAATTTTGTGTTTTAAGGCTGATCATGCCTTCTTTATTCTTCTTTGGTCTTCAGTTGTTATTTTGCTGACTGTTCAACTAACTAATCATCTGTCTTTTGTCTTTTTCAACTGAATTAGACTTTGGTTTCGTGCTTTAAGCCTCTGCCTTAATAATATTTAATCGTGCTTTAACTATAACCGTAGGGTTAAGATCTTTTAATATTCAATCTTTGCTTTAGCCCTTGACTTTAAACTCAAACCTTCAATCTTTAATCTCTGTTTCTTCACTGTGTGTGCAGGTGGCTTTGACACTTTGAAGGGTTTTAACTGTGAAACCAGTGCTTCATGAAACACTGATTAAAACATGAGATCCATCCCCCTTTTTGTAACTTTTACTTTTGATCAGGCTCTGAGGATCGTCACCCTCAGCTTTTGTCCCTTTTTGGACTGTAGGACGAATTTGTGTCATAAAATCGCCATGGAACCTGCAACAAAACACAAATTGTTATAAAATCCTGATTTATGTGGGTGAAATTTCTTTGAAGGCTAGCAGAGTGAAAAAGGAGCTTATGCAGAGGAGCAGAATATGCAGACGGAGGAGTGGAAGAGGTTTTATGGAGAAAACCTGCGAAAACCAGATTTAAAACTACATTTGGCGTGAAACTGGGCAAGGTGGTTTTGCAAAAACCGTCAGCATTTTTCATGCGACAAATAGGTGGTAAGAAGTTTATTATAAAACAAACATGATCCAATTGTTGCATGACACACGCCCCTTACGAAACCAGCGATCTCATGTGGATTTGGGCGATTAAACCCTAGACAGAAAAGTCACACGAAATTTAATGTAGACCGTTGGATCAAGTGGGGCAGATCCAATGGTGGGGGAAAGAGCGCGATGGTAAAGGTGTGCGACGGAGAAAGAAAGTGCAAGCCAAGTGTCAAGAAATGGTTGGGAGAGGATGTGCGATTGGTTAGAGATGGGATCAAATGATGATCATTATATCCTATAGATCCACGGTGTAGATTTCGTCAGGGCATCACCATCGAGGCAAGAAGTTTACAAAGAAAGATGCAGGTTTTAAAGAAAAATGTCAATGCAATGGGGGGTTTAAAATAGGAACTAAGGCATGGTTGCATGAAAAAACGAGTGACCAGGGGCCAAGGGAAAAGGGGGCTAATTGCATTGGCGGGGGGAAGGGGGAACGATGCGATGAAAATCATGATAATGCCAATGTGATATATGACGAAGGATTTAAGTGCCTGGTTGCGGGGCTTAATCCATATGGAGCGAAAGGCCAAGGTTTTAAGACCTAGGGGGCTTAAAGCCTATTTTTTAATATAAAAAGCGGAATAAGAAGGTTTTATGTGTTTTTATGGGTTTTTGGGTTTCCGAATGAAGTAAAAGGATTTTTAAAACCAAATAAGAAAGGGTTAAGTGGTTTTAAAGGGTTTTTTGAGGAAAATAAGGATTAATGAAAGAGTAAAGGGGAATTTTTACAAGGAAAATAAATGATATGGTGGCATTGTATGAAGATGAAATGGGGGAATGAAATGATGAAAATGGAGCCTTTTAGGAAATAGTTTTCTTTGGGAACAATATGCTTACTTGGTGGATTTATTTTAAGGGAAAAAAAACATTTTGAAGGGAACAACAGTTAAGGAAAATCACTGCTAAGGAACAAAACTTTAAGGAACAACAGGCTAAGGAACAACACTGCTAAGGAACAACACTTTAAGGAACAACAGGCTAAGGAACAACACTGCTAAGTAACAACACTGCTAAGGAACAACACTAAAGATTAATCTTTTTGGACAAGGAAACACAAAGAGGCTTCAAGAAGTCACAAATTTTGCATAATATTTGTTTCTTGAAGACTAAAGACCTTTTTCAGTCATCATTTTCCGTGACAAAATTTACTGATGGCTAACAACCCTAACCTTAAACATAAACTTAACCTTAACCTTACCCCATTAACCATAACCTTAACCTTAACCTTAACTTTAACCTTAACCTTAACCTGACTAAACCCGTAACCTTAACCTTAAATTTAACTTAACCTTGATTGGAACCTTAACCTAAATTAACCTTAACCTTGACCTTAACCTTACCCTTAACATTCACCTGAACCTAACCATAATCTTAACCTTAACTTTAACCTAACCCTAACCTTAACCTTATCTTAACCTTACCCTTAACCTTATATTAACTTAACCTTAACATTAACCTTAACCTAACGCTAACCTAACATAAGCTTAACCTTAACCTTAACTTAACCTTAACCTTACCGTAACCTTAAGCTTAAGCTTAACCTTATCTTAACCTTATCCTAACCTTAACCTTAACCTAACCTTAACCTCACTAAACCCGTAACCTTAACCTGACTAAAACCGTAACCTTAACCTTACCTTAACCTAACTTTAACCTTAACTTTAACCTAACTATAACCTTACCCTTAACCTTATCCTTGATCTTAACTATAACCTAACCCTAACCTTGACCAAACCCTTAACATTAACCTTAACCTTGACCTTTACCTTAACCTTAACATTAACCATAACCTTAACCTTACCTTAACCTAGCCTAACCTTAACCTTAACCTTACCCTTAACCTTAAACTTAACCTTGACCTTAACTATAACCTAAACCCTAAACCCTTAACCTTAACCTTAACCTTATCTTAACCTTAACCTTAACCTTAACCTAACCTTAACCTTAACTTTACCTCAACCTTGACTATAACCTTAACCTAACTTAACCTTAACCTTGACCTTGACCTTAACCTTAACCCTACCCTTAACCTTCACCTTAACCTAACCTTAACCTTAAGCTTAACCTAACCTTAACCTAAACCTTATCTTAACCTTATCCTTAACCTTATCTTAACCTTACCCTAACCTTAACCTTAACCTAACCTTAACCTTGACCTTAACTATAACCTAACCCTAACCTTGACCAAATGTTAACCTTAACCTTAACTTTACCCTTAACCTAATATTAACTTGGACATTACCTTAACCTAACCTTAACCCCTTAACCTTAACCTTAACCTTCCCATAACCATAAACTTAATGTTATAGGTCAATTTGACCACCATTCCCAATGACTTGGTTAACTAGGCATCATCTCCAAGACTGATGATCAAGGGTCTATCATTCCCTATAATCTTAGTTGCTATATGCCCTAAGACATGAAACAACATAAATCAAACAAGACTTTCATCAAGAAAGGGTTTTCCATGGTTTGAAGCTTATTATTTAGCATGTGAGAGCTCACCAACACAGGCTTTAAGGGGCTTAAGTGCATTGTATATGTAGGTGGCCCCATGCAAGGCTGCTCTTCAAAGGACTTCCCGACATTCAAAGGTGTGTTGGTCACATTGGGAGAAAAATTCTCATTGTTCCGAAATCTCCACTTGGTCAGTGTCTTCTAGAAGGGTTCACATGTTGCAAGCCTCGGATCCAAGTGTCCATTTGACATCTACATGAATGGAAACATGTATTTCCTATTTTTGGAATGTAATTTATTGCAAAACAACCTATATTTCATCTATAAATTAAACACAGATCTAAATGTTTGAAGAGGAATAATTTGAGTAGAGAAATGCTGGAGAATTTTCAATAGAGAGTCTGATTTGTGGAGCTACTGCTAGAGAGATTTATGCTATGATGAGACTTGGGAAATTTTCTGCAAGATCAATTCAAATTAGTCACTAGGTTGTAACCTCTCCTTATATAATCAATAAAGATTACTTCTTATTTTTCCCGACATGCATCTATGTTTACTTTGATTTTCCATATTGCAAAATCTTGGTTGATGAATGTAGTTTATGCTTAACTGATTTAGCTAACTAGCTTGAATAGATATATATATTATTACATATTATGTTCTTTCAGTGTTCTTTCCTGTAGGAAGCATTCAACTAACAAAACCTCTTGAATTTGAAGCTGTAGTGGAAGCGACAGAAAGGAGCCATTTGGAAGTGACTGAAACAAGTAAGCCTCCAATCCTCTCTATGTATCTGTCCTGAGTTAGGAGAAACTATAGTATAGTCTTTCACCTATTGTTCTAGGCTAGCACCTACCTAGGGAAGTGTAATTTATTTTTAGATTACAATTCTGGCCCAAAAAACTGGTGACTCCGTTGGGGATTGAACCCAGAATCTCTCATCACAGCATAAATCTCTCTAGCGGTAGCTCCACAAATCAAACTCTTTATTGAAAATTATCCAGCATTTCTCTACTCAAATTATTCCTCCTCAAACACTTAGATCTGTGTTTAATTTATAGATGAACAAGGTGATTGAGAACATTTACTGGAAGGTCACTTCAAATTAGTCACTAGGTTGTAACCTCTCCTTCTATCATCAATAAAGAGTACTTCTTGTTTTTCCCTACATGCATCTATGTTTACTCTGATTTTCCATATTGCAAAATCTTAATTGATGAATGTAGTTTATGCTTACTTGGTTTAGCTAAATAGCCTGAATAGATATCTATATTATTGCATCTTCTGTTGTTTTAGTGTTCTTTCTTGCAGGAAGCTTTCAACCAACAAAACCTCTTGAATTTGAAGCTGTAGTGGAAGCGACAGAAAGGAGCCATTTGGAAGTGACTAAAACAAGTAAGCATCCAATTCCCTCTATGTATCTGTTCTGAGTTAGGAGAAATGGTAGTATAGTCTTTCACCTATTTTTCTAGGCTAACACCTGCCTAGGGAAGCATGATTTATTCGTAGATTACAATTCTGGCCCAAGAAACTGGCGACTCCAATGGGAGTACTTCTCTTTTTTCTAGGTGTTTTAGTCTCTGATTTGCTTTCTAAATCCACCCAGTAGTTGTTTCACATAATATTAGAATTTTTTAGAGCTTAATTTGCAAAGTTAGTGAGCCAAAAAACAGCTTTTTCTTTGTTTATTGTGCCCAACGCACCATTAGTCAGGGCACAGTGCTTTGGAGAGCACTCTCTCCCTTCCAAGCCTGCGTTGCACAGCACTGTCTCCCCTTGGAGATTGTGTTGGCTCCTGAAAGGGACAAAATCCCCTTGAATATAACTTTGTATTTTTCTCAGCTCTATTTGCTGATTTGTTCTGAAAACTTTGATGCTCAATTGACCAGTAACTCTATATACTTCTTCTCCTTTGACTATTTTTTTTTTCAATGTTGTTTTAATTTTTTTTTCATTATCATTGAAAAATTGATTTCAAAGTACTTTTTATGGTTGCATTAAGAATCATTTGCTTTCAAAATAGGAAATTTTCATAAAATCTTCATTTCCTTTATAGGAGAAATTGTTGTTGAAGTCCTCATTTTTCCTTCAAAAGAGAAATTGTTGTTTGTATTCTTTGTTTCTCGAAAGTAAAAAGCATTTTGATTATTAATCTAGTGCACCTAGTTTCTTTTCTACATTCATAAAATTAAGGAAACTGAAAAGAAAAACTTGCATTTCCATGTAGGATTGTATGTTTTTTTCAAAAGGAACGTTAGGAAATCTGATTTTAGTTTGTGATTCATTGATTTTTTTTTTGTTCATTGATCTGTTTGCTCACAAATTATTTGCTCTCTTTCCAAAAAACTAGCATTCTCTTACCTTAGTAGCTAGGTTCTTCATTGAAAAAGCTGAAAGTGAAAGTTTTTTTATCATTCTTAGCTACATTTTAGGAACTTTATATACATCATCGTGGTGAACCTGAAAGGAAAATTGTTAAGAAATATCAACATAAAATAAATCTCAATTTACTTAACAATGCATTGGAACATTAACAATAACATTTAGAAGGTCTAGGCTAGAGATGTGTTCCAGTGTCGTAAAACATAGCAGATGTCATTAACTTGTCTGCGATACATTCTGAGTGTTATACCTCACTCCATGTACGTAAGCATATCATAGCTTTTCCATGTACTTTCGGGTATATTGGGCAATATTACAATACGAAAAGTATAAAGCGGTGCTCTCACTATGTGGTTTCACATCAGATAATGCTAATATAGACTTAGGCCTCCACGTACCTTTAGGTATATTTGGGAGGAAAATTTTTAGGTGTTATCCATCCATAGTGAACCGAGTCGGCCATCCTAAAATTGTGATACACCGAGCACAACATTTGGGGAAATTACCTATCCGTACTTCTTGGTTCGCCAGGAGGTATTCTGTAGTTCACAGTTTCTTAGTAAACCCTTTTTCCTAGCATTACCTTCTTTTTGTTTATTTTTTTTTGGATAAAATAAATTAGTAATCATGGAAGAACACAATCCTACCCCTCGTCTTTCGTGTAGATTAGCTTTAAATCCACCTTTACCACTAGAATTTATTTTTGGTAGGTGAAGGCGATCACGATCTGTCGAATCAAGTACAATTTGAACCTCTGGTGAAACATCATCATTTAAACCAGAGCTAGCTCAAATTGTTTCCACACATCCTGGTTCATCTATTTTTGTCAAAACAGAGTCTTCATAGCCACCTGTGGTCACGATCCATTGAATTGCTGAGACCATAGCTTTTGGACCCGACATTGTTCAATCACAAATTGATTCAGATCCTGTCTCTTCTATGCCAGAAAATCTGAATCCTGAACAGCCGGAAGTTGTTCCTACTTTGGTCACTCCAAAAATATTTGTAGCCATTGAAACTCCTATATCACACAGTCAACCATTTGAAATATATTCTGGGCCTGACATTGAAGTTCTTCCTCATAGTTTAATCGTAATTGAAGAAATCCCAGAACCTGATACACTTTTAAGTCAAACCCATTTTGGGGGAAACATTTACCTGTACCAGTCATTTTCTCAATTGTTTCCATCTGATTTTGTTGATCCCATTTCCATTCAATCTTCTATTGATTTCAGAGAGTATACATTTGGTAATAAAACTATGTCTAAACCAACATCTTCGGTTGGGTCTTCTATTCCAATTACGTCAACTCTTACCCTCGCTACTCCGTCGATGTTCACAACCTCACCAGATTCATATTTTCACGGTGGCCCTTCAGTCCCAACATGCTACAAATCATTGTCTGGCACTTTCTCTGGTCAATCTTCAAGACCATGGTCATTACCAATGTCATCATCTGGTGTTCTAATTGGTAGTATTATAGTTAGTACTGAACGAATTGAATCATTACATCCATCATCAGGGCAATATCAAGTCGGTCCTTATGGGTCAATTCCTTTAAGTACCATATCAACTGGACTCCCAACATTTGGAGACCAATATTTTCCATCTTATTATGCTCCCTATACTAGGGGGAAACCTATGGTCACCCAATACGATAGTAATCAGTCACATTTTGGTCAAACCAATGTTGACATAAATTTTTGTCAATGGTAGCCCACTCTGCCTATCCAACCACAAATGGTTGTCCAATCGTATCAACCAATTCAACCTATTACACCCACTTCATTACCACTTGTTAATACATCTATACCCCTGTTACAAAATCAAAATCTTGTACATCAACCTTATCAGGCAAGTTCTTCAACTCAATATCAAAATCCTTTGGTTAATTTACAACAGCCTCTGTTAGCGATCATTTATTCACAAGGTGGTGTGCCATTTATGGTATGTCACAAACACAATATGGTTATACATATCAATCGAATCCAAATTACATTAGTTTGGGTTATAACATTGGTGGAAAAACCCCTCGGCAGCCACAGGTGAAAATTCCTCAAACTTCATATCAACAAGTACCATATCCAGGTTTTGGTCAACAGAACTCTCAAGAATTTTCCATGAAAAACAACCCCTATCTGGGTTACCAGCAACAAATCCCATATGTCAATGCTCAAAGAACTATTGCCCAAGAAATTCCATCTTATCCTGGCTATGCTCAACATGACCTTAATATACAGTTTCCTTTTGTTGCAACCTCGGAATTACTTGATTTAAACCGGTTAACCAATGATCCTATCAATTATTCTCCTTGGTGGCCGGTGATACCACATAAATTACCCTTCGACATTCCTAAATTCAATGGAAACTCTAGAGAAGGTCCATCAACTCATGGTATGACTTATCATTTATGGTGTTAATAAAACTCCCTAAATGATGATTCTGTTTGATTACATCTTTTCCAGCGAACGCTCACAGGTCCGGCGGCTAAATAGTAAAATGAATTACCTAGAACTTTTTTCGACAATTTCATTGCCTTGGCTATTGTATTTTTGACCCATTTCTAGTTACCGATCAGATAGGAAACTCGAATGAAACTCTTTACCAACTTCAAATAGAGTAATTATACTCACATTTCAGATCATATTCATGAGTGGCATCCTCATCGACGAATGGTTAAGATATTTGTTCCCGATCAACTCGTTGAATGGCTCATAAAATCCATGTTACCATCTATAATAGAGGATGTGGCTAAAGTTGGCATCGTCACAAAAGAGAAATTTATCTCTCCTGCCCAATATTTAGGCTTGATTTATACTCAGACTGGCACGCTCTATGAGAAAATCCCAAATGTGCCACGATCTAATTTCAATGTTCCTCCTCAAATAAAGGACTCTCATGCTAGAGATGGCTTGATAGGCACTGTAAAAACACAGAGCAATAATGCATCTGATCCTGCTCCTACTTTTGAAATCAATGTCATCTAATTTGAAAAAGGAAAAAGTGATAAGCAACCAAGAAGTAAGAAAAAGGGAAAATCAAAGAAAAAACAAACTTCTAACCTGCATGAATGATCATCTGATCAACTGTCAGGACCACGTAAACCTCGTTATCCATGCATAATCTGTAACAAGGATAATTTTGTTAGGGATTTTCCTCACCATGCTGAAGTCTCAAAAATCATCAAGACTTCTCATGCATCAGCTATGTTGACAAACCCATTTCCAAATCTAGACACAAATTTGGTTGCTATGGATCCAGCTCCTAGTTCCCAAGTGTTAATGTTATCCACTACAAAACCTTCACAAGATATTTTGGTGTCGACATGGAATAAATAATATGGTAGTTCGGCTACTGATCAACCTACTACCTCGACAAAGAATCATCTAATGAATCAGTACCACCTCCTGTTATTCCTGAATTGACGATTAAGCCACCAAAGGGAGTAATTCATAAATCGACATGTAATCCTTGAGCAAGAGCTGCACAAAATTATAATATAGTTGAATATTTTTCTTAATCCCCTTTAGCTATGTCTTCTCTTGAGGTATTACAAAATTTTCTCTCCTAGAAGCAAGCTTTATTGTCGGCCATTGGTGGAATTGATCTGTTTGATTCTAATCTTGTTGTCTTTAATCATACGAGCTATGTGCCGCAATTACTAGTAGAATTGGTGTTCTCCATCCAAGTAAATGTTATCAATCACCTTGTTCATCGCACTATTATTGATGAGGGAGCATCTACATGCATTATGTCTCTAAACTGTTGGAAGTCACTTGGATCACCACGATTATCACAATCATCAATGACATTGAAGGCTTTTGATGGAAGAACATATAAACCTTATGGTATATCAATAACCTGCAAGTTGAATTAAGAGGAAAAACAGTAGGTATTTATGTTGAGGTTGTTGAAGGACCCCTTGAATATAATATTTTACTCAAAATACCATGGGTATATGCAATGACTGCTATTGTTTCTACATATTTTAGAATGGTTGCCTTTCCTCATAAAGGTACTATTACATTCATTAATCAATTATCCTTTCTTTCCTCCGCTTCGTAGGTAACTAGAAGCGTTCTGTATATTCGCTTATACCAACTAGAAATATAGAACATTGGTGTAGGACTCTTAAAGGATTCCACTCTTATGGGAACCTTTGCATTACCACTGAATGTAACGTTGGCAGAAATTGCAAGCATAGAGACCTGCTACATGATCTCTTCCACTCTATCTGGCTTAAGGGACAGTACGGGTGATTATTTTATTTCTACGTTGGATGATGTTTTACCACTCAACCCCATTGAGCGACAATAGTAATCAATATATTCATCTTGGGTGGAAAATCTGAAATCAACATCACCGAGTGTTTGGTTTGATCGTTCATTAGATTTTGGTACTCCATCTGATCCATTTTCCTCAAAATTTTTGAAATATGAAAATATTTTGGAAGCTATGATGTTAGAAGGAGAACCATGGGAAGATTATCGTCATCATTCCCATCTTCCAGATTATGAAGAAAATAATCTTAGAGAACTATATCACCCATCCATTCAAACTTTCTTTACGAATTCTTTTTCGATTAATGAAATTGAATCTGAGCAAAATTTATCAAATATTGAAGAAATGATTTCTATCAATATTTCGACTAAACCTGGCATTGTAGAAAATATTCATGTTGGTGTATCTTGTTCTCCATCAGAACTTGATTCATATCACTCTATTTTTCGTCAATTTCATGACGTATTCGCTTGGTATTACAAGGAAATGCTAGGCATAGATACTAGTATAGTTGAACACACAATTGATATGTATCCTGATGTGAAACCGGTGTGTCAACTGCTTCGTCCTCTTCATTCGAAGAAAGACATTGCCATCAAATCAGAAGTTGAAAAGCTTTTGCGTGTTGGTTTCATTTACCTTGTTTCGCTTACTGAGTGGGTTTCAAATATCGTTCCTGTTATGAAAAAATAAGGAACCATTAGAGTGTGTGTCGATTATTGGGATGTTAATCATGCTTGTCCAAAAGGAAACTATCCTACTCCCTTTATCGACCAAATTATTGACAATTGTGCTGGATGTGAAATATTTTCTTTCATGGATGGATTTTCTAGCTATAATCAAATCAATATCCGACCAGATGACCAACATAAGACAACATTCATCTGTCCCTAGGGCACATTCGCATATCGAAAACTCCCGTTTGGTTTAAAGAATGTTGGGGAAACTTTTCAGAGAGCAACGAATTATGCTTTCAACGACATCAAGCACATTGTTCAACCATATGTAGATGGTTTGCCAATGCATTCACAAAAATGGACTGATCACCCGATGCATTTGAGAGCCATTTTCTTACGGTGTTGACACTACAAGATATGCCTCAATCCACACAAATGTGTTTTTTGTGTTGGTTTTGGTCGATTAATTGGATTCATAGTCTCAAAATAAGGAATTCGAATAGACCCACTGAAGGTACAGGCCATTCTTGATTTTCCTGCACCATCAAACCTACTTCAGATACATAAACTTCAAGGAAAGGCTAACTTCCTGAGAAGGTTGATTCCAAACTATGCTGAAATGGCTAAAGGATTTACTCGATTATTGAAAAAGGGGGTACCCTTCCATTGGGACCAAGTTGTGCAAGCTTCTTTTGATGTTGTCAAGGACCAACTTGTCTGAGCATCATTAATGTATTCTCCAAATTATCAAAATGATTATTTCCTATATATCGTCATGGCTGAAATGACCATTGCTATCGTTTTGGTCCAAGTAAAATATGGATTTTAACATTTGATCTATTATTTTAGTCGTAATCTCAATGATACGAAAATTAAGTACTCATACGTGGAAAGGCTTTCCTTGGCAGTTGTTCAAGCTGTCCAAAGATTTCGCCATTATATCCGGCTCCAAAAAACAACAATAGTTTCAGATTTCAACCCCATGACTTACATATTATCACGTCAATTGCTGGGGGGGAAATATTCAAAATGGATTGTCATTTTTTAGGCATTTGATTTGGAATTGATCAAATCCAAGTCAAAAGAGTCTTTAGTTTTGGCTGAGCTTCTCTGTGACCTTCCCTGTGATAGTACTGCAACTACGTCGGAACCATCTATTCCAGAAGAGTCTTTGTTTCTAATCGAAACATATGATCCCTTGTATGAAGATTTCATCATTTATCTCCAAACCCAAACTTTTCGATCTAATACCTCTCGCTCTGATCAATGATGTATTCGATACCAAGCCAAAGATTATCTGATCGTCGGAGATACACTTTATCATCGTGGTGTCGATACCATTTTAAGGAGGTGCCTCACTTATGAGGAGGCCTAAAAAGTATTAAATGATTGCCATGCTGGAGCTTGTGGTGGAAATTTATCTATTTATGCTACCGCATAGAATATAATTTGCACCGGTTACTTTTGGCCTACTATTTTTTGATATTGTATCCTTGCAGTCAGAAGTTGTCATGCATGCTAGATTTGTGACTGTAAAATCCACAAACCGCCAGTGCCAATGCATCTTGTTGTCTCTGCTGGACCATTTACAAAATGGGGTATCGATTTCATGACCTGTAACCCTCCTTCTTCTGGAGGGCATGGTTATATTATTGTCGTAGTCGATTATTTTACCAAATGGTTCAAAGCGATGCCTACATTCAATAACATGGGACAAACAATTGCATTGTTTTTCTTCAGTCATGTCATTGCACTGTTTTGGGTCCCACAGGCTATATTTACGGATCATGGGAAGCATTTTCGCAACCATATGATTTCTAAATTGACAACCAAGTTAGGATTGTCGCATGATAATTATACTCCTTATTATCCACATTCAAACAGACAAGTTGAGGCTATTAACAAAATTCTTAAAAGAATGCTTCAACGAATGATAGGAGTCTGTAAAAGTAACTGGCACTTGATCTTCTACTCCGCCTTGTGGGTGTATCGAACCTCAGTGAGAAACGTGACCAGATTCACTCCTTTTCAATTGGTGTATGGTCTGGAAGCTATCTTACCAATCCAATGAAAAATATCATCATTAAAACTCGCAATAGACTTTTTACCTAACACCTTAGAAGAAGAAGCGTGTCTCCTTAACCTCATCCATCTAGATGAAATGCATCGTGAAGCACAATTGGCCAATGAAACACATAAGAGACATATAAAGGCATAATATGACAAAAATTTTGAGCCTCGCATCTACTCAAAGGGAGACTTGGTCCTTATTTACGACCAAGAAGCTGATGTGATAGGTACAAGGAAATTCGAGCCATTATGGCATGGCCCCTATATTGTCAAAATAGTTCTTGCTAAGGGTGCCTACGAGTTAGTTGATTACGATGGAATTCCATTGGCACAACCTAGAAATGGATTGTATTTTAAACGCTACTATGCTTAATCATGAGCATAGTAAATTTTTGTATTATATTGTTTATATGTTGTTGATTTGCATTCACTATCTTAATTTTTTTTTAGAGTTTTCTTGACGTTAGTAATCCGCTTTACATTTCATCACAGATGACTAAATCTTCTGAACCATTTGTTGGATATGCTGATGGTGCTAGTCATAGTACACAAAATCTAACCTCTGCAGCATCCGCCATTTTCGCTCTGAATGACAATTTAGTGAGCTCTCAAGGGATTTTTATGGGTAAATCGACGAATAATATTGCTGAGTATAGTGCGTTGATCAAACTTCTCTCTGATGCCATTTCATTTGGTATTAACAGCATAATCATAAGGTTAGACTCACAACTTGTGGTACTACAACTTACTAGTATTTATTCTGTTATAAATCCGACACTTCTTAGATTGTTCCTAAGAGTTCAACTTTTGGAGAGATATTTTGATTTCATTCAATATCAACACATTTCTAGAAATCTGAACACTTTAACTAATTCATTAGCTAATCAAGTTTTAGACAGAAATTTGCAACATAGGTAAAGAAAACATTCACATTATTTAATAGGATTGTGCATTAAACATAGGAAAAAATCTGAAAAAATATAGATATATAGTTATAGGTTTTTTACAAAATTTGTGCCGAAGAAACGTTGGTCATCTGACCTCAAAATGTATGCAAAAATACATAAGTAAACTAGTGGTGCTCATGATAGCACGCTATAGATCTAGTAATCCTATTTAAATTATTAAATAGAGATAATTTATAAGCCTGAAGGGTTGAATTATAGATAAATCAAATGTTATCCTCCTCAATATTATTAAAAAATAAAGAGGTATTGGTCGACAAATGACCGAGGAAAATTTTGGAAAAGCAAGAAAATTTTCTTTTTGGTAGCAAGTCACTCTTGAACATGACACTTCTTTCACTCCATGTGGGTGACTGTTTGGGTTAGGTAATCATCTTGAGGGTTCATTCACACCTATGGTTCATCATACCTTCACTTTGGTTTTGGGTCAATGCTGCCAACTCATCACAGTGTCGCCGATATGTTCAAGAGAAGTCATCTAGTGATTAAGAACTAATCCATTTGAAATACTCATAAACCTTCATTTTCATGACCATCATCCCAAAAAATTGCTATATCAAGTCATACCCTTGTCTCTGAAATCAGTAACTCATGTTTTTCAATAAGGTGACTTCCTGTTGAAAACAAATCAATATCTAGGAATTTCACTTAGAAATATCATATTCCAGTACCATGAGGCTTGTTACAACATCGACAAGATCCTCGCTTCCAGATTTTTGACCGAAATATTTTGTTTGGCGTTTGACATCAAATCATCTATTCACACCTTACGAAATGTACTGTAGTACCTTGAGGTCCATTGACATTAATGATGGTTCTCTCGCATTTTTTAACAGCTCACATCATTGGATGGTAATCAAATGATGTATTTCCATGTTCGACGACAAATCATATATTCGCATGGCTACATTTGTACCTGAATGATTGAGTGAATGAGATAAGAAGAAATCGGATCTAGTTTCAACCATTTGGGTTGCGATTTTAGGATTTTTGTACACATCATATGTACAGTGACCTTACATATAGATTGTCATCCAAACATGGGCCTATATCTGTAGGCATCTCTGCATCTGGGCAACATTCCAATGTAGACGACTTTCTGAATTATGTACATGTTATTATATTGTTTTATGTGCTTACTATGGGAATGCATACCCTCAGTAATTATGATCAGTAGAGGATATATCATGATGTAATGTATTGTAATATTGATTCAAGTGACCATTCCGCTTTGTTTCTAGGCTCGTCACAGTGTAAAGCATCTCAATCAAACGTTCTTATTATTTGGATCTCATGCTTTAGGGGGGAATTTTTATAGGTAAATTTGGGCACCATTCCCAATGGTATATTCAACTGGGCATCATCTCTAGGACCGATGATCAAGTGTCTATCATTCCCTATCATCTTAGTTGCTATATGCCCTAAGACAGGAAACAACATAAATCAATCAAGACTTTCATCAAGTAAGGGTTTTCCATGGTTTGAATCTTATTATTTAGCATGTGAGAGCTCACCAACATAGGCTGTAAGGGGCCTAAGTGAATTTCATATGTAGTTAGCCCCATGCAAGGCTGCTCTGAAAAGAACTTCCCAACATTCAAAGGTGCGTTGGTCACATTGGGAGTGAAGTTCTCACTGTTCCGGAATATCCACTTGGCCAGTGTCTTCTAGAAGGGTTCACATGTGTCAAGCTTCGGATCCAAGTGTCCATTTGAAATCTACATGAATGTAAATATGTCTTGCATATTTTTGGAACGAAATTTATCACAAAACAACCTACAATTCATCTATAAATTAAACACAAATCTAAGTGTTTGAAGAGGAAGAATTTGAGTAGAGAAATGCTGGAGAATTTTCAATAGAGAGTCTGATTTGCAGAGCTGCTACTAGAGAGTGTTAATTCCCTATATTAATAGTGTATTCCCTTATTATTTTATTGTAGCCCCCCTTATTGTTATTATTGTACCCCTGTAACCCCCATATTTTTATTACTATGCCCTTAAATTATTATTGATAGGTCTCCTAGGATTACATTGTGGCCCCATGGACTCCTATATATAGAAAGGAGGTTTTGTAATTTGAATCATCCAATAATTGTTCATTCATGTAATGTATTGGAGGTTTCCCCCACGAAGTGGCTTATTTCTAAGGCGTTGATATCTCTTTTCTTCTATTTTTGGAGTTGGCTTTGATCCCAAATGTTGTGAAGCCAACTCCAAAAATAGAGGAAAAGATATATCAACACCTTACAAATAAGCCACTTGGAGGGGGAAACCTCCAATACATTACATGAATGAAACATTCTTGGATGATTCAAATTAGAAAACCTCCTTTCTATATATAGGAGTCCATGGGGCCACAATGTTATCCTAGCCGACCTAACAATAATAACTTAAGGGCACAATAATAACAATATGGGGGTTATAGGGGTACAACAATAACAATAAGGGGGCTACACTAACATAATAAGGGACTAAAATATTAATATAGGACTTAACATGCCCCTCTCCTTCAAACAAGTTTTGTCCTCAATGCTTGATTATTTCTTGATGCTTCTGTATAAAATTCTCATCCTCCCATGTGGAATCTTCTACAAGAAACATATTCCATTTGCTGAGATACTCTGAAATTGATTGTACTTGTCAAGTTCTTGTTTTTGTGACTACTTCAGAACTTATTTCAATGTGATGTTGATCTTCCTGTTGTTTCATTAGATTCTGCACGAAAGTTAGTTTATCCTTTCAGAGTTTGAGAACTTGTTGTTGATGCTCGATGTGATCTTCCACTAATTTATCATCCATATTAGCTATTATATGACCCTTAAAACCATCCAAATTAGCCTCCATTTCTACTTTTATACCATCTATGTCATCTTTAGTTGCTCTTCATAAGATTGAAATTTTTTGCACTTGGTACCGTAATTTTGATATCTCATATTGCAATTCTTCCTCTTCATGCGTCATAGTATAGCTTTTTGAGGGCTTAATTGGTATTGAATTATTATTTTGAGGCATTATAGAACCCAATACTCATAAAAAATATAAAATATTCCCTTGGAATCACTTCAAACTGCTTTTTCAAACAAGCGTTATGCAATTTTAAAAACCAAATACACACCTTTTTCTTGATTTTGAGAAGCTCTATATTGAAATTGAATAATCTCTATAATTGTGGATCATCAATATCTCAAATTCAACCATGTAGTAACCCTCTGAAGCTTCTTTCAAATTCCACAGTTCTGATCTGATTTTTATTCTTCAAGGAAAAGTTATGTCCAATCTCCCACAATGACCCAATTTTGGACTAGTTCACTAGAGCGAACTTGTACGACTTACCACATGTCAAATTTTCCTCCTTTGGCTCTGAAATTGATAGATCAAAAACTAAAGTCCGTTAAATTGTGGCCACTTTTTATAGAATTCCAATCCGATGCTCAGAGAGAGAGTTATGAATATTTTCCCATGATCACCTGTTTGAGATGAAATTCAGGAGCTTGAAAAATCCCTAACTTCCACAAACCATATCTTCAAAAATATTGAGAAACAAGCTCTGAAATTTGCAAAGATGTTCCTCCAGTTTGCGGCTTCGCATTCTAGAAATTTTAGCCTCTGAACCTTTGTAGAAAAAAAACTCATAGCGAAAATGCCACGATGAACTCTTTAGGCTAAATTCAAGAGCCTGCAAAAAGACCTAACTTCCATAGATCATATCTCTGAACCTATTGCGAACCAAGCACTGAAATTTTGCGATGTGTTTCCTTAGGATTTCAGCTTCACGCCCTAAAAATTTCAGATTTTGAACCTTTGTATAAGAAAGGTTATAGTGAAAATTACACGATGATCTGTTTAGATTAAATTGAGGAGCCTGAAAAAATACCTAACTTCCACAGATCATATTTCCGAAAATATTACGAACCAAGCTCTGAAATTTTGCAACGATGTTCCTCAGAATTTCGGCTTCGCACCCTAAAAATTTAAGCTTCTGAAACTTCATATAAAAATAGTTATAGTGAAAATTCCACGATGACCTATTTGGAGCAGCGAAAGCCCAGAATCCAAAGCTCAGATACCAAATGTTGTGAAACCAGCTCCAAAAATAGAAGAAAAGAGATATCAATGCCTTAGAAATAAGCCACTTCAAGGGGGAAAACTCCAATACATTACATGAATGAACAATTCTTGGATGATTCAAATTACAAAACCTCCTTTCTATATATAGGAGTCCATGGGGCCATAATGTAATCCTAGCCGACCTAACAATAATAATTTAAGGGCGCAATAATAACAATATGGGGGTTACATGGGCACAAATATAACAATAAGGGGGGTTACACTAACATAATAAGGGACTACACTATTAATATAGGGACTTAACAGAGATATTTATGCTGTGATGAGACTTGGGAATTTTGCTGAAAGGTCACTTCAAATCAGTCACTAGGTTGTAACCTCTCCTTCTATCATCAATAAAGAGTACTTCTTGTTTTTCCCTACATGCATCTATGTTTACTTTGATTTTCCATATTGCAAAATCTTGGTTGATGAATGTAGTTTATGCTTAACTAATTTAGATAACTAGATTGAATAGATATCTTTATTATTGCATCTTCTATTGTTTCACTGTTCTTTCTTGCACGAAGTATTCAACCAAAAAAACCGCTTGAATTTTAATCTGTAGTGGAAGCGAAAGAAAGGAGCCATTTGGAAGCTACTAAAACAAGTAAGCCTTCAATCCTCTCTGTTTATCTATTCTGAGTTAGGAGAAATGGTAGTATAGTCTTTCCGCTATTGTTCTAGGCTAACACCTACCTAGGGAAGTGTAATTTATCTGTAGATTACAATTTTGGCCCAACACATAACCTTGAATTTACCCTTAACCTAACCTTAACCTTAACCTTAACCTTAACCTGACTAAACTCGTAACCTTATCTTTGACCTTGACCTTAAACTAACCCTAACCTTGACCAAACCTTAACCTTAACCTTAACCTTAACCTTACTAAGTTGGTAACCCTAACCTTATCCTTAACTTTACCCTTAACCTTGACCTTACCCTTAACCTTAAATTTAACCTTAACCCTAACCTTAACCTTAAATTTAACCTTAACCCTAACCTTAACCTTAACCTAACTTTAACCTTTAACCTTACCCTAACCTTAACCATAACCTTAACATTAGCCTTAACCTTAACCTTACCCCCTTAACCATAACCTTAATCTTAACCTTAACCTTAACCTTAACCTGACTAAACCCATAACCTTAATCTTACCTTAACCTAAATTTAACCTTAACCTAACTATAACCTTACCCTTAACCTTAACCCTGACCTTAACTATAGCCTAACACTAACCTTGACCAAACCCTTAACATTAACCTTAACCTTAACCTTAACTGTAAAATTATCCTTACCTTAACCTAACCTAACCTTAATCTTAACCTTACCCTTAAAGTTAAACTTAACCTTGACCTTAACTATAACCTAACCCTAACCTTGACCAAACCCTTAACCTTAACCTTACATTGATCTTAACATTAACCTAAGCTTAACCTTGACTTTTCCCTTAACCTTAACATTAACCTTAACCTTAACCTTAACCTAAGCTTAACTTTGACCTTAACTATAACCTAACCCTAACCTTGACCAAACCCTTAACCTTAACCTTAACCTTAACCTAACCTTAATCTTGACTTTATCCTTAACCTATCCTTGACCTTAACCTAACCTTAACCTTAACTTTACCATAATCTTTACTTTACCCTTAACCTAACCTTAACCTTAACCTTAACCTTAACCTAACTATAGCCTTACCTTAACCTAACTTAACCTTAACCTTGACCTTGACCTTAACCTTAAATTTAACTTTAACCTAACCTTAACGGTTTAGTGAGGTTAAGGTTAAGGTAAGTTTAAGGTTAAGGTTAACGTTAAGACCCGTAATGGTTAAGGTTAAGGTTAAGGTCAAGGTTATAGTTAAGGTCAATGTTAAGGTTAAGGTTATGGTTAAGTTTAAGGTTATGTAAAGGTTAATGTTAAGGGTAGGTTATAGTGAAGGTTAAGGTTAAGAGCCATAACCTTAAACCTTAAGCTTAACCTAACTTTAAACTTAACCTTATCTTAATCTTAACCTTAACTTTAACCTAACTATAACCTTACCTAAACCTAACCTTAAAATTTACCTAGCCTTAACCTTAACATTAAACTTAACCTAACTAACCCTTAACCCTAACCTTAACCCTAACCTTAACCTTAACCTAACCTTAGCCTTAGCCTTACCCTTTACCTAAACCTTAACCCTAACTTTTACCTAAATATAGCCTTACCTAAACCTAACCTTAACATTTACCTAACCTTAACCTAACTAACCCTTAACCCTAACCTTAAATATAACCTTAACCTTACCCTAACCTTAACCTTAACCTTACCCTTAACCTTAACCTTACCCTTAAGCTAACCTATCCTAAATGTTAACCTTAACCTCCACATAACCATAACCATAACCTTAACCTTAACAATACCCTAACCCTATCCTTTTCCTTAACCTTAACCTTAACCTTAACCATAACCTTAACCTTAAGCTTCCCATAACCATAACCTTAACCTTAACCTTAACCTTACCCTTAACCTAACCTTAACCTTAACCTAACCTCAACCTTATCTTAACCTTAACCTAAACTTAACCTTAACATTTACTTTACCCTTAATCTAACCTTAACCTTGACCTTACCCTTAACCTTCACCCTTATCCTTAACCTTAACTTAACCTTAACCTTGACCTTGACCTTAACCTTAACCTTAACCTTACCTTAACCTAACTTTTCCCTTAAGATAACCTTAGCCTTAACTATAACCTAACCCTAACCTTACCCTAACCATAACCTTAACTGTAACCTAATCCTAACCTTAACCTCACCCTTAACCTTATCTTAATCTTAAACTTCACTATAACCTAACCTTGACCTTGACCTTAACTATAACCTGACACTAACCTTGACTAAACACTTAACCTTAACCTTAGCCTTAACATTTAGCCTAACCTTAACCTTAACCTTAACTATAACCTATCCCTAACCTTGACCAAACCCTTAACCTTAACCTTAAGTTAAGCTAACCTTAACCTTAACCTTAACCTAACCTTAATCTTAAACTTAACCTTAACCTTAAATTTACATTTAACCTAACCTTAACCTTAACCTTAACAATAACCTAACCTTAACCTTACCCTTAACCTAACATTAACCTTATCTTACCCTTAACCTTAACCTAACCCTTAACCTTAACCTTTACCTTGACCTTAACTATAACCTAACCCTAACCTTCACCAAACCTTAACCCTAACTTTAACCTTAACCTTAACCTTGACCTTGACCTTGACCTTAACATTAAGGTTAAGGATAACCTTGAACTTAACTTTACCTTTAACCTTAACCTCAACCTTAACTATAACCTAAACCTAACCCTTAACCCTAACCTGAACCTTAACCTTAACCTTGACCTTAACTATAACCCAACCCTAAATTTGACCAAACCTTAACCTTAACCTTCCCATAACCTTAACCTTAACCTTAAGCATAACCTAACCTTAACCTTTACCTTAACTATAGCCTGACCCTAACCTTGACCAAACGCTTAATATTAATAAGGTTAAGGTTAGGTTAAGGTCAAAGTTAAGGTTAAGGATAAGGTTATAGTTAGGTTAAGGTTAAGGTTAATTTTAAGGTCAAGGCTATGGTTATGGGAAGGTTAAGCTTAAGCTTAAGGTTAAGGGTATAGTTAAGTGTAAGGTGTTGTGTAACTAGCTCCAAAAATAGAAGAAAAGAGATATCAACGCCTCAGAAATAAGCCACTTCGAGGGGGCAACCTCCAATACATTACATAAATGAAAAATTCTTGGATCATACAATTTACAAAACCTCCTTTCTATATATAGGAGTCCATGGGGCCATAATGTAATCCTAGTGGGCCATAATGTAATCCTAGCTGACTTAACAATAATAATTTAAGGGCACAATAATAACAATATGGGGGTTACAAGGGTACAATAATAACAATAAGGGGGTTACACTGACAACAATAAGGGACTATACTAGTAATATAGGGACCTAACATGCCCCTCTCCTTCAAAAAAGTTTTGTCCTCAACGCTTGAGTAGCTATGGGTGCTTCTGTATAAAATTCTCATCCTCCCATGTAGAATCTTCAGTGGGTAAGTTCTTCCACTTGATGAGATACTCTAAAATTGATCGATTCCATAGCTATCGAGTTCTTGTTTCCATGACTACTTCAGGTTCCAATATGATTTTTCCTTCCTCATCAAGTTCTGGAAATATTGTTTGAACCGGAAGATTTTCACCTATAACCTTCTTTAAGCATGAAACATGGAAAACTGGATGTACTCGCGAAGAAGCAGGAAGCTCCAATTTGTATGCCATAGAACCAATCTTTTGCAACACCTTGTAAGGACCATAGTACTTTGGTGATAATTTATTATCCTTATTAGCTTGCTTGAGGGACATTTTTTTGTATGGTTGTAGCCGTAAAAATACCCAATCTCCTACATCAAAACTTCTCTCGCTGCGATGTTGATCTACCTGTTGTTTCATTCGATTTTGTGCCAAATTCAGGTTATCTTTTAAGAGTTGGAGAACTTCTTGCTGATGCTCGATGTGATCTTCCACTGCTTGAACCTTCGAATTTTCTCTTAAAGATGATGTGATGGATGGTGGATGGTATCCATAAAGTGCCATAAATGGGGTCATTTTTGCTGCAGTATGGAAGGAAGTGTTATACCACCATTCAGCGAGAGGTAACCACTCGACCCATTGTGTTTGTTTATCAGATACAAAACAACGAAGATATCCTTCCAAACATTTATTTAAGATCTCAGTTTGACCATCAGATTGAGGATGATAAGATGAGCTATGAGCTAATTGAGTACCCAAACAAGAAAATAACTTCGTCCAAAAATTTCCAGTAAAAATGGGATCTCTGTCGCTCACAATAACTCTTGGGCTTCCATGTAGCTTTTGAATTCTGTCCATAAATGTAGTAGCAACCGTACTTGCTTTAAATGGATGAGATAATGCACAAAAGTGTGCATACTTGGTAAGTCTATCAACTACCACCATGATGACACTCTTTCCTTCGGACTTAGGTAAACCTGTGATAAAATCCACTGAAATCTCCTCCCAACGTTGACTTGGAATGGATAAAGGTTGTAGAAGTCCTGGGGTCTTAATTGTTTCCACTTTATTCTGCTGGCAAACCAAACATTCCGCCACAAACTTTCGAATATTAGATTTAAGGCTATCCCAAAAAAATTCTTTCTTCACCCTGTGGTAAGTTTTTAAAAATCCCGAGTGTCCTCCTAAAGGAGAAGTGTGCAATTCCAGAAGAATCTTTTGTTTTAGTTGGGAATTCTTACAAAGATATAAGCGATCTTTGTACCATAAGGAATCATTTTTTCAACTAAATGTATCAGATGTACTAGGATCTTGCTGCAACTTTTGAATGAGTGTCCATACATCTTTGTCCTTCTTCCATTCATCTCTTGCTTCGGTTATCCAATCTGGTTGGATAATAGAAATGGTACAAAGCAATGCTTCCACCTCTTCATTCTTTCTTGAGAGTGCATCTGCAACAACATTAAGCTTTCATTTTTTGTAAATTATTTCAAAGTCATAACCCAACATCTTTGTGACCCATTTTTGCTGCTCTTCTGAAGATAGTCTTTGTTCCAAAAAGTGTTTAAGACTATCATGATCAGTTTTTACCTTGAAGTGTCTTCCCATTAGGTATGTTCGCCATTTCTTTAGTGCATGCAGTATTGCTAACATTTCCTTCTCATAAATAGTTTTCTGTAAATACTTTCCTTTGATTGGACGACTTTCAAAAGCAATGGGTCTTCCTTCTTGCATTAAAACAACACCAATTCCATTTCCTGAGGCATCACATTCCACAATAAAGGTTTTTGTTAAGTCTGGCGTAGCTAAGACCGGTGCTAGGCACATTGCCTCTTTAAGATGTTCAAAGGCCTTAGTTGCTTCAGGAGTCCATGAAAATGCATCTTTCTTCAATAATGTTGTTATAGGTGCCGCTATTCTCCCATAATTCTTAACAAACTTGCGATAATACCCTGTTAACCCGAGAAATCCTCGCAACTGCTTTATGGTTGTGGGGACTTTCCATTCCTTAATGGCTTTAATTTTGTTAGGGTCTACCTTAACACCCTCGTGAGATACAATATGACCCAGATATTCCACTTCTTGTACTCCAAAGAAACATTTGGATGTTTTTGCATATAATTTTTTCTCCTGCAATAGTTTGAGCACCCTGTCAACAAGTTCAACATGATCCTTCCAAGATCTGCTGTAGATTAGTATATCATCAAAAAATACTAGCACAAATTTTCTAAGGAAGGGTTTGAAAATGGAATTCATCAACCCTTGAAATGTAGAAGGTGCATTGGTAAGGCCAAAAGGCATGACCAAAAATTCATAATGACCCTCATGAGTTCAAAATGCTATTTTTGGAATATCTTCAGTATTCATTCTAATTTGATGATATCCTGAACGAAGATCCAACTTGGTAAAATAAATTGCTCCATGTAATTCATCCAATAATTCATCAATCACAGGAATGGGAACTTTATCTTTAATGGTGAGCTTATTCAGCTCCCTATAATCTGGACACATTCACCATGATCCATCCTTCTTGTGTACCAATACTATAGGATCAGATAAAGAACTTTGACTAGGTTGAATTATACCCGCCTCTAACATTTCTGCAATCATACGTTCAATTTCGCTCTTTTGGACATAAGGATATCTATAAGGAACACTTCCTGGAATCAAATGAATAGCATGGTCATGATCACGAATAGGTGGGAGTCCTTTGGGAGTTTTAAACACCATGGAATGATTGTCCAAGACTTGTTGGAGATCTGCAGAAATAGATGATTTTGATGTTGGAACTTCTAGTGAGCATAATTGTGCAATTACACCTTGTTTTACTTTCTTTAGAAGCTTTTTCATGACATTAGAGCTTATTATCTTTCCCGAATTTCATGCAATACCCCGTAATTCAAATTCCTTTCCTTCTGAAAAAAAATTCGAGAAAATTTATTGAAAATTAAAAGCTACCGTCCCCAAAGATTGTAACCATTGTACTCATAGTACAACATCAGCACCTCCCATAGGAATGAAAAGCATTGGACTATTCAATACATATTCCCCCATGGTTAGCTTGATATTATGGTATTTTCCAGATCAATTTTTAGTTCCTCCATTTGCAACCATCACTTGACATTCTGGCATTGGGTATAGGAAAAAATTCAATTCCTTGGCTACCTTACAATGAATAAAATTATGGGTACTACCTGAATCAATCAACACTATTACCCTTTTCTTCTTGATATGTCCTTCTATCTTGAGAGTTTGAGGAGTGGTAATTCCCGCCAATGCATTACACGATATGGTCAGACTCATTTCTTCCACTTCTTGGGTTGGTTCTTGGTGTATTTCCTCTTCTTGTTCATTTTCTTCTTCCTCTTCACAATCTATGTAAAATAATTTATTCTCAGCACATTTACGACCTTTAGTGTATTTGCTATCACAACTATAGCAAAGCCCTTTTGCTATTTTTCCTTCCAATTTTTGTGGTGTCAACCTTGTAGGTTGTGGAAATCTAGGAGTAGCAACACTTCCCTCTTTATAGAAGTGAGTGGTAGGTTTCCTTGTCGCCAAAATTTTACATTCAATTTTTCTTGCCAACCTGAATGCCTTCTCCAATGAATCAGGTTCCAAAAAGAGAAATTCATGTTGGATGTTATCCTTTAAAGTACCTGTGAAGAGATAAATCCTGTGTTCCTCTAGAATATCAGTTACCCTTATATTCAATTTTTGGAAGTCCTCAATTTGCTCCCCCATTAAACCCTTTTGTTTGAGATTTATCAATTGGCTAAAGAAGGTGTTGCTCTTTGTATCCTCATAATGTGCTATCATTTCCTCCGTAAAAATTGACCAAGTGACAATTTTTTTACGCGAGAAAAGCCATCGATACCATACAAATGTATTTGGTTCTAAATGTAAAGTTGCAATGCGTACCTTTTGTGTGTTTTGCACATTATGGAGATCAAAATATTACTCCATCTGTAGTATCCATGTTACAGGATCCTTTCCATCAAACTTCCTCATATCCATTTTTGGAATATGGTGGTTCTTCCCTCCAACAATAGAGTTTATGAAATCATGATTAACATTTATTTTGTTCTCATCATGAGTTTCCTCTACTATCTTTTCACCATTAGGAAACATTTCTTGTATCAACTTTTCCAAACCTTCGATGTCTACTTTTAGATCCTTCTTCATGTTTTCCATGTTGTCTTTCATTTTTTCATCGAGCTTAGCTTCCATGTCATCCATCTTAGCTTCCATGCCCACTTCCACGCCATCCATCTTAGCTTCCAAACCATTCATCTTATCTTCCACGCCTTTCTTCAAAACTTCCATTTCATTTTTTGTTGTTCTTTGCGAGTGTGAAATTTGTTGCACTTGCTCTTGTAATTTTGATATGTCATGGTGCCATTCTTGGTCTTCTTGAGTCATAGTAGAGCCTTCTAAAGGATTAATGGGTGTTGAATTCTTTTTAGGGGCCATTTTAGAATCCAATACTAATATCTATTCTACAATATGCCCTTGGAATCAATTCAAGTTGATTCTTCAAACAAGACTTATGCAATTCGGAAAAAAAATACACACCTTTTACTTTATTTTGAGGAGATCGATATTGAAATTGAGTTATCTTTGTAATTAAAAATCTTAAATATCTGAAATTCAACACTGTAGTAGCCCTCTGAAGCTTCTTTCAAATTCCACAGGTCTGATCTGATTTGGATTCTTTAAGACAAAGTTATGTCCAATCTCCCATAATGACCCAATTTTGGACTGGTTCAGTAGAGCGAACTTTTACGGATTTACACGTGTCACTTTTTCATCCTTCGACTCTGAAATTGAAAGGAGAGAAACTACAGTTTGTGTACTTGCGATCAATTTTTACGGGACTCCAATCTGATGCTCAGAGAGAGAGTTTTGAATCTTTTCCCACGATCACCTCTTTGAGATGAAATTCAGGAGCCTTAAAAAGCGCTACCTTCCATAGATCATATCTCCAAAAATATTGCAAACCAAGCTCTTAAATATTTTGACTAATTTCCTCAAAATTTCAGCTTCGCACCATACGAATTTAAGATTCTGAAACTTTGTAGAAAAAATGTTATAGCGCCAATTCCACGATGACCTGTTTAGGAGCCTGAAAACAGACCTAACTTCCACAGATCATATCTCCAAAAATATTGTGAACCAGGCTCTGAAATTTTTAGAAAATATTTCTCAGGATTTCTGCTTCGCACCCTAAAAATTTCAGCTTCTAAAACCTTGTAGAAAAAAATTTATAGCGAACATTCCACGATGACCTGTTTTGAGCAGCGAAACCCTAGAATCCAAAGCTCTGATACCAAATGTTGTGTAACCAGCTCCAAAAATAGAAGAAAAGAGATATCAACGCCTTAGAAATAAGCCACTTCGGGGGGGAAACCTCCAATACATTACATAAATGAACAATTCTTGGATGATACAATTTACAAAACCTCCTTTCTATATATAGGAGTCCATGGGGCCATAATGTAATCCTAGTGGGCCACAATGTAATCCTAGCCGACCTAACAATAATAATTTAAGGGCACAATAGTAACAATATGGGGGTTACAAGGGTACAATAATAACAATAAGGGTGTTACAATAACAACAATAAGGAACTATACTAGTAATATAGGGACCTAACATAAGGTTAAGGGTAAGGTCAAGGTTAAGGTTAAGGTTAAGGGTTAGATTAAGGTAAGGTTAAGGTAATTTTAAGGTTAAGGTCAAGGTTAAGGTTACGTTAAGGGTAAATTCAAGGTTAAGGTTAAGATTAGGTTAAGGGTAAAGTCAATGTTAAGGTTAAGGTTACGAGTTTATTAAGGTTAAGGTTAACCTTGATCTTGACCTTAACCTTAACTATAACCTAACTCTAACCTTGGCCAAACCTTTAACCTTAACCTTAACCTTAACCTTAACCAAAACCTTAACTGAACACTTAACCTTAACCTTAACTTTAACCATAACATTAACCTTAACCTTCCCATAACCATAACCTTATCCTTAACCTTGACCTTAACTATAACCTTAACTTTAACCATAACCTTAACCTTAACCTTAATCTTGACCTTAACTATAACCTAACGCTAACCTTACCCTTAACCTTAACCTTAACCATAACCTTAACGTTCACCTTCCCATAACCATAACCTTAACCTTGACCTTGACCTTACCCTTAACCTTAACCTTATCTTAACCTTAATGTTAACCTTAACCTTAAATATAACCTTGACCTTAACTATAACCTAACCCTAACCTTAACAAAACCCTTAACCTTAACCTTAACCATAACTATAACCTTAACCTTCCCATAAACATAACCTTAACCTTAACATTGACCTTACCCTTAACCTTAACCTTAAACTTACCCCCTTAACCTTAACCTTAACCTTACCATTAACCTTACTAAACCCGTACCCTTAACCTTAACCTTAACATTAACCTTAACCTAATATTAACCTTAACTTTAACCTTAACCATAACCTTAACCTTAACCTAACCTTAAACTTACCCTTAACCTCAACGTTACCCTTAACCTAACCTTAACCTTGACTTTACCCTTAACTTAATCTTAACCTTAACCTTATCCTTACCCTTAACCATATCTTAACCTTAACCTTAAACGTAACCTTTTCCTTAACTATAACCTAACCCTAACCTTAACCAAACCCTTAACCTTAACCTTAACCTTAGCCATAACCTTAACCTTAACCTTCCCATAAGCATAACCTTAACCTTAACCTTGACCTTACCCTTAACCTTACCCTTAACCCTTTAACCTTAACCTTAACCTTAACCTGACTAAACATGTAACCCAGACCTTACCCTTACCCTTAACCTAACCTTACATAAAACCTTAACCTTAACCTTCACCTAGCCTTGAGTTAAGGTTATAGTTAATGTTAGGGTTAAGGTTAAGTTTAAGGTTAGGTCAAGGTTAAGGTTAAGGTTAAGGGTAAATTCAAGGTTAAGGTTAGGTTAAGGTTAAGATAAGAATAAGGGTATCGTTAAGGTTAGGGTAAGGATAAGGTTATGGTTAGGGTAAGGTTAGGGTTAAGGTTAATGTTAAGGTCAAGGTTAAGGTTAAGGTTAAGATAAGGTTAAGGGTTGTTGTGGGGGATTAGTCAAATAGGTGTATGAAATCGCACCAGCTTAAAGAGTGTGGTGTACTCTTTAAACTATTTGTAACAGGAAGAAAGTGGGGGAGCTAAAAATCATAACATTTAATGAAAAATAATATGTTGAAGTATGCTCTGGTTAAACTAAAACTAAAACACAAATATACAGAAGCTATAAAGAGATTCAAAACAATAATAATGCAAACGATGGTTCGATGGCCTCTTATTATTAAACATTTGAAATGGAGAATAAATTTTACCCATTTGCCAAAGGGCCCCTAGGAAATGGCTCTAGGTCCCAATGCAAGGATGTTTCCTTCCAAGCTCTTCCTCTGATGCAGTCTCCCTCTCTCTCTCTATTGTGGTAGACTAAGATGTTTGGTGGCCAACGATTGAGTCCTATTTGGCTCCAGTTCCGGGTCACACACTGCCAGTGTTGCTTGGGGAACTTTGGCCAGCATAACAATGTGATCACTCTTTCTTCATCTCTTAGTAGGTTTATATCGGTGAGTTTCTAATCCTCATTCCCTCCCTTGGTACATGATGGACATTGACCCAAGGGAGAGGTGTTATTCCATTGTGTGCTCAAATATTCTTTTGTGTGTTCACATAGTGTCTAAGGAGGCTGTTGGGCCTCAAAATAATCCTTATTCTCACTCCATTATTCACCAATACCTTCACATTACTTCCATACCACCTTCATGTCACCTTCATTCCACCTTGAAATCATTAAATTTATCTCATCATTGGGTTATAACTATGCTTTTCCAAAGTTTATTAATTCTTAACATTTTAAAGTGGATTTGTGGTTAAAATTTAGAAAATAATATGCTTATACTCATACCTAACAATTAGAATGAGTTTGTTGACATGTGTAGATACAAAAGAAGCTTCCTAGACACCCTTATGTGGCACTCTATGTTCAAATTCGAATTTGAGGAGATCATGGACCTCATGGAGGAGATCATGGAGGATAGGGTTATGTGTCACCATTGATTGAGGAATATGTGGGTTAAAGGAGGGAATAGTGGATTTACATTTATGAGTTTGTTATCATAGCTTTTGTATAAATAGGAGTGTCATATCCTTCATTTGTAATCTTAATCTTAATATTCATTTGTAGTCTTAGTCTTCATTTTGTAATCTTAGTATCGTATAGGTTGGTAGTGAGAAGTTAGATTGGAGAATCAATGTAATGGTTGCAATTGCAATTTTTAATTTATGATGAGTAAGACGAGGCTTCTTTGACCCTCTACATTTGACTTTTATTTTTGTGTGCTTATGAATCCTTGGAAGGTTCCCCATTGCCTAGAAAGTACACATTTATTTTCGTAAGCTTTTATTTTATGTTGTTCGTGAATTTCATTAGATTAAATTATTAGGTTCATATGTTTGGAATATTAA
Organism: Pinus albicaulis; assembly: GCA_034641835.2. NCBI lineage: Eukaryota > Viridiplantae > Streptophyta > Pinopsida > Pinales > Pinaceae > Pinus > Pinus albicaulis. The sequence goes on from CM076580.1 coordinate 832,571,949, forward strand.
TGAAAAACCTTTCAAAAGAAAGTATTAATGTTTCCTTCAATGAATCTGATTTTTTATTTAATGTTTGATTTCATTAGTTTAAGTTTCTGATTTATATGCTTGAGATAGAAATGAATAGTCTCTTGTAAGAGAGCTTTCATATTTCATACAATCAATTAGAATTAGGTTTAAGTGCTTTAATTTCATTATTTTAAATAGTTTGTTGATTAAGATGATTAGAAATATTAATGAACAGTCTCCTGTAAGGGAGCCTTAATATTTCTTACACTAATCACAATGTCTTTAGATTTTATTTTGTTAAATGACTAAATAGGTGTTGGAGATCCTAATGAAAGACTTCCTGTAGGGGAACTTTGGAATTTATTCACCTAGATTAGTTTATTTTGTCTCTAAGTCCATATATATTGGATGATCCTCAAAGTTTACTTACCTAGATTGATAGTAAATGAAACTCTAATTTGCATGCGCATTTTAGACCAAACATTTTGGCGTCGTTGCCAAGGAGGATGATTTAGAGATAGAATTAGGAAGTCATTTTTATTGCAATTTATTTTTATAGAATAACTTGTGAAACTTGGTGACAGCAGGAACTTCATAAATGAGTTTAAGTTGAGCTCTTTTATTTTTCTTTTCATACTTAGTTAGTTTCAAATTCAGTTTTTAAACCCCCCATTTCTTACTAATTCATCTACGGAAGAGAAATTTGAATATGTTAAACAGGTAATTTTTGGAGGAAAAGAATAACCTTTAAGACTGGTTCCAAAAGAACCTTACACAAACTCCAAAAATAAGACAGGTTATTCACATTCTTGAAAATCATAAGGTAAAAAATTTAAATCTTGATGTGAGCATTTTCAAATTCTTAATCCATAAGTGGCTTCATTGGAAGCATTCTTTTACCTATGAAATAAATAAATAAAAATCTTTCAATCAAGTTAGAATAAATTAGGAAAATAAAATGAGCTCGTTATCATTATAAGTTTTTAGTCTTATTTTCAAAAATAAAAAAATAATAAATCATCATGAATAAATGAATAAATTCAGTGGCACAGTTAGAGCTACTTCATCATTGCATTTCTATATCTTGTTTCTGTATCACGGGTAAGCCAGGAGCTTGATTATTGGAAAGATTTTCCTTCCAATAGTCTAAATGCCCCCGCGACATTGCAGAAAGAGTATAGAAAATGCGAGGTTGTCATAAATCTTGATTGTGTTTATTATCCATCCACACTAACCTGCTTAAATAAAAAAAACAAATCAAGAGATCCGTATGCTCTCTTCCTGCACTTCGTGCGATCAGAAAGATCAGAAAATCTATCAATTTATTTCAAATAAAAAAACTCTCACTGGAAAACTGATCTGCGCATTCTATCGATTAAAAAAAAAAAACAAAACAAAAACTTTAAAAATAAAATATAAAAAAATCCAACCAAAAAACACATAAAACAAAAACAAAACCCACGCAATATAATAATTAAAAAAACACAAAAAGCAAACAAAAATAAAAACAAAGAAAACTAAAAAAAAAAACAAAATGGAGCATTGAAAAACGCAAACGTGTTGTTGAAGCCCAATCATGAACCAAGAAAAGCTGCAACCTGATTTGAAATATTGGTTTTTACTCTAGCTCCAAGTTTAATCCACTTCAACCTGAAAATAAACTTTGAATGCACAACAAATATGCCTTAATTGTTTGACAAATAAAAAAGTTTGACAAGTGTAGCAGAAAAACGAGGGTTTGACAACAACGAAAGTGAACAAGGTTGAGATTCGGTGTTTCTTTCTCTGCTGTTTCCAGCTTCAATCCAAATCGAACCTGCAAATGGAACAAACATCTGAGGAGTGCAATCATAAATGAAAGTTTGAATAGACGCACTGAATTTGTAACCCATGATTATTTTCAAGTGGTGGATAGAGATTTGCTGGAGAAAAAGGCCAGAATGCCATATGACTGATATATGCACATAATACCTCAAAAATCAAAAGAAAAAAGCTCAAGCCACTCTCCATAGGTTGAGGGAAGTAATGAGGCAAGGAAAAAATTTTCAAATGCCAATTCAATATCATCTTCGGCGAGAACAATCGATATAGAAACTCATGTCTGCTTGAAATTGTTTGCATTTTTCTCATCATTAAATTTTTGCGGTGTTGATTATATCATTATCCCCTAATGTCCTAAGAAGGATTATAAAAGATAGATTACCCAACAGTGTTAAATTTGATTTATGTTTTAAAAGGGGTATGAAGGGGAAATAAAATAAAGAGGAGTTATATATGAAAAGGGGGCAAGCGCGCTTTATAATAAAGTGGAAGTATGATTAAAAGCCTTAATCTAAATAATGAAATCCTAAAAAGTGCGAAGGAAATAGATATAAGGCGGGACCGGCTTGCACTCGGCACATGCATAGATTAAGAATTGCAAGCACAATTCCAGGGGGGTCACAAACGACAGGGGTAAGGTGGAGCCTCCCCCCCTAGAATCCTGATGACGTGTCAAGGAGCATGACACGAGGTGAGCACTCTATGGAGAAAAATTCATGGGCTTGAAAGCTATTATGAAGATCGCCTTTCGTCCTTGGAGGGCTGGGTCCTAACGTACAGCTATTACCACGATCCAACGGTAAGGTAAGTCTTAGGACATCCGGTACCAAGACCAGTACTGGCATTTAACCTGACACACGATATTTACCTAACGAAACCCTAACATCCAATACATTTATGCTGCGTCTCTCATAGTCAGCGTCCTTATGACATCAGTCGTACCCGTTTCACCCCACCATCTTTTCCCGAGCTGCCTCGAGCCTGTATAACTGTGTTCCGTGATTTACTGTGGTAAACTACTCTTGGTTTACGATTACAATATAAGCGCAAGCGAGCGCCCAGTACCAGGTCTTCCCAGTCATTGTCAGTGCCCCTGCATCACTTTCCCGAGCATTTTTCCTACTTCGCGAGTATTTCATCTCTTTCATTCCATCTGGTTTCCTTTTTTTTTTTTTAATTTGTATGATGGTCATGGGTAAAGTCATAGCTAAGAAATAAGAACCCAAAACTCCCTAAGCCCGTGAGTCCAGGGCTGTCCCTGGACCTGAACCTTTCACAGATTTACAAGCCGGCATCTATGATCTACAATACCCATTTCTCATTAGCAGCGTCAAGCTTGAGTTGTTCAGGAAACATGTGGAAAATAAAGATAGGTTTCGAGTTGTTTTGTCTGGTCCATATCATCAAATTACTCCCCCGGTATACCCAGTGGTCGAATTCATCTATTGGCTCCGGGATGCTTATGATGAACATCAAGGCATGTTCCTCTCATCTCAAGGGAACAAAATATTCACCATCTCCCCTGAAATCATCAGAAAATCCCTTTGTTTTCCTACCAGTTCAAACTATGCCAGTTTTAATGAAATAACACTGTCTCATCAGTTTTCGAAACTGCCATGGAGACAAAAGAGAGATTTCATCGCTACCATTACCGACTCCTATTTCACAACTCTCCCCACCATAGATTAAGTGCCTCTAACCTTATTCAAGGAAGACCTCCAGCCTATCCTTGATCTTATTTTGGGTCTCCTAGGTGTGGAAGGTTTTGGGTGAGCCTCAAAAGAATGTATAGCCTTTTTATGGTTAATGTCTCAACCCTGTGTCATTTTAGATATCCCTGGTTTCCTGGCCTCCATCATTCAAACTTAGTTCCAGGAGCTCTTAGACATGGGTCGTTTTCGTTTCTGTTATATGGTTTTTTATCTTTTCCTTTTCCAATACACTGATAAATTTGAGGGTTTGGGTTTAGATAAGGTCTACAGAATAAAATCTCAGCCAAGACCAGTTTTTGATTGGAGACCTGCAACTCATCAGCTAGAAAATGGGGTGGGCTACTCAAGTTTCCTAAATTATTTCATGCCCATAACTTACACTATCATCCATGATTCCCCTTCGCCTAGGATTTTTCCTGAACTGAGGAAATGGTTGCACTACAGTGAATTTGAAAGCACTAGAGACGGGTACCTTTTTTTATCACTACATTGAAATCAAGGTTTATGGGGCTGAAGTTTCTCCCTACCAACTGTCGGTTTTTCCCGCCCGGAGGATTTATGCCTTAGAATACCTCCAGCAGGCTCTAAAGGCTGACTAGCTTCACTACCTCCCTGCAAAAAAGGAGTTTATTTTTAAGCTTCCCACAACCATTGGCCCTTTTGTTGTTAATTCAAGACACACCCTTCCCATGGTGGAAAATCTTCTTCAAAGCATGGATTTGAGGCAAGGGAAAGCTTGGCCCTATGATCCGAAAGGAATCATCTCTAACATAAGGAAGAAGATTAATTCAACCCCTTATAACCATGAAACAAGGCCCTTCATCGAATGGCGAGCTAATCTTGAAACTTGGCCTTTGCTTTCGTAGATGGAGAATGATTCATATGCAATGGGGGAAAATTTAGATACTGCTTCAACTAGAGAAATAGATCAAAGACAGGTGGAGGATGTTGGTGAATCAGAGAAGGTTCCCCCCCTTTCCAAAGACAGAGAACCAGGACCAGCAGGGCAGAAGGCATGGGAGACGAACAACTTCTTCAAAATGAAACACTTTATGGGAAATCAAACAGGAGAAAATATGGTATCATGGTGATACGGGATAGCACGACCTCTTCAGACTTCTCTAAAGTCTCACAAGCCATCTCAGCTAGCTGTTAGCCACCAATAAAAATTTTCGTATCAAATGGTGGCTAAAACCTTTTTGGAGCCTTGAAGGAACAAATTTTATTACAAAAAAGTTATCTCTTGAAGAATCATGAAGACATCATGCCCTTGGTTCAATCTTCACTACTGTTTCATTTTCCAATTCAGGAATTTTGATGTTTTCCATGAAGATAAGACTGCTGCAAACACCATTTTTCCCCTTCCCCCACCTCAAAATTAACCTTCATTTTATTCCCTTTTTTCCCCATCATTTTCCTCTATTTTTCATCTATTCCCATTTTTCCTTCATAAAATCCACCTTACAGAGTTTAAAAATCCTTTTTTAACTCTGTCGAAACCCCCAAATCCATCGAAAAACTCTGAAAATTTCATAAAAAATAATTTTTTTCACTGAGGGTTTAAGCCCCCTACAAATTCGAAAATTAGAGCACACAATTCAAATTCTTATGTGAAAACCTCCAATGCAATTAGGCCCTTTATTACAAACTCCCGATCCTGTAGCCGCTTCATATAACCTTTGGCCCACAATCGGGTGCTAAAACATTATATATTTCCATTTATGATTGATATTTTATTTTGTAAAGTCATAAACCCCACCTTTTTCTAAGTTTGGTCTAAAAGCCCATCGAAACAATGTTTTTAATGTAAAAATGGGTAGATCGAAAAGCCTGCATCAAAAGTTCTGATGCGATTAAAGCCCCATTATATAAACTCTGCTCCCCCGCTTTACTCCATATAAATTTTCCCGAGACCAAGATTTTAAGTCCCGAAGAGTTAATCACATCGGAGAAAATCAGAATGGCTAGATTGAAAGACCAAGCCCGACCCTCCGATTGTGATTGGCCCTCATACATAAGCCTCGAGCCTTTTGCCTTCCATATAATCAAGGGCCCCACAATTGGGCACCAGCCATTTCATATATATATAAACCCGCCCTCGAAGCTAAAACCTTTGCATTTCCTAAAAATTTTGGTTTTTATTAAGTATTAAAGGGTTCTGCCAGTGCAAGTTTTGAAACAAGATCTGCCGTTGATCTTGAGCCAATCAAATGACCTGCGCATAATCGCATTGCATGTTTTTTTCGGGCACTTTTAATATTTTTCCACCTCCGACTGACATCTCCCGATTCATTCCCCTTTATCGATTTGATCTATAGATCAATGACCCACAACTAATCGCTCCATCACACTCCAGATTCTTTCCCCCACCGATGCCTTTGCCTCGAATTGCATATAGACCATCCATGTGTCCAGATCAGATGATCTAGGATTCCTTCCCCAACTTTGGCTAAATTTTATACAGCCCCACTCCTAATTTTTCTCGGCCAATTTCCATCATTGATCTCTGCAAATCAATGGCACTCATCAACCCTTCTTCCGCCCTTGTATTATTTCATTTGATCCTCAGATACAATCTCTATCGTAGAACTTCTCTATCCAATGGCCCATATTAAACCTGACAGGCTTGTCTCCTATGGGTCTTGCTTCCCTTTGGATTTGAAATCCACCGTCAATCCCATGATTGGACAGTCCATAATAAAACTGCCCTTCCCACTTCTGCCGGAACATCTTTCCAAATTTGCGCTCATTCTTCACCTTCAGATCTGAGGCCCCATATATTACGGCCCACATTCCAAGTCGCGTAACTTTTAGCGTGAAAGATAAATTCCCGAGGGCCACGTGATATAAGTGGTTTTGAAAAGCCATGTGTTGGGTGAGAACGCATATCGTGTTAAAAAAGGAAAAACCGCCTCCCCTCCCTTTCACCGCGCGAAAACAATTGTTTTTCCACCCGAAACCACTTTCCCTCTTTTTCATTATGTAATATTGTGCGTGCTTCTCGTCATTGATCTCTGCAAATCAACGACCCAGATTTAATTTGGCCTTTCACTATTGACCGCCACCCTCGCCAAAGGATTTTAACGTGTGATATTCACCGTTGATCTCGTGGGTTGATCTCATCCAACGTCCCATGACCATCACGAACCCCCAGCTCCACTTTTAACCAAATTTTGCTTCGAACAAAGGTTTTTATCCTTATCCCTTCATATTTTCACCATTTATTTATAAAGTGACTTCTTCACTTTATTTCCTCCTGAATTTTTTGACCATCGATCTCTTCTAGATCAACGGCACGAACTTAATCCTCTGCCCCCTTTCGTCCACCACTCTCCTTTTGGCTTCTACACAGATCTCCACCGTTTGATGGTGCCATCCAATGATCACACTCCTCCCCACACCCTTCAAAGAAGTTAAACCCAATAATGCATGATTTCTTAATTAGTTTTGAGTTTTGCAGGTGTTTAATGGTTTTTCCATTATATTGAAGAAAAGCCAAAGGCTGGGGATGAAAATTCCCATGCCTTTGATTCCTCAAAGAGAAGCCATTCACAGGGTTCACCTCCACGTTTCATTGATTCTTCGTGGGCATTGATGCCATATGAGCCCTGTGCAGCCCTGCACATCAACAAGACACACAGAATCAAATCAAAAGAGTATCAGTGTTTAAGACCTACCACTGCGGTAACAGAGGATTGAAGATGACTTCCATAGTTTAGTTGATTACGGCTAAGATTTATTATCAAAATCCTAATCCATTAAATTAAAATAGAATTAAAGACAAATAAAAATGATCTATCATACAGAAAAGCCTCCACTGCTACAACAGAGGCCAATTGATTCCTCTCAGCTACCACATTGCCACCTGTTGCCTCAAAGCATTCAAACAGAGGCCGAAGTTATTGATCAGAAAGAAGATATTTACCTCAGCACAGCCAAATAGTTAATTCTGTTAAAGGAAACTAATGCAGAAAATATCAGCAGAGTTATTACATCTTGAAACAGAGCCTTAAAGTCAACAAAATCTCCCACCGAGCTTAAGCCTTAAATGTAAATCAATTAATACAGTGAAAATATCTGTACTCTTCTCCATTAAGCCCCTCAAAGGCCAAGAAGCATTAATCTATATTAATTTAACCCAGGAGATCTTTTATCAGATCCCACCTCCTCATTCCTTCTATAAATACTTCTGTAGAAGAAGAGAAGGGGGTTCTTGGTTGGTTGCAGAACTTTGAAATATAATTGAGCTTGAAACTTCTTCTTGTAAATAGTGATCAAGGGCTCTTGAAGCTCTGTTTGTGATAGAACAGTTAGGCTGAGAAGTGAATATGATTGCTAACCTCAAACACTGGACTTAAAGTTGTAACTGGTTTGAGGCATCAATACAAGCTGATTTATGGGATCCTGGTCTATGTCAACGGTGATGTTTTTCTTATTGTAAATCATTATTTTATTTCTGTTTTTTCTTTGTTTATATTCTATGATAAATAAAAACAAGTATAGAGTTAGGATTTACCATATATCAGTACCCTTCTCTGACTGATAATCTTTATCTATATGTTTTCTTCTAAATTATGTTGTTTAGGAATGATTTAATTCAGTTTAAGCAGTTAGGAATGTTGTCATTCCCTCGTCCTAATGTCTAGCTAAATATTATTCTTGAACGCTATTTTCAGTTTATGTTAAGTAGAGATCAAATAAGAAAGATATTATGAGCCCTGGTCCTAGTTTTATCCCTAAAGACTATCTGAAAGTTTCCCTAAGAGTGTGTTGAAAGCTGGCTAGTTTCAAAGTACTTACCAGATCTTAGACCATTCTTTTTTATCATTTCTGTTTCCCTTGTGTTTTAAATTTTTTCTATTGAAAGTTTATCAAACGCTGGCTAGCTTCGAAGTACTTACCAGATCCTATATTACTTTTTGTTTTTCTTAAGTGTATGTCAAAAGCTGGCTAGTTTCAAAGTAATTACCAAATCTTGGGCTGCTCTTCATTCTTCATTTTTTTAATTCCCCTTCTTGTTGTACCATTCCATTCCACAAATAAAAATTTAAAGAGATCCTTAGACATAGATGACTTTCCCCATGGACCACTATTGAACCTGATTGTTTCAATTAAACCATATTATCACTTGATAACCCAATGGACTAAAACCTGCAATTATCTATCTTTTGGCCAAAGCTTGTTCTGATTACTTGCAACTTCACACCTTTGGAACTCTTTCCATTTAGAACTTTCCACCTCAAACAATAATCATGCTCAACCATCCAAAACAAAAGAAAACCCCCGGCCTTCATAACTAGCCTAATATCATTACCCAAAATCTTAAAGGATAAATCCATCTTTGCACTTATTGGAGAGATCCCTCTCCAGATTCAGGAGGGCTAGATCCTAGAATCCCAAAGTGTTTGAAATGATGTTTCTCTCTGTGGTCAGAATTTTTCCAATCTTGCTGATTACAGGGAGCTAACATTTCTGGTGACTATGTTGGGGATCTTGAGTTATTTTCTTGTTGAATACTTTAAATATCTCATAAACCCCTTTACTCACTAAACATTTGGCATATTGGCCAGCTGAGCCACTAGATAACATTCCTGGCGACTCTGTTGGGGAATTTTGAGTGTTTTTCAGCCTAGTTACCTTTAAGACCTCAGAAGACCCTTGATTTAAGAAAATTTTGTAGTGAGTAAAAAGTATCCTCTTCAAGAACTACCAAAACCAATGGTAATCCTGGTAAAACTTATTTGAATCTGTGACAAACTAGGTAAAACGCTAAGATTCTCAGAAGATTTTATCTAACCTGGAAGGATCAGTTGGCTTAGTCATAAGAGTAGACTGTCTTTGTCTCATAACCATAGCTAAGTTTTGAAACAAAGTTAGGACACTGTTAGAAACCACAAGGCTTAAAAATAACTCAGAAAAACCCAAAAATATTTGAGATTGGTATTCAATAAACATGGTGGTGGACCATAAAACCTTATGTGTCCTAAAGAGTTAAAAACTTCCACTTGGTGACTCCACAATCCTAAAAAGAACTTAAGACTCCACTGGGAAGAACCTTTATCATCATGACATCATTCAAACTCAGTAAGAGGACTGTAGGATTAAAGTTTGTGTAAAAATAGATTAGCTAACCTCTTAAAGACTGTCATATCTGGTTGAACTCTTCTTGTTTAGTTGGGTCTAAAAACACAGCATATTGGCTCCTAGAAAGATTCATACTAGAGCCTATCCTGACCCTAATCCACATGAGATAGTTGATAACCCAGAAAGTATCCTTAGGAAGTCTCCTAAGATAAATTCTTCAACCATTTTCAGATCACCCTTGATAGCCAATTCATTTCCTGAAAATCTCACAGCTCTACAATAATCACAAGTAGACTTAAGAAATCCATTTAGAACTAGGTCTCTTGGTGATTTAGATCAGCTATATTCTAAGTCTTCACTTTCATATCCTGAAACAAGTGAACATCCTGGTAGTAGAGAAAAAACACCACCTGATTCACACTTCCTTTCCAATTTAGGTGTCTCTCATCTAAGGTCAACTCAGGAATCTATTCCTAGTCCATCCACATTCATTCACCCTACATCCACTGTCCAAACCACTCCATTTCAGTCCAATTTTCCTTTTGTTAATCCAACTTTTGTAAATCCACCCCCACCACATATCATGCTAGCATGGTATGCTCCCTTCGTCCTTCATGTACCATTAGTCTATCTTCCACAGGACTATCAGTCCAAAATTCCGTTATATGATGCTAGTAATGCTACTACTGCATCACAACATGTGGATAAGATGAATGACTACTTTGACAGAAATGAAATTGATGATGATTATGTCAAGCTTAGATTATTTGCACGGAGTTTTGGGGGAGAAGTAAGAAAATTGTTTAAAGGATTAACCCCCCATAGTATCAATGATATCCAAGCCTTCCATCAGAAATTCTTAAAAAAATGGGAAGTAAAGAAGAATCCTCTCCAAATCCTCTCTGATTACAACAACCTTCATAGAAATACTAGGGAAAGTGTACAAGCTTACTGCACTAGATTTAATAGTGTGTATAATGCACTTCCCCCGAATCTAAAACCTTCACAAGGCTCAGCTCTAAACAAGTTTCCTGAAGGGTTTGACCCTGAGATGGCCTATCAGCTAAGAGAGAGAGATCTTGCAACTCTTGAAGATATGAAAAAAGGAGCTCTTGTTGTGGAAGTCAACTTAATGGAGAAGAGAGCAAGAATGAAGAATGAGAAAAGAGTGTCTTTTAGAGAGGAATATATCGCTTCTACTTCCATCTCAAAGATGGAAAGAATTATGGAGGATATGATGAAAAGAAAGAACATATTTGAGAGAGCACAAGCAATTCAAAATCAAACTGCTCCTCAAAACATAAACCAGAACTAGAATCATAATTTTAGAAGGAAGCAACCTCCAAACAGACCTAGGGAAGATGATCAATAGATCACTCCTCCATTTTATCAAAACTATGTGAGTGAGGTTGAGGAAACAGATGAAATAATAGAGGAGGATGATATTAATATGCTGGGAGTAGATAATGACGACTTTGAGTTTCATTATGATAGAAAACAAGGTCTATACACACATTATGATGACAAACGAGATGATGACGAAAGTTATTATCAAGACATGGAAAATGTTATCATAGAGTCTCAAAGAGAATATGACCTTAGAAGTAAAACCAATCAACAAACTTCCAAAACCAAAAGCTCTAACAAATCTTCACAAAACAAAACTGTAAACAAACCCAAAGTTGTCAAACAGAAAGATAGAAAAGTGGCTATAAGTTCTGATCAAGGTAAAGAGAAAGGCACTCAAAACAATTATAAAAAGAGTGCAGACCTTAGCAGTACTAACACTTCAGCTAGTACTCCTGTTAAAACCATTTTGTCAAATGTAAATAGAACAAATCAACAAGCTGATGTTACTGATAGAGTAGCATTTAACAAGGCTGAGACAAGTTCTTCAAAGAATCAAATTCCTTTCAGCCTGGAGCAGGAAATTTCCAAAATTAAAATCTGTATTCCCTTGACTGAGTTAGCTGCCAAAAATGTATATAGGACACAAATTTTGAAGGCTTTAAACATTGAAGAGAATAATGACACAATCAATCTTAATGATGACCAGCCAGAGCTTATTTTTGGTCCAAATATTGAAGGTATGTATCAAGAGGGACCTGTTCCTCCCTTTTCTGTGAGTTTGAACGTTCATGACAAGATTTTGCACAATGCTATGCACGACTCATGGGCCTCTCATAATTTAATTCCTAAAGCTATGATGGAGAGCCTTGGTCTATAAATCACCAGACCTTATAAAGAACTTTACTCCTTTGACTCGAGCAAAGTAAAATGTTTAGGATTAATTAAATACCTCTGTGTTAACTTAGCACAGATTCTAGCCAAATTCTTAGTCATGGATATTGTTGTGGCTGATGTGCCCCCAAAGTATGGAATGTTATTATCTAGGTCTTGGGGGGCTAAGTTACATGGAACTATGCAAATGGACATGACCTATGTGACTATCCCTGTTTTCAATTAGACAAGAAGACTTTACAGGGAGTCCCATATGCAATACACAGTTACAAGCCAAGATAGACCTCAAAATTCTCCTCTATATTATGTAAATACAAGCCTTGATTCTTTTATCTTGTCTAACGATGAAACTTTCGCTAAACAAGTCACTTTAACAGAATTATTGGCCGATAGAGAGGAGGAAGAGCACAACATAGAAGCGTCAAAGCAGTTTGCTAAACCTTTAAACCACAAAAAACTAAACACATGTCTTGAGCTACAAGTCATGCGTCCTTTGCTTTTAAACCTTGATAGTAAAGAAAGTAACCCTCAACACAACAAAAAACCTAAGGAGTCAAAACACTTTCAACAAAGTGCTGATACTTAAGAACAAGCCGTAAGAACTTCAGTCGAAGAGGAAAGTACCCAAGATGAACCTCTAACTATTCCTCCATGGACTATGAATTTTGATGGGTCATGCACTAGAACTAATGCTGGTGCAGGTGGTTGGATAAGTAACACTCGGAAAAATCACACAGAAAGAATTTCCTATAAATTAAACTTCCACTGTTAAAACAATATAGCGGAATATGAATCCCTGCTTTTAGGCTTACATTTGTTGAAAAAGTTAGGATTCAAAAGAAAAAAGGGATATGGGGATTCTGAATTAATAATTAGGCAGGTCAATGGGGAATACAACACAAATCACCCAATACTTAGGGCCTATCAAAACGATGTCATGGATCTTTTAAAAACTTTTGAGGAGTACCAGATAATTTTTGTCCCAAGAAAAATAAATACTGCAGCCCACAGCTTAGCCTTTGCGGCTAGAACATGCTTAACGCCATATGAAACCAAAGAATTTACAACTCAGATTAAATTCAGACCTTCCATTCCTGATAACGAAAAATATTGGCAAGCGTTCGATGGAGACAAACAAATAAAAGACTTCATGCAATTCAGAAATGAATTCGAACTACACAGTTCGGATTCAGATTATGAAACAGACTGCAATAGTGAAGAAAATTTTCTTGGTGAAGAAGAACTGTATCCTAAACTTGCTCATATAAATCTGTTGACTAACAAACCTAAAAATAAAACAGAACTAACTTTAGAGTTAGAAAAAAAGGAGTTAGAAACCCTGAAGTCCAAATATCAGAGTTTGCCTAAGGGTTTGGCCACTTTAGAAGAGTTGTTTGATTTTAACGATGTGGCCAAAAATCCAAAACTGGAGCCTGTAGAGATTAAAGTGGAAGAGTGAAATATAGGCAGTGAACTTAAACCTATGATGATCAAATTGTCTAAGACTTTACTAGCTCACATTAAACTCAAATACATAGAGTTGTTTAAAGATTTTTTTGATGTTTTTGCGTGGAGTTACGAAGATCTTAAATCCTATGACACTAAAATAATATAGCACAAAATCCCTCTCAAATAAAATAAAAAACCATACAAACAGAAGCTGCGCAGAATTAACCCTGTTCAATTGCCTTTGGTTGAGAAGGAAATCAAGAAAATGTATGAAGCTAGTATTATTGTCCCTATTAGATATTCTAAATGGGTGTCTAATTTGGTGTCTGTTAGGAATAAAATATGAGAGATCAGACTTTGTATAGACTTTAGAGACTTAAACAAAGCTTCATTGAAAGACAACTACCCTTTTCGCAAGATGGATCATATTTTACAAAGGGTGGTAGGGTCTAGAATAATTTCTTTGCTTGAAGGCTACTCAGGGTAGAATCAGATTTTAGTCCACCCTGATGATCAACTAAAGACAATGTTTACTACACCTTGGGGCACTTTCATGTATGTGAAAATTCCCTTTGGTCGAATGAATGCTGGAGCAAATTTTTAGAGAGCCATGGACATAGCATTATCTGAAGAACTGGGCTACTTCATCACTATATACCTTGATGATGTTACTGTTTTTTCAAAGACAGATGAAGAGCACTTAGAACATTTAAGAACAGTTTTCGAGAGATGCAAGAAGTTTGGGATATCTTTGAACCCTAAGAAGACACTATTTGGTCTCAAAGAAGGTAAACTTCCTTGGAACATTATTTCAGAAGACGGTATTAAGATAGACCCAAAGAGGATTGAGGCCATATTGCAGATCTCTCATCCTAGAAACATCACGGAGTTGCAATATTTCATTGGAAAGATTAAATTTTTGAGACAGTTCATCCCCAACTTGGCCGAGCTCCTTAGGAACATTACGAACATGCTGAAGAAGGAGCAAGGGGTAAAATGGACCTTGGAAGCAAAAAATTCCTTTGAGCTGGTGAAACAAGCATTAACCAAAACACCAGTTCTAATAAGTCCTGATTTTTCAAAATATTTTTATATTTTTTCATTTGCATTAGAACATACAATAGTTGTTGTCCTTTTACAAAAAAATCCACAAAGACAAGAGCAGCCTATTGCATTCTTTGGCAAGGCTTTGAGGGATTTCCCTCTGAAGTATAACATTATGGAAAAGCAAGCATTGATTTGGTTAAAACTTTGAAAGACTTCAGAGTATACATCTTGCACTCCCACATCATTACCTTCATCCCAAATTTAGTTGTGAAATTCATTATAACATAGGACCCAGATGGTAAGAGAGGTAAGTGGATTTCTGTTATTCTTGAATGTGATTTAGAGATAAAACCCACTAAACTCATCAAAGGTCAAGGTCTAGCTAGGTTGATGGCTGAATCCAATTTTGAAGTTCTTGATATTAATATGATTAATGCTTTGGATGAATAAGAGGGAATCTCAACTCCCATTTTTGAAGACCATTTTATGAATTCCTCTTGGTATGCTGATATTATTTATGTTTTTCTTAATTTGAACACACCTCCTGGTTTGACAAAAAAAAGGAAAGGTTTCTAAAGTTAAAAGCTATAAACTATTGCATTATAGATAAATGTCTTTATTGGAAAAATGCAAGTGGTATATTGCTTAAATTTTTGCCTGAGTTTGATGCAGAGAAGGTTAAGCATGAGTTCCATGAAGGGGAGTGTGGAGGCCATTTATACTGGAAGACAACAGCCAACAAAATCTTGAGGGTTGGTTACTATTGGCCTACTCTCTTTCTTGATGTACACAAGATGATAATTGCCTGTCATAAATGCCAACTTTTTGAAGGCAAAAGGAAGCTGCTACCCTTACCTCTGCATCCAATCACTGTTGAAGCCCCTTTTCAACAATGGAGACTTGACTTCATAGGTGAAATCCATCCATTATCTTCAACTCAGCATAGATGGATTCTCACTACCACAGACTACTTCACTAAATGGATAGAAGCCATCCCTTGTAGGCAAGCCAATGATTCCGTTATCATAAAATTCATGGATAATAATTTTCTCTCTATATTTGGTTGTCCTACCAAGATTATCATTGATAATGTAGCAGCATTTGGATCAAAGAAGATTGTTGAGTTCTATCACAAATATTAGATAACATTGGGGAATTCCATGGCCTATTACCCTCAAGGTAATGGACTTGCAGAATCTTCAAACAATATTTTAGTGAACATAATGAAAAATTTGTTGGAGGCCAACAAAAAGCCTTGGCACACAAATCTTGTGCATGCACTTTGGGCTGACAAATTGACTTTGAAGAAATCTATTGGTATGTCTCCCTACCGGCTTGTGTATGGAACTGATGCAATATTTCCTACCAGCCTTGGCATGCCAATTATGAATTTAATTCAAGAGGTTTAGTCTGAAGATAATGACATGATCAGAAGGATAAATCAGACTATTCACCTTCAGCAAACTAGAGAAGAGGTTTATAGCAAAGCGTTGCAGAATCAGGACAACATTAAAAGATTTTTGACAGAAGAAAAAAGCCCAAAAATTTTAATATTGGGGACAAAGTTTTAAAGTGGGAATCAAGGAGGGAATACAAGAGAAAGCATGGAAAATTTGACAACTTGTGGCTTGGCCCTTCATTCATTCAGCTGTTGGTAATAATGCCTTTTTCTTACAAGAGTTGAATGGAGATGAATTGTTTGGGGGTCTTGTCAATGGCAAGATACTTAAGCATTACCTCTCTTGATCCATGTCATGTTTTGAAAGCCTTTTTATCTTTTTTCTCATTATAAATATTTCATCTGCCATTGCATTCAAAGTTACAAAAATAAAAAATACAAAAACATTGAAAGAAAGAAAAGAGGGCAGTTTGTAAAAATAATAAAGGTATAGCCCAATACCAACAAAAAGAGAAACAAAACTGAAAGTGTGAAAGCTTAAATTCCACTCCTGAAAAGCACACTTCTTGTTAGTCAAACAACTTAATCTTGGCTAATTATTTTTAAATTGACTGCTGATAGGATAATGAATTTGATTTTCCAAACTATTTAATATTGGCTTATCAGTAGATAGATTAGGCTAGAAATTAAAGGTTCAAACAAGCTCAAAATTTGAACCTAAGTGTCCCAAGAGAGATGAATCAAGTTTTTTTATTTCTTGAGTCAAGAACAGAGGTAAAAACTGGTTCCAATCAGCTCAAAATCTAAACCAGTCAACAAAGGAATAAAGCTCAAACAAAAGTAAAAAGAAGAGCTGGAAAAAGATGAAGGAAGTGCTTTGAACTTTCAGATCTTAAGCCTTCCATTTTGTTTTAATTTTCTGAAAGATAATATCTATGTGAAACTTATTTTTATGCCATAGATCAGCATCAAATTAGACTATTCAATCCTGACTTGTATGCTTTTGAATTTCTGTTTTAGAAATTAGAGAATAAAAATCTGTTAGACTGTTTAATCCTAACAAATTAGTAGATTAGGTACAGAATCATATGAATTCAACAGTTTAATCTGAGTTCATGGACAAAAAAGGAGTAGAATTAGATTATTTTTATGCTTTCAAAAGAATAAAATGTTGTGAAAAGAGTTTTCCAATCCAAGTGCACTCTAAAGAAGAAATTTTTTTAGATCAGTAGGATTGGGTAGGTAGAAAGTTTGTATTGATGAAGATCCATTGTTTTTCATGGCTGCTAGCATTTTCCAGAGAAAAAAAAGAACATCTAGGAAAAGAAAGGCAACCCAATGGATAAGGCAGTGATCAGACTCCCAGAGAATGCAAGTTTGAAGTTCTTGATGCCTTCAAGAAGGCACCATCCCCAAGTGGAGCCACTGTTAGCCGCCAATAAAAAAATTCATATCAAATCGTGGCTAAAACCTTTTTGGAGCCTTCAAGGAACAAGTTTTATTACAAAAAAGTGTTATATCTTGAAGACTCATGAAGACATCATGCCCTTGGTTCAATCTTCACTGTTGTTTCCTTTTCCAATTCAGGAATTTTGATGTTTTCCATGAAGATAAGACTGCTGCAAACACCATTTTCCCCCTTCCCCCACCTAAAAACTAACCTTCATTTTATTTAATTTTTTCCCCATCATTTTCATTTATTTTTCATCCATTCCCTTTTTTCCTTCATAAAATCCACCTTACAGTGTTTAGAGCTCCTTTTTTACTCTCTCGAAACCCCCAAATCCATCAGAGAACTCTGAAAATTTCATAAAAAATAAATTTTTTCACTAAGGGTTTAAGCCCCCTTGGGCTAAATCCTAAACCACTTACCTTCCATACGCCTTGGTGCTGGAACCAAGCGCTAGCCATTCAGGCGCTTATCGTATCAGAAAAATCAGAGCGCACAAGTCAAATTCTTATGTGAAAACCTCCAATGCGATTAAGCCCTTTATTACATAACTCCCGATCCTATAGCCGCTTCATATAACCTTTGGCCCACAATCGGGTGCTAAAACATTATATATTTCCATTTCCAATTGATATTTTCTTTTTTAAAGTCATAAACCCCACCATTTTCTATGTTTGGTCTAAAGGCCCGTTGGAGCAATGTTTTTAATGTAAAAATGGGTAGATTGAAAAGCCCGCATAAAAAGTTTCGATGCGATTAAAGCCCCATTATATAAACTCTACTCCCCCACTTTACTCCATATAACTTCACCTGGGACCAATATTTTAAGTCCCGAAGCGTTATTCGCATCGGAGAAAATTAGAATGGGTAGATTGAAAGACCAAGCCCGACCCTTCGATTGCGATTGGACCTCATACATAAGCCCTGGGCCTTTTGCCTTCCATATAATCAAAGGCCCCACAATCAGGAACCAGCCATTTCATATATATATATATAAACCTACCCCGAAGCTAAAACCTTTGCATTTCATAAAAGAATTTTTTTTAGTAAGTATTAAAGGGTTCTGCCGGTGCAAGTTTTGAAACAATATCTATCGTTTATCTTGAGCCGATCAAATGGCTTGCACACAATCACATCGCATGTTTTTTTCTAGTGTGTTAAATATTTCTCCACCTTTGACTGACATCTCCTGATTCATTCCCCGCCATCAATCTGATCTACAGATTGATGACCCACAACTAATCGCTCTGTCTCACTCCAGGTTCTTTGCCCCGCCGATGGCTTTGCCTCTGAATGCATCTGGATCGTCCACGTGTCTAGATTGGATGATCCACGATGCCTTCCCTGACTTTGGCTAAATTTTATATAGCCCCGCTCCTAATGTTTCTCGGAAAATTTCCGCCATTGGTCTCTACAGATCAACGACCCTCATCGACCCTTATTCCTCCCTTGTATTATTTCATTCGATCCTTGGATATAATCTCCACCGTAGATCTCCTCTATCCAACGGTGCATTTTAAACTCAACAAGCCTGCCTCTTGTGGGTCCTGCCTCCCTTTGGATTATATCTCCACCATCGATCCCTTGATCGGATGGTCCGTAATAAAATTTCCCTTCCTACTTTTGCCCACGTATCTTTCCAAATTCGCGCTCATTAATCACCGTCAGATCTGAGGCCCCAGATCTGACGGCGCACATTCCAAGTCATGTAACTTTCAGCGTGAAAGATAAATTCTTGAGGGCCAAATGATAAGTGGTTTTGAAAAGCCAAGTGTTGGGCGGGAACTCATATCACGTTTAAAAAGGAAGAACTGCCTCCCCACCCTTTCACCGCATGAAAATAGTTGTTTTTCCACCCGAAACCACTTTCCCTCTTTTTCATTATGTAATATTGCGCGTGCTTCTCACCGTTGATCTCTGCAAATTAACGGCCTAGATTTAATCTAGCCTTTCACTATCACCCTCCACCCTCGCCAAAGGATTTTAACACGTGATCTTCACCGTTGATCTCTTGGGCCGATCTCATCCGACGGCCCACGATCATCCCAAACCCCCAACTCCACTTTTAACCATATTTTCCTCCGAACAACTTTTTTTAACCTTATCCCTTCATATTTTTTCCATTTATTTATAAAGTGACTTCTTCGCTTTATTTCCTCCAGGCTTTTCTGACCGTTGATCTCTGCTAGATCAACGGCCCAAATTTAATCCTCTGCCCCCTTTCATCCGCCTCTCTCCTTTTGGATTCTACATATATCTCCACCGTTGGATGCTGCCATCCAATGGTCAAGCTCCTCCCCACACCCTTCGAAGTATTTAAACCCAATAACGCAGGATTTCTTAATTAGTTTTGAGTTTTGCAGGTGTTTAATGTTTTTTCCATTATATTGAAGAAAATCCAAAGGCTAGGGATGATGATTCCCATGCCTTTGATTCATAAAAGAGAAGCCATTCACAGGGTTCACCTCCACGTTTCATCAATGCTTCGTGGGAATTGATGCCATATGAGCCCTATGCAGCCCTGCAAAAATAGAGGATTGAAGATGAATTCCATAGTTTAGTTGATTACGGCTAAGATTGATTATGAAAAGCCTAATCCATTAAATTAAAATATAATTAAAGACAAATCAAAATATCTATCATACATAAAATCCTCCACTGCCACAACAGAGGCCAATTGATTCCTCTCAGCTACCACATTGCCACATGTTGCCTCAAAGCATTCAAACAGAGGCTGAAGTTATTGATCAGGAAGAAGATATTTTCCTCAGCATAGCCAAATAGTTAATTCTGCGAAAGGATACTAATGCAAAAAATATCAGCAAATTTATTACATCTTGGAACAGAGCATTAAAGTCAACAAAATCTCCGACCGAGCTTAAGCCTTAAATGTAAATCAATTAATATAGTGAAAATATATGTACTCTTCTCCATTAAGCCCCTCAAAGGCCGAGAAGCATTAATCTATATTAATTTAACCCAAGAGATCTTTTATGAGATCCTACCTCCTCATTCCTTCTATAAATACTTCTGTAGAAGTTGAGAAGGGGGTTGTTCTTGGTTGGTTGTAGAAATTTGAAATATACTTGAGCTTGAAACTTCTTCTTGTAAATAGTGTTCAAGGGCTCTTGAAGCTCTATTTGTGATAGAATAGTTAGGCTGAGAAGTGAAGATGATTGCTAATCTAAAACACTGGACTTAAAGTTGTAACTGGTTTGAGGCATCAATACAAGCTGATTTATGAGATCCTAGTCTATGTCAACGATGATGTTTTTCTTATTGTAAATCGTTATTTTCTTTACGTTTTCACTTTTTTCATCTTCTATGATAAAGAATAGCAAGAATAGAGCTAGGATTTACCATATATCTGTACCCTTCTCTGACTGATAAGCTTTACCTATATGTTTTCTTCTAAATTGTGTTGTTTAGGAATGATTTAATTCAGTTTAAGCAGTTAGGAATGTTGGCATTCCCTTGTCCTACTATCTTAGCTAAATATTATTCTTGAATGTTATTTTTAGTTTATGTTAAGTATATATGAACTAAGGAAGATATGGTGAGCCCTGGTCCTATTTTGATCTCCAAAGACTATCTGAAAGTTTCCCTAAGAGTGTGTTGAAAGCTGGATAGTTTCAAGGTACTTACGAGATCTTAGACCATTATTTGTTATCATTTCTATTTCCCTTATGTTTTAAATTTTTTCTATTAAGAGTGTATCAAAGGCTGGCTAGTTTCAAAGTACTTACCAGATCCTGCATTAATTTTGTTTTTCTTAAGTGTGTGTCAAAATCTGGCTAGTTTCAAAGTACTTACCAGATCTTGGGCTGCTCTTTGTTCTTCATTTGTTTAATTCCCCTTCTTGTTGTATCGTTCCGTTCCATAAATAAAACTTTAAATATATCCTTAGACATAGATGACTTTCCCCATGGACCACTCTTGAACCTTATTGCTTCAATTAAACCCTATTATGACTCCATAGCCCAATGGACTAAAACCTGCAATTATCTATCTTTTTGGCAAAAGCTTGTTCTGATTTCTTTCAACTTCACACCTTTGGAACTCTTTCCATTTAGAACTTTCCACCTTAAACAATAATCATGCTCAACCATCCAAAACAAAAAAAAACCCTCGACCTTCATAACTAGCCTAATATCATTACCCAAAAGCTTAAAGGATAAATCCATCTTTGCACTTATTGGAGAGATCCCTCTCCGAATTCAAGAGGGCTAGATCCTAGAATCCTAAAGTGGTTGAAACGATGTTTCTCCCTGCGGTTGAAATTTTTCCAATATTACTAATTACAGGGAGCTAACACTAGTATCTCTCGAGGAGCAAGTGAGAGTAGGATAAGGAACAGAGCAATCAGAGAAAAACACTGGTCTGATATAGAAGGATATGTTGATAAGTATCACACGAGGTTTTCATATGCAATTGACTTGGATAAAGAGAAATTGGTAATGGCTATGACTGAAGCTGTCTTGAACCTAGAGGCTGATACCACCAGCTACAGAGCTTTGGAGATAGAAATAGATATGTCACAAGTTCAACCAATTGACAAATGTAATTTGTTTCGGTGTTTTGGTGACATGCTAAAAGATGAGTGTTATGTCTCTATATTACCAGTATAGTCCCTTATTTTTATTAGTGTAACCCCTTTATTGTTATTATTGTACCCTTGTAACCCCCATTTTGTTATTATTGTGCCCTTAAATTATTACTGTTAGGTCGGCTAGGATTACATTGTGGCCCACTAGGATTACATTATGGCCCCATGGACTCCTACATATAGAAAGGAGGTTTTGTAAATTGTATCATCCAAGAATTGTTCATTTATGTAATGTATTGGAGGTTGCCCCCTCGAAGTGGCTTATTTCTAAGGCGTTCATATCTCTTTTTCTTCTATTTTTGGAGCTGGTTACACAACATTTGCACGTAGCTTTGGATTCTAGGGTCACTGCCCAACAAAATAATGTAGCTGACATAAATTTTTTCTCCATGAAGCTCGGGGTGGTTGAAATTAGGTGGGGGTTCAAACTGAGGAAGATTATTCAAAAATTTTGTGTAGGCTTTTTTGAAATATTTTGAGATAAGGACTGTGGAAATTAGGTCTTTGTTCAAGCTCCTAAATAGGTCATCATGGCATTTTCGCTATAAAAACATTTCTACGAAGGTTCAGAATCTGAAATTCGTATGGTACGAAGCCAAAATCCTGAGGAAATCCGTTAAAAAATTTCAGAGCTTGGTTCGCAACATTTTTTGAGATATGATCTGTGGAAGGTAGTGCTTTTTCAGGCTCCTGAATTTCATCTCAAAGAGTTGATCGTGGGAAAAGTTCAATAACTATCTCTCGAGCATCGGATTGAGCGCCTGTAGTGGTCACAATTGCACAGATTTAGTTTCGGGACATCAATTTCTGAGGCAAAGGATGCAAAAACGAAATGACACGTGGAAAGTCGTACAAGTTTGCTCTACTAAACTGTACCATAATTAGGTTTTCAATAGGAGATGGGACATAACTTTGTTTTGAGAATCAAAATCAAATGCATCTGCAAATCTAAAATAGAACTCATAAAGGCGCCACTCTAGTGCTAACTCGTATATCAAGAGCAAAATCACAGAGATAATCAAATTCTCTCAATATCGAGCTCCTAAAAGCTAGTAAAAGGTGTGTATTTTTTTCCAAATTGCATAAGTCTTGTTTGAAGAATCAAGTTGAATTGATTCCAAGGGCATCTTGTAGAATAGATATCAATATTGGATTCTAAAATGGCCCCTAAAAAGAATTCAACACCCATTAAGCCTTCAGAAGGCTCTAATATGACTCATGATGAGAACAAATATGTGTTAATTGTGATTTCCATAAACTCTAATGTTGGCAGGAAGAACCACCATATTCCAAAATGGATATGAGGAAGTTTGATGGAAAGATCTAACATGGATACTACGTATGGAGCAATATTTTTATTCCATAATGTGCAAACACACAAAGGGTACGCATTGCACCTTTACATTTAGAACAAAAATGCATTTGTATGGTATTGATGGTTTTGTTCTAAAAATATTGTCACTTGGTCAATTTTTATGGAGGAAATGATAGCACATTATGAGGATACAAAGAGCAACACCTTCTTTAGCCAATTGATAAATCTCAAACAAAAGGGTTTATTGGGGGAGCACATTAAGGACTTCCAAAAATTGAATATAAGGTTAACTGATATTACAGAGGAATACAAGATTGATCTCTTCATAGGTACTTTAAAGGATAACATCCAACATTAAGTTCGCGTTTTGGAACCTGATTCATTGGAGAAGGCATTCAGTTTGGCAAGAAAAATTGAATGTAAAATTATGGCGACAAGGAAGCCTATCACTCACTTCTATAAAGAGGGAAGTGTTGCTACTCCTAGATTTCAACAACCTACAAGGTTGACACCACAACAATTGGAAGAAAAAAGAGAAAAAGGGCTTTGCTACAGTTGTGATAGAAAATACACTAAAAGTCATAAGTGTGTTGAGAAGAAATTATTTTACATAGATTGTGAAGAGGAAGAAGAAAATGAACAAGAAGAGGATATACACTAGGAACCAGCCATAGAAGGGGAAGAAATGAATCCAACCATATCGTGTAATGCAATGGTAGAAATTACCACTCCTCAAACTCTCAAGATAGAAGGACATATCAAGAAGAAAAAGGTAATAGTGTTGATTGATCTGCAGCGGGGAATTAAATTGTTTCCTATACCAACACTGTATCGTCAAGTGATGGTGGCAATGGAGGGAATCGTTGAAAATGTTGTAATTGATGGCAAAGGAGGTAGCAGATGCAGAGACAGGAATAGTTACAAGGAGACAAAGACAGAAAATGGAGGCAGCAAAGAAGCAAATGGAGGAAGCAAAGGAGACAAGCAGAGGCAGAGGCAGAGGTGGAGCCGTTATCACAGCAGTAGAGGCAGAGGTAGAGCGACAGAAGCAGCAGAAGCAGAGGCAAAGGCAGAGCGACATAAGCAGCAGAGGCAGAGGCAGAGGCAGAGCCGTTATAATTCTAAGAATCGCCCAACCTTGAGGACAGATATATAATATTCCGAGAATCATTACCCGATGGGCGTTACATATTTATACATAAACCTTATTTTGGGAATCGCATAACCCTAAGCGGAAAAGTATATATATAAACATATATATATATATATACAAACATTATTCCGGGAATCGCCTAACCCGAGAATCATACATTTTAAATGCCGCACATTTCATATTTCCTATAATTATCCAAGGCATATTAATAATATATATATTTAAGTGGAGCGTGTTATGATCAATGGGAGGAAGCAATATAGGGGCGGACCCCTTACCCAATCGCATCTGGGAGAAAAGGTTACAAATGAACACAGTGTGACAAGAGCTCCAATTGAGTTTCTAACTGATAAAGTATGCATAAGCTCGATAAGTTTGAATTCGACTTAATCAATCTAAAAAGAAAACAAACCATCGCAAATAATATGGCTTAAAAAGACTTGTGATTGCGATTAAGAGTTCGGACCCGATGGGCGTATAAACAATGGTTAATATATATTTGAATTCTGGCCTAATCGCATCGAAGATTATAAGAGCATCGGAACATGCAACAAAGAGTTGCGATTGCGATTGGAAGTTCCGGACCTAATGGATGTATGAATTATAATTCAAATGTGTTTGAAGTCCTTTCCCAATCGCATCGGCAAAATACAATGAACAGTGGCCAATCGCATCGGAGAATATAAGAGTTGCGATTGCGATTGGAAGTCTGGACCCGATGGGCGTATAAACGATGGATGATATATATTTTAATTCCGGCATGATCGCATCGGAACAACCCAATCGCATCGGAGATTATAAGGGCAGCGGAGTGTATAAACCAAAACTTGCGATTGCGATTGAAGCCCGGACCCAATGGACTTATAAACCATAAGTAACAAGTATTTGAAGTCCGGCATGATTGCATCGGAACAACCCAATCGTAATCGGAGAAATTGAAAGAAGGTATAAGTGACTCAATCGCATCGGAGTTAGAGTTGGCAAAGAAACATGCAAACGCAAGGTGCGATTGCGATCAATCGCAATCGGAGCAGGAGCGATCAATTGCAATCGGAGGAGACTCATTGCATCGGGAAGCATGTCAAGTGGGCCCAAAAGGAGTTCTTATATGTTTAAAAAGTCTTCATTATATTACGCTGAGAATTGATTTAACAAGGAAGTTTGTATGTATGCTGAGAGTTGAAATTACTTATATGTATATATGAAAGGGCGTTGTTATATATATATATATATATATATATATATATATATATATATATATAACATTGTTGCGGTGGTATTAAAGATGTGCCGCGTGGTCCGTGGGTTGTATGTATATGCCTCAGCTTAACGGGAGGGCGATTATTAATATACAGCGATTGTGATATATGTCCGTTCCGCTTGCGGAACTTCCACATCAACAAGACACTTATTGTATGAAAGACGTTGGGATATGCCCATATTTAAAAGGCAGCAGTTACACCTCAGCAGTGGACAGAAAAGCAAACAGAGCTGAAAAGAGATAAAGCACAGTCAAAGAAAAGACAAATGCGCAGCGATCCAAAAGGCTGTATGAGTGAGCTGGAGCTCTCATTGTAATTAAATGTAAATATTTGTAATTGATTTATATTGTTGTGATGCATTGGCAAGTCTCTAGAGGAAAAACAAAGATCCCACTGTAATATTAAAATAAGCACCTACAGTTACATTTTTTTTGAGTGAGCTGGAAAAGAAATGAAAAGGAAGAAAGCGAAGAGATATGGCTGTCCATTCCAAATTCCTTGAGGAATGCTAACAGTCACAAGAAAATTCTTATAAATAATTTCATCTAGATATGCAAGGAGAGTTAGAGAGAGTAAATCTAGAGAAGGCAGAATATAGAAGTGTAAGGCAGAGAAGAATAGAAGAAGAGCAGAAAGAGAAGCTACTGAACAGAGCTGATATCTGAGGTAAATCAGCAAACATTCAGTTTGGAAAATTGAGGAAGTTGGAGCTTCCCTATCAAGTTGCAGCTTGATAGCTGTCAGTTGTAGCTGATTGAGGTTGGAGCCTCCTGTAGGTTGGTGCCTGCAGAAAATCGAAGGGAGTTGGTGCTTCCTTGCAAGTTGTAGCTTGCAGAATTGAGGATAGAGCCTCGTGTAGGTTGGTGCCTGCAGAAAACAGTGGTGAGAGGGAGTTGGAGCTTGCCTTTGCATCACAACAATAATAAGATGTGGTTTTCTCCCTTTATGGGTTTCCACTTACATCTGCTGTCTCTGTGTGTGTTTCTTATGTGTTGATGTGATTCTTTCAATCTGCTTAATTGTTTGTTGCTCTCAACATAAGTGTGGTGTCACATTAATTTAATATTGGCTACAACATTTTAAGACTGTTCACAAATTAAGCTGTAAATAAATTTGGTGAAAATTTTGAAAATCTTATGTATGTATTAAACTGATTCACCCCCCCCCCCTCCCTCTTAGTTTAATTAAAGATTCAACAATTGGTATCAGAGCAGGTTTCTTTGTGCAAGTCTAACAACTGAAAGGAGATCCTAGGTTCCCAAGATGGCTAGTAAAGAAGGATGCTCAACCAATAAAGCCCCTTTCTTCACTGGTGAAAATTATGCTTTCTGGAAAATCAGAATGAGGACATACATAATGTCTCTAGGAATAGAAGTCTGGGCTGCTGTGGAATTAGGTTATGCCCCGAAGGCAACTGACACGGAGAAAGAAACAAAACAAGATTTTGTGGCTAACGCAAAAGCCATGAATGCCATCCTGAATGGATTGTGTGAAGCAGAGTTTATTAAAGTAATGCACAAAGACTTTGCCAAAGAAATATGGGATACTCTTGAGAACATACATGAGGGAGACAAGAAAGTAAAGAATGCCAAACTTCAAGTCTATAGAGCCCAGTTTGAGAACTTAAAAATGAATGATGATGAATACATTGCCAGTTTCTTCCTAAAAGCTGCAGAAATTATTAACAATATGAAAGCTCTTGGATAAAAAATGCTAGAAAGTATAATTGTGCAAAATATTCTAAGATCTCTTCCATCCAGGTTTAATCCAAAGGTGTCTGCAATAGAAGAAACAGTTGATTGGGAGACCTTGACCATGAACCAACTACTTGAAAATCTAACAGCCTATGAAATGAGACTCCCAGAGAAGAAGCCAAGTACGAGGGAAGCAACCTTTAAAACAAAAAAGAATACAGAAGGAGAGGAAGAAATATTCTCTTGCTCAGATGAAGAAGAAGAAAAATTTGTCAAGAAACTGGATAGAGGCTCAAGTAAATACAAAGTTAAAATTCCTTTCAAGTGCTTTAACTGTGGAAGAGTTGGACACTATGCTGCTAAGTGTCCTCATAAGAAAGCAAGGAATCAGGCTCAAGAGTCAGAGAAAAATAAATCAAAGAACTGGTAGAAGGGAAAGAAGTTCAGCAGAAAATCCTTCTATGCTCAACAAGACAACAGTACATCTGAAGATTCAGATGAACCCTCAAGTGAAGAAGGAACCTCAGAATTTTTATTGATGGCCATAGAAGATCTTGAGGGACTCCTACTAGAAGATGAAGAAGAAGAAGGGGAAGTCGACATTGAGGGGGAGCTAAGAAGTGCACTGGAGGAGATTGAAAAACTCAAACTAAAGTGCAGAAAACAAAATGATATTCTTCTCAAGTATGTAAGAGAACAAAAAAACTCAGAAGTCCTCATGTAGCTGAAGGTAGAGCTTGAAGAATCCAAGAATATAGAAGACATGTTACTTCAGCAAATCAAGGATAAAACCCAGGAAAAAGAGAAACTAGAAGAAGAAGTAGTATGTCTCAGGAAGAAACTAGAAAATGCTCAAAGGAAAGTGGTTATAAACTCTTCTCAAATAACAAGCTCTAATAAGTTGAATGAAATTATGGTTTCTCAAAGATCCCCTATGATAAAAACTGGAATAGGCTATGAAGGAGAATCAAGAAAAAACAAAGAAATGGTTGACAAGGAGATTATTTTTGTAAAAGAAAAGAAGAATGATGAAGCAGCTCAGACAATTCCTACAAAAGAAGAAACATGTAATAAGAATGACAGAGATCAGAAGAAACCTCTAGTAACAAAGAATGCAATAAATACGAAGACAACAGAAAAAGGATCATATGCCCCTGAGTATGTCAAGTTTGGAAGCCATCAAAAGAGATTCTTCCCTCCTATGAAGAATGCCACCTGTTATGTTTGCCACAAGATGGGACACATTTCTGCATATTTTCATGCAAGGAGGAGTAATTCAAACCCGCAAAATATGCAAACAGTGAAGAGACTGTCTCAAACAAACAAATGGAGAAAACAACCTCACATCAGGTATGCAAATAATTTCTATGGTTATTGTTTTTATTGTAAGGAATCTGGCCATAAAATTATTTAATGTAGAAAGTATGGACAAAGATTGATGTTCAACACCTCAAGGAGGTTTATGAATCAAAGAAATTTTGTTCATCCTCACAATTCTGCAAAAACTATGATCAAATTTGTATGTGCAATCAAGTTGGACATATGCCCTCCAAATGTCCTCTGAAAGGATGTGATTCATCAACTCACAAAAGACACCAAACAAAAGGATGCCTCCAGTGGATAAAGAAGGAGAATAAATGTGACTTGGCCCTAACTACTCAAGACCTGAAAAGCCAGTGGTACCTAGATAGTGGCTGCTCAAAACACATGACTGGAGACAGAAGCAAGTTTATAAATCTTGATGAAAAGAAATCTGGCAATGATAAATCAGGAAAGATCAAGGGAAAAGGCTCAGTCAGCATAGACAATGGCAGAGGAAAGGCCCAATATGTACTATTTGTGGATGGACTGAAAGCAAATTTACTGAGTGTCAGTCAGATGTGTGACAAAGGCTGTGAAGTTCTTTTTAGAGCACAAGATTGTGTAGTCAGGTCAAGCACACCAGGAAAGACTCTACTCAAAGGTGTTCAAACAGAGAGTAATGTGTACATAGTGAAAGAAGAAGATGAAGCCTGCCATCTAAGAAAACTTGAGGAGTCATGGTTATAACATAGGATATTGGGACATCTCAGTTTCGACCATATCATCAGACTGAGCAAGAAGAAAGCTGTCAGAGATATGCTAGAAATAAAAATACCTTCAAATACCATATGCAAATATTGTCAATTAGGAAAATATACTGGCACATCCTTTAAATCCAAAGATGAGCTATCAACAAGAAGACCACTCCAGCCTGTGCACATGGATCTGTGTGGACCTGCTAGAACTAAGACACCAAGTGGAGAATCCTACTTCATGCTGATAATGGATGATTTCTCCATAATGACATGGGTTACTTTTCTCAAGAACAAATTAGAAGCACTGGAAAAATTGAAGATATTCAAAGCATTAGTAGAAAATCAAACAGGATGCAAACTAAAATGTATTTGATCAGACAGAGGAGGAGAATTCACAGATTATGACTTTGCTGACCTATGCAATGAACATGGCATAAAACAACAATTCACTATTGCAGGAACACCTCGGCAGAATGGAGTAGCAGAAAGACAAAACAAATCTATTCAACAAATTGCCAAAGCCATGATGCAAGAGAATAATATTGCTCAAACCTTCTGGGTAGAAGCAGTGCACACAGCAGTACATATTCTTAATAAAGCTCACTTAAGGCCAAGCAGTGACAAGACTCCCTATGAACTATGGCATGGAAAGCCTGCTTCAATCAAACATTTCAGAATCTTTGGAAGCAAATGTTACATTAAGAATAATGATGAAAACCTTGGGAAATTTGGTGCAAGAGCAGATGAAGGGATTTTTCTAGGATATGCTTCCAAAAGTAAAGGGTACAGGTGATACAAAAAGACTCTTCGGAAAATAGTTGAAAGTATTGATGTGAGATTTGATGAAGAACTTCCAAATAATACAAGAGATACAGACTACTGCAGTCCATTAGAAAATCATGAAGAAGAGGACGAGGATGATGATGGAACAAGCAAGACATCAGAAGATGTTGGACTGAACTCGAAAACCCCCTCAAGATACACTCAAAAGAATCATCCAAAATATCAAATCATAGGAGACAAGAGTGTAGGAGTGCAAACAAGAAGGCAGCTAACCGAACAAACAAAAGAGGTATACATAGCCATGTTATCACAAATAGAGCCAAATAAATTTGAGGAAGCTAGCAAGGACAATTCTTGGGTAAAAGCAATGAATGAAGAATTGGACCAAATTGAGAAGAAAAATACCTGGGAACTAGTTCCTAGACCAATTGAGAAAAATATCATTGGTTCAAAATGGGTATTCAAAAACAAAATGAATGAGCAAGGACAAGTAATCAGGAATAAAGCCAGGATGGTCTGCAAAGGATACTCACAAATTGAAGGACTTGACTATGATGAAACATTTTCCCCTGTAGCTAGAATGAAGGCTATCAGAATGTTCCTGGCATTTGCATGCTACCAAGACTTCAAGGTATATCAAATGGATGTAAAATCTGCATTTCTAAATGGAGACTTAGAAGAATAAGTCTACATGGAACAACCAGAAGGCTTCTCATTGACAGACAAGGAAGACTATGTGTGCAGACTGAATAAGGCCCTATATGGACTGAAACAGGCTCCTCGTGCTTGGTACTCAAGACTGGATAAATATTTGCAAAAACAGGGTTTTAAGAGAGGTGGAGTAGACAACGATCTATACATAAAAGCCCATAAAAATGAACTCCTGATTGTTGTAGTATATGTTGATGACATTATGTTTGGAAGCAACAAAGATGAACTAGCAAAAGGGTTTGCTGATGAAATGAAAACAGAGTTTGAAATGTCTATGATTGGAGAGCTCAGTTTCTACTTAGGACTACAAATTCAACAAAAGAACACATCCACCTTCATCTCTCAAGAAAAATACTTAAAATAAATGCTGAAAAAATTCAAAATGGAGGACTGCAAACCTGTGACAACACCCATGATCACGGGATGCAAGCTGTGTGCTAATGATGGTATTGCAGATTTAGATCAAAAACTCTACAGGTCCATGATAGGAAGCCTGCTGTATTTGACAGCATCAAGACCAGACATCATGCTAGCAGTAGGACTAGTGGCAATATATCAAGCAACACCTAAACAAAACCATCTTCTGTCAGTAAAAAGAATACTCAGATATCTACAAGGAACAGCACAATATGGACTTTGGTATCCTAAAGGAAAAAGCTTCACCTTGACAGCATACACAGATGCATATTGGGCCAGCTGTGTGGATGAAAGAAAGAGTACAAGTGGAGGTGCATTCTATCTAGGAGAAAGTCTGGTAGCATGGTTAAGCAAGAAACAAACATCTATCTCCCTGTCTACGGCTGAAGCAGAATATATAGCAGCAGCAACATGTTGTACACAAGTCATGTGGATGAAGTAAACTCTTCAAGACATGAAGGTAAGCATTGATGAACCTATTTCAATCAAATGTGATAATACAAGTGCTATAAGTATATCTAAAAATACTGCACTTCACTCAAAAACTAAACATATTCCAATCAAGTATCATTTCCTCTGAGAACAAGTGGCTCAAAAGATAGTAAAGCTGGAATATGTAGCAACAAAAGAACAGATAGCTGATATATTTACCAAACCTCTTGCTAGAGAACCATTTCAATATTTGAGAGATAAACTAGGGGTAGTATCTGCAGATGCTACTCTCTGATATGAAGAGAAATCACAATTTTAGGGGGAGAACGAAATAAAAATATCATTCCAGGGGGAGAACAACCAGTAAGGAAAGCATGGATCAGGTCCTTAGGATCAAAGGATTAAGGCAAAAGAACACCAAGTTATTATCCTAGAGTTATCTGCATCGTTCAAGCATCAAAAGGTCAATTACAGAGAAAAAGGATCAGTATTATGTTCTGAAACATTATATTAAGAATCTGAAGCATAAAAACGAGTAGTGATTATCATTTGAAGCCTCTTAGAAGTTTAGTTGCTGAATCCAATCATACATCTCTGACTAGATAAAGCTGATCCAATGTATTCTATGAAGTATCATTATTCTCACTTTTAGCTCTGTACAAGTGAAAGAACTGTATCAATTTACAGTGTATATTCAAATTTGATAATCCTCAAAGTGTTCTCTCAACAAGTCTTATACATCTCTATGGAGCAGCATGGTACAAAGTCAGCAAAAGAGGGTCTAAACATAACTCAGAGAGAGGAAATGCATAAAGCAACCCTTTTCCATTGATGTCAAAGGGGGAGGAAGAGAAAACAACAGGAGAAAGAGAAGGAAAACAAAGAAAATGTATTGCCATCAATGCCAAAGGGGGAGACTGTTGGAAATGTTGTCATTGATGGCAAAGGAGGTAGCAGATGCAGAGACAAGAACAGTTACAAGGAGACAAAGACAGACAATGGAGGTAGCAAAGAATCAAACGGAGGAAGCAAAGGAGACAAGCAGAGGCAGAGGCAGAGGTGGAGTCGTTATCACAGCAGTAGAGGCAGAGGCAGAGCGACAGAAGCAACAGAAGCAAAGGCAAAGGAAGAGTGATAGAAGTAGCAGATGCAGAGGCAGAGGCAAAGCCGTTATAATTCTGAGAATCGCCCAACCCGGTGGAAATATATATAATATTCTGAGAATCATTACCCGATGGGCGTTACATATTTATACATAAACCTTATTCTAGGAATTGCATAACCCCAAGCGGAAAAGTATATATATAAACATATATATATATATATATATATATATATATATACATATATACAAACATTATTCCAGGAATCGCCTAACCCAGGAATCACAATACATTTAAATGCCGTGCATTTCATATTTTTCAATGGTCCAAGGCATATACATTAATATATATATTTAAGTGGAGCATTTTATGATCAATGGAAAGGAAGTAATATAAAGTGGGACCCTCACCTAATCGCATCGGAGAAAAGGTTGGAAGTGGAGCATAGTAACAAGAGCTCCGATTGAGTTCCGGACCCGATAGGGCATACAAACAGTGGCTTGATAAGTTTGAAATCTGACTTAATCGCATCGGAAAGAAACAAACCATCGCAACACATATTAAAAGACTTACGATTACGATTAAGAGTTCAGACCCGATGGGCGTATAAACAATGGTTAATATATATTTGAATTCCTGCCTAATCGCATCGGAGATTATAAGAGCATCGGAACATGCAACAAAGAATTGCGATTGCGATTGGAAGTTCCGGACTCGATGGATGTATGAATTATAATTCAAACGCGTTTGAAGTCCTTTCCCAATCGCATCAGCAAAATACAATGATAAGTGGCCAATCACATCGGAGAATATAAGAGTTGCGATTGCGATTGGAAGCCCAGACCCGATGGGCGTATAAACGATGGATGATATATATTTGAAGTCAAGCATGATCGCATCGGAACAACCCAATCACATCAGAGATTATAAGGGCAGCGGAGCGTATAAACCAAAACTTGCGATTGCGATTGAAGCCTGGACCCAATGGGCTTATAAACCATAAGTAACAAGTATTTGAAATCCGGCATGATCGCATCGGAACAACCCAATCGCAATCGGAGAAATCGAAAGAAGGTATAAGTGACTCAATCGCATCGGAGTTAGAGTTGGCAAAGAAACATGCAAACGCAAGGTGCAATTGCGATCAATCGCAATCAAAGTAGGAGCGATCAATTGCAATCGGATGAGACTCATTGCATCAGGAAGTGTGTCAAGTGGGCCCAAAAGGAGTTCTTATATGTTTAAAAATATTCATTATATTACGCTGAGAATTGATTTAAAAAGGAAGTTTGTATGTATGCCGAGAGTTGAAATTACTTATATGTATATATGAAAGGGCACTGTTATATATATATATATAACATTGTTGCGGTGGTATTAAAGATGTGCTGCGTGGTCCGTGGGTTGTATGTATATGCCTCAGCTTAACAGGAGGGAGATTATTAATATACAACGATTGTGATATATGTCCATTCTGCTTGCGGAACTTCCACATCAACATGACACTTATTGTATGAAAGACGTTGGGATATGCCCAGATTTAAAAGGTAGCAGTTACACCTCAGTAGAGGATAGAAAAGCAAACAGAGCTGAAAAGAGATAAAGCATAGTCAAAGAAAAGACAAATGCACGGCGATCCAAAAGGCTGTATGAGTGAGCTGGAGCTCTCATTGTAATTAAATGTAAATATTTTTAATTGATTTATATTTTTGTGATGCATTGGCAAGTCTCTAGAGGAAAAAAAAAGATCCCACTGTAATATTAATATAAGCACCTACAGTTACATTTTTTTTGAGTGAGCTGGAAAAGAAATGAAAAGGAAGAAAGCGAAGAGATATGGCTGTCCATTCCAAATTCCTTGAGGAATGCTAACAGTCACAAGAAAATTCTTATAAATAATATCATCCAGATATGCAAGGTGAAGTTAGAGAGAGTAAATCTAGAGAAGGCAGAGTATAGAAGTGTAAGGCAGAGAAGACTAAAAGAAGAGTAGAAAGAGAAGCTACAGAACAGAGCTGATATCTGAGGTAAATTAGCAAACATTCAGTTTTGAAAATTGAGGAAGTTGGAGCTTCCCTATCAAGTTGCATCTTGATAGCTGTCAGTTGTAGCTGACTCAGGTTGGAGCCTCCTGTAGGTTGGTGCCTACAAAAAATCGAAGGGAGTTGGTGCTTCCTTGCAAGTTGTAGCTTGCAGAATTGAGGATAGAGCCTCCTATAGGTTGGTGCCTACAGAAAACAGTGGTGAGAGGGAGTTGGAGCTTTCCTTTGCATCACAACAATAATAATATGTGGTTTTCTCCCTTTATGGGTTTCCACTTACATCTACTGTCTCTGTGTGTGTTTCTTATGTGTTGATGTGATTCTTTCAATCTGCTTAATTGGTTGTTGCTCTCAACATAAGTGTGGTGTCACATTAATTTAATATTGGCTGCAACATTTTAAGACTGTTTATAAATTAAGCTGTAAATAAATTTGGTGAAAAATTTGAAAAGCTTATGTATGTATTAAACTGATTCACCCCCCCCCCTCTCAGTTTAATTAAAGATTCAACAGGAACTATAAATTGCTCTGGAAAATGCCATAATATCAAGCTAACCATGGGGGAATATGTATTTACTAGTCAAATTCTTTCCATTCTTATGGAAGGTGCTGATGTTGTACTAGGAGTACAATGGTTACAATCTTTGGGGACGGTATCTTTTAATTTTCAAGAACTTTTCTTGAAATTTTTTTCAGAAGGAAAGGAAGTCAAATTATGGGGTATTCCAGGAAATCTGGGAAAGATAATAAGCTCTAATGTCATGAAAAAGCTTCTAAAGAAAGAACAATGAGGTGTAATTGCACAATTATGCTCACTAGACGTTCCGACATCAAAATCATCTATTTTGGCAGATCTCCAACAAGTCTTGGACAATCATTCCAAGGTGTTTGAAACTCCCAAAGGACTCCCACCTATTCGTGATCATGATCATGCTATTCATTTGATTCCAGGAAGTGTTCCTCCAAACATCAGGCCTTATAGATATCCTTACGTCCAAAAGAACGAAATTGAACGTATGATTGCAGAAATGTTAGAGGCGGGTATAATTCAACCTAGTCAAAGTTCTTTCTCCGCTCCTGTAGTATTGGTACACAAGAAGGATGGATCATGGAAAATGTGTCTGGATTATAGGGAGCTCAATAAGCTCACCATTAAAGATAAATTTCCCATTCCTGTGATTGATGAATTATTGGATGAATTACATGGAGCAATTTATTTTACCAAGTTGGATCTTCGTTCAGGATATCATCAAATTAGAATGAAGACTAAAGATATTCCAAAAGCAACATTTTGAACTCATGAAGGTCATTATGAATTTTTGGTCATTCCTTTTGGCCTTACCAATGCACCTTCTACATTTCAAGGGTTGATGAATTCCATTTTCAAACCCTTCCTTAGAAAATTTGTGCTGGTATTTTTTGATGATATACTAATCTATAGCAGGTCTTGGAAGGATCATGTTGAACATGTTGACAGGGTGCTCAAACTATTACAGGAGAAATAATTGTATGCAAAAATATCCAAATGTTTCTTTGGAGTACAAGAGGTGGAATATCTGGGTCATATTGTATCTCATGAGGGTGTTAAAGTAGACCCTAACAAAATTAAATCCATTAAGGAATGGAAAGTCCCCACAACCATAAAGAAGTTGCGAGGATTTCTTGGGTTAACAGGGTATTATTTCAAGTTTGTTAAGAATTATGGGAGAATAGAAGCACCTCTAAAAACATTATTGAATAAAGATGCATTTTCATGGACTCGTGAAGCAACTAAGGCCTTTGAACATCTTAAAGGGGCAATGTGCCTAGCACCGGTCTTAGCTACGCCAGACTTCACCAAAACCTTTATTCTATAATGTGATGCCTCAAGAAATGGAATTGGTGTTGTTTTAATGCAAGAAGGAAGACCCATTGCTTTTGAAAGTCATCCAATCAAAGGAAAGTATTTACAGAAAACTATTTATGAGAAGGAAATGTTAGCAATACTGCATGCACTAAAGAAATGGAGAACTTACCTAATGGGAAGACACTTCAAGGTAAAATATGATCATGATAGTCTTAAACACTTTTTGGAACAAATACTATCTTTAGAAGAGCAACAAAAATGGGTCACAAAGATGTTGGGTTATGACTTTGAAATAATCTACAAAAAAGGAAAACTTAATGTTGTTGCAAATGCACTCTCAAGAAAGAATGAAGAGGTGGAAGCTTTTCTTTGTGTCATTTATATTATCGAACCAGATTGGATAACCGAAGCAAGAGATGAATGGAAGAAGGACAAAGATGTATGGGAACTCATTCAAAAGTTGCAGCAAGATCCTAGTACATCTAATACATTTAGTTGGGAAAATGATTCCTTATGGTACAAAGATCACTTATATCTTTGTAATAATTCACAACTAAAACAAAATATTCTTCTGGAATTACACACTTCTCCTTTAGGAGGACACTTGGGATTTTTAAAAACTTACCACAGGGTGAAGAAAGATTTTTTTTGGGATGGCCTTAAATCTGATATTCAAAATTTTGTGGCAGAATGTTTGGTTTGCCAATAGAATAAAGTTGAGAAAATTAAGACACCATGACTTCTACAACATTTATCCATTCCAAGTCAACATTGGGAGGATATTTCAATGGATTTATCACAGGTTTACCTAAGTTTGAAGGAAAGAGTGTCATCATGGTGGTAGTTGATATACTTACCAAGTATGCACACTTTTGTGCATTATCTCATCCATTTAAAGCAAGTATAGTTGCTACTACATTTATGGACAGAATTCAAAAGCTACATGGAAGCCCAAGGGCTATTGTGAGTGACAGAAATCCCATTTTTACTAGAAATATTTGGATGGAGTTATTTTATTGTTTGGGTATTCAATTAGCTCATAGCTCATCTTATCATCCTTAATCTGATGGTCAAATAGAGATAGTAAATAAATGTTTGGAAGGATATCTTCATTGTTTTATATCTAATAAACAAGCACAATGGGTCAAGTGTTTACCTCTTGCTGAATGGTGGTATAACACTTCCTTCCATACTGCAGCAAAGATGACCCCATTTATGGAACTTTATGGATATCATCCACCATATGTCACATCATTTTTGAGGGAAAATTTTAAGGTTCAAGCGGTGGAATATCACATCAAGCATCAACAAGAAGTTCTCCAACTCTTAAAGGATAACCTAAATTTGGCACAAAATCGAATGAAACAACAGGCAAATCAACATCGCAACGAGAGAAGTTTTGATGTAGGAGATTGGGTATTTTTACGGCTACAACCATACAAACAAATGTCTCTCAAGCAAGCTAAGAAGGATAATAAATTATCACCAAAGTACCATGGTCCTTACAAGGTGTTTCAAAAGATTGGTACTATGGCATACACATTGGAGCTTCCTGCTTCTTTGCGAGTGCATCCAGTTTTCCATGTTTCATGCTTAATTAAGGTTATAGTGAAAATATTCCAATTCAAACAATATTTCCAGAACTTGATGAGGAATGAAAAGTCATATTGGAACCTAAAGCGGTCACGGAAACAAGAACTTGACAGCTACGGAATCGATCAATTTCATATTATCTCATCAAGTGGAAGAACTTACCCACTGAAGATTCTACATGGGAGGATGAGAAGTTTATACAGAAGCACCCAGAGCTACTCAAGCATTGAGGAAAACAATTTTTTGAAGGAGAGGGGCATGTTAGGTCCCTATATTACCAATATAGTCCCTTATTGTTATTAGTGTAACCCCTTTATTTTTATTATTGTACCCTTGTAACCCCCATTTTGTTATTATTGTGCCCTTAAATTATTATTGTTAGGTCGGCTAGGATTACATTATGGCCCACTAGGATTACATTATGGCCACATGGACACCTATATATAGAAAGGAGTTTTTGTAAATTGTATCATCCAAGAATTGTTCATTTATGTAATGTATTGGAGGTTTCCCCCTTGAAGTAGCTCATTTCTAAGGCGTTGATATCTCTTTTCTCCTATTTTTGGAGCTGGTTACACAAAAATGAGGTAATACGACTCTCCCTTACTCTGAGAAAACTGCAAACAAAACATAAACAAGTACTAGAAAATTTCAGAAGGGAGAATATCAACTCCCGTGCGCTCAAAAACAACCTACACAGCCTCCAGGAAGTGATAAAAGGGAAAGAAAAAGGCAAAGCATACCCCCAGATTCATCTCATCGCTGAGTTGCAAAAGTAGGTCACAGCCCTGAAACACAAACTAAATATACCTGGATCTCATCATGTGCAAAATTCTGAGTTAGTCTAGTTAGAGAAAGAAAAGGAAAGCCTAGTTGATTCTCTTGCGGAGGAAAGGGAGGAGAAGACTAAGATTTCAGAAGAGATTACTGGTCTACAGGGAAGGATGAATGAATTTCAGATAAGATGGGATACTCATGTGTGTGCTCCACTAGCTCCAGAAGGGACTAGCTCACTCTCTGAGTAGTTGACTACGGCATTAGCCCCTCTTGAAGCAGTGAAAAAATAGGTCTCGATGGCACGCCAAAGGATCAGTGAGTTCGAAGATCTCCTCGCAGAGAATTACAAAAAGGTTTCCACTATGCAGAAAGAGATAGAGGAGGGGAAACAGGAAAAGGCATAGAAAGAGAAAACGATCCGCGACCTCACTAACTGAATAAAGGGAAATATCACTCTCCTAGACACTAGGCATTTGATCTGCGCTAAAATTATCACAGAGGTCAAGAAGCGCTGGGAATTCTTGAATATCATTGAGGAAATGAGGGCAATCGTGTGCCTTTTCATAAGAATGCTGCATGAAGGAAGTACTAATGCCTCCAACAATGTTCAAAGTGAAAAGAGATATATTTCCTTTTTAAAAAAGCTAAGTCTAGAGGATGTGGTCAAGCGGGGTATCAAGAGCAGATTCAAGGAAGTTGTGGAGTGTCAGAAGGTGATAGATAAAGAGGCCACACGTAGTATGGATTTGAACGTCTTCGAAAATGTGGTGTCTAGTTTGGAATGGTTCGAGGCAGACTAGGTGGAGATAACAGTTGCAGGACTCCCATCATGCTGGGAGCCCTCCAATGCAGTCCTACAGCCGTTACCAGCATACGAGTGTCGACTAAAGGAAGTAATGAACTAGAACAATATACCTTCTAAAAAATCTACTTGACTCAAACCTGAAACCATACTTTCAATCCTCGGTAAAGAGTTTTCGCTCCTGCATCAAGTGAAATATTAAATTCCTACTGATTCAAACTATGATGAACTTACTACGGCTTACATCAAGGCAGAAGGTTTCACCGCGATGCCTAAGCCTACAGTTGATACCTAGCAGAGGTGTACCAGTTATGCTATTCTATTAGCCAGCTCTTCTGCAACTGTCACACCACCAGCTTTAGCCACTGCTTCGACTCCTTCCCGCCATTGAAAATTTTAACTCGTGATTCACCCCGAGTGGCCTTTAGTTTTAATTTTTACTTTTACTTTCAAGTTCTGAGTGAGATTCACGTTTCACTCTTGCAATTTACTTTCTGTTAGAACAGTTGTGATATTTTTTAGAAATGGCCATGAGCCCGAACTATAAATGACGGGGAATTTTTTATTCTCATCATGAATTTTGATATTTTGATTAAGACTTGTAACTTCCCACCAGCATGCGGAAAAGATATTTTCCCAAATATATTTTCGCATATGTGCATTGAAAACTCTATAAAAGTGGTTAATAGGGACTAAGCTAGGGTTCTAGATTTTCAAAAGAACTGACTAAGAGAGAACTCTGTATGTATTTTTGTTGCGACTTTGATATTAATGTTGAAGATCCCATTTGGATTCAGTGATAAGGAGTTTTTCCATATCGGGGATTCTGATCTGATTGTTTCAAAATTTGTAGCTCTCCTTTGTGTTTTATCACCCATTTCCATATTTATTATAACTGTGCTCTAGAATGTGAGTACTCATATGTTTAGAGGTGGATATATCGTGTTGATATTCATGTTTACTCATATCCAGTGCTTTAAATATGGCTCAGGAAAGATATTTTGTTTCATCTTCTGCTCTCACCAATATTCTTCTGATATTAGCAGCAATGGAGTTTTATCTTTAAAACTGTTCTCATGTATGGATTCTTATCATCGCATAGGCCCAATATATGTGAAAATTTGTTTCTAGATTAAATTTTTGTTATGGTTAGTATCCATTACATGCTCTTATCATCCATCGCCCTCCTTTTATTAAATTCTATGAATCATTTTAGAATTTAACCTCCTTTCTAGCAATGTTGGCTTAAAATTGTTTGATACATTCATATATGAAAGTTTAAACTCTACTACTACAGTATTACTTTTGCCATGTCTGAGCTTTCTGAGTCTTGGTTCCACCTTTACCAAAGCTTCCCATTAAAGATATGATTGCATGATAGCCTCTTTTATTTTTAATCTTTATAAGTTGAACCTTATGCTCCTTGCTGATTAAGATGTCCTAGGCACTGGTCTTTGTAAAACTCAAGGCTGTCTCTAGGAGTGACTACATGTGGTCTTTCACATTGTTCGTCATTGCAGATATATGTCAAAGAAATGTGTGATTTCATCTCATGGAAATTAAATTAATTATTGCGCTCCTAGCATACTTGCATATATGGATGATAGGGATATGGATGAGAGTAAACATCGCTCCATGGAAACAATATCCTACAATTTCTCAGCCAAATCTACAATGGATATTATACATGATGTTGAAGAAGCCATGGAGGTTGAGCGAAATTTTCTAGTCATAATGGATTCACTCTAGATTTGTTGGGCATCACATGGGGTGAGGTTTCAAACCCCATCTCTCTGGGTTACCAAAAATAAATTCATGATTGTTGACTCTATTAAAAAAAAAAAATTCACAACGTGCTGGTGGTTGACGCAAACGGTTATAAAACTGTGAGCCTTTTTCTATTTTGGAACCAAATTGACGTAGAAAGAGATCCTTTGACTTTAATTTTGATTCAAACGCAGAAAATTTGGACCAGGATTATTAAATTTGGATGCTGCAAAATGTTTAAAATCTTGATCAATTCACATTGTGGGAATGCCATCATCAAAGATCTTGCGAAGTGCGGATGAGATCATTGAATATTCAGAAATCCATATCATACCTCCACAATAACTCGACGGATTGGAACGTCCATATTTATGGTTGAGAAACAACCACTTTTCTTTGCACCAGCAATACTTGTATTCTATACAAGAAATGGGTCATACATGTTGGTGGAAATGGCATGAACGCATTACTCCTGAGAAAGTTGGAGAGAAAAGGAAGGAGCAGAGCTATGGAGAAAGGGAAGCATATTGATGTGGATGATGGGAAACAATATTTCACGACTTCACATTGTGTGTTTTTCTTATTTTTTTTTCCAATCTTCAGCCTAATATCCTCCCCCTCTAAGATGTCAATCTCGTCTGCAAGGATGGATTTAGAACCAAAAAAAAATAATGCAAAGGTAATTTCAGGCAGCACAGGAAGAAAATTCCAGAATGAGATTGTCAAAGAGAAATTTTGTGGAACTTGTCAGCAGCTGGATTTTCTCCATACTATCTCCAACAAAGAATATATCACTTGTTGCACCCCTTATCTGCAATGAAGATATTTTTGGCATTGGCACCAGGTTTTCAACCTTTCAAACGTTCCCATGCAAATTGCATATGACCATCACCATCAAAGGAAATTTTCGATTATGCTCTCATTTTTTTTATTATTTTCAACTTATTGCTAAAAATAAATAAATAAATAAATAAATAATATTATTTTCTTTTGTTTTGTTGGTAAAAAAAAAAACAAACATAAGTAAATAAATAAAATTTGTGTCTTTTTATTTATTTATTATTTTTCATAAAATAAAAATTAAAAAATCAACATAAATAATAAATAAATAAATAAAATTGTGTCTTTTTATTTATTTATTATTTTTGATAAAAAAAATAAAAAATCAACATAAATAAAAAAATTGTTATGTCTTTTGTGACAGTTATTGATTTGAAGGATTTAAAGGGTGAATATTGGCATGATAAATTATGTGAAGGATATTGGCATAAAACAAAACTTTGGTGGTGTGAAAATTGAGAGAGTCATGAGAATTATAGGAATTGGTTATTGTTGTATGCTTTATAACATACTAATCTGCAGGACATAACAAATCCCTAATGCCAAGCTTTTCGCCATGCACAAAAGTTAGCTGACAAAAACAGGGAGTAAATTTACTTTTCATGGTTATTTATTTAAGAATGGGTTGATACTAATATCATGAATTGATTCAAATGAAACACTTTTATTTTCCTTAATATGTTTTATTTGGTATGACATTTTTGTGTAAGAATCATGAAGGAAATGGCCATTTCTTCTTGAACACAGTTATGTTTTCTTTCTGCCAAGCTTTTTTTCATAGGTGACAGGTTAATCAAGTGATTAG
Source organism: Pinus albicaulis (assembly GCA_034641835.2). Classification (NCBI taxonomy): domain Eukaryota; kingdom Viridiplantae; phylum Streptophyta; class Pinopsida; order Pinales; family Pinaceae; genus Pinus; species Pinus albicaulis. Next base: position 832,615,157 of record CM076580.1, read on the forward strand.
TAAGGAGATTACATTGTGATGAAAATTGGTCTTCCAGAGACAAATTTCATGACAAACTCTAAAGAACCAGTCCATGATCATAACCGAAATTTCCAGAAAATTACAAGTTCTTGCAACTTCCTGTAATAGCTTAATGATTTGACATGTTGCATAACAGATAGAAAAATTCAAAGAGCTGGGGTTTGTTCCTAAATGTATGAGGATGGTGAAATACCTATCCACACTTGAATTTGATGTTCATAGGTGGCTGGTCAACGCTGGTCAAACTTAGCTATTTTCGCAGGCAGTCGAGAATTAAGGTGCAGATTTGCTATATTTAAGAAATTGAAGCCATAATTCATTTTTTTCTTTTCCAGCAAGAGTCATTATCCATTTTCCATTAGCACATACACTTCATTACATTTTCTTAAATCCTAACCCACCATTAAAACCAACAAATTTTATCTACAATATTTTTTGTCCACTTTACATATTCATTGTCAGTTTCCTTTTTCCTACACTTGCAAATAAAACCTTGCTTCCCTACACCATTGTACCCATAGTCCTTGAGTCTAAATTTTTTTCTAAAAACACCTTGAAGCTTGCATGCCTTAAGGGCAAGATATCATGCTGATAAACAAAGTGAATACATCAATGTCCCTTTTTCAACGGATCTTCTAAGTATTCGACAACAAAAAATTCATTCATACTTAGAAAGATGTGTTCAAGGCATCTTGAATCTCATCCACATTAAATATGGGAGCTCTCGTGTTGACTAGTGGCATCCATCAATGGCCACTAAGTTAACAATTTCTTATTATGTTAGACACCAAAACATTTATTCACATGACAATAATTGTGCTAATGAGCATTGAAGAGTTGAAGACCAATCATTTTGTAGTAGAGGACGCAGAATTACTTTCATTACTTTTAAGTTTTTGATGTAAATTACTTGAGGACAAGTCAATAGATGAGGCTGGGGGGAAGTGTAAATTCTGAATTTTGTATACCTTCCAAGCCTTATACATTTTTAGCCGCATTCAGCAGAAAATATAGCAGCAGATGCAACAACAATAAAAGATTCACTTTTTCGATTTCATCCACCTTTTTCACAACCAAGTAAAGAAGACTATGAACAAGATTTTGCAACTACATGTGCACAACTCTCATCCATTTTTGAAAGGGTAAATTAAGGTATGATATTTTCTAACTTTTAACCATTTGATTCCTTGAAAAATTAGAAATATAATATTTGGAAAAACTTCACTTCCTTTCGTCATTTTGTCAAATTGCCAAAACCATCAGTTGAGGGGGGAAATACATTCACATTCATATGTTACCAGATTCATATAACATTCAAAACATTCATATCACATTCAAAGCCCACATAATTTCAAAATATATTTACTATTACATCATCATGAGCATATAAATGGATTTTCAAAAAGTACTTAAAAGATAATTGGATGGCAACACAATCATGGTTGTCACACAAGAACCAAACATGATGCATTCCAACAAAAATACTTTGCAATAAAAATCACATTATCAATATGCAAATATCATACATTAAAATTGAATGCAACAAACAAAATATGGCTGAAACACAAGAACCAACCAAGTTACAGTTCATCAAAAACACTTTGAAAAAGTTAAGTAAATGATATCATGCAGAGTTTAAGCCAAAGCTCAAGTATCAAAAAGTAATGTAATCGATTGCATGAGGACATGAAATACCTTCAGTTTGGTGGTATGTTGGGCCTCAAAATAGTCCCTATTCTCACTCCATTATTCACCAATACCTTCACATTATTTCGATATTACCTTCATGTCACCTCCATTCCACCTCCACATCACTACATTTATTTCATCATTGGGTTATAACTATGCTTTTTCAAAGTTTATTAATTCTTAAAAATTTTAAGTGGATTTGTGGTTAAAATTTAGAAAATAATACGCTTATACTTATACCTAATAATTAGAATGAGTTTGTTTACATGTGTAGGTACAAAAGAAGCTTCCTAGCTACCCTTATGTGGCACTCTATGTTCAAATTCGAATTTTAGGAGATCATGGACCTCATGGAGGAGATCATGGAGGATAGGGTTATGTGTCACCATTGTTTGAGAAATATGTGGGTCAAAGGAGGGAATAGTGGATTTACATTTATGAGTTTGTTATCATAGCTTTTTTATAAATAGGAGTGTCATCTCCTTCATTTGTAGTCTTAATATTGATTTGTAATCTTAGCCTTAATCTTCATTTGTAGTCTTAGTCTTCATTTTGTAATCTTAGTATCTTATAGGTTGGTAGTGAGAAGTTAGATTGGAGAATCAATGTAATGTTGCAATTGCAATTTGCAATTGATGATGAATAATATGGAGCTTCTTTGATTCTCTACATTTGACTTTTATTTTTGTGTGCTTGTGAATCCTTGGAAGGATCCCCATTGCCTAGCAAGTACACTTTTATTTTCATAAACTTTTATTTTATGTTGTTTTTGAATTTCATTAGATTAAATTATAAGGTTCATATGTTTGGAATATTAATTAATAACCTTTCGTAAGAAAATATTAATGTTTCCTTCAATGAATCTGATTTGCTATTTAATTTTTTATTTCATTAGTTTATGTTTCTAATTTATATGCTTTAGATAGAAATGAATAGTCTCTTGTAAGAGAGCTTTCATATTTCATACAATCAATTAGAATTAGGTTTAAGTGCTTTGATTTCATTAGTTTAAATAGTTTGTTGATTAAGATGATTACAAATATTAATGAATAGTCTCCTGTAAGGGAGCATTAATATTTCTTACACTTATCAAAATGTCTTTATATTTAATTTTGTTAAATGACTAAATAGGTGTTGGAGATCCTAATGAAAGAATTATTGTAAGGGAAATTTGGCATTTATTAACCTAGCTTAGTTTATTTTGTATCTAAGTCCATATATATTGGATGATCCTCAAATTTTACTTACCCGGACTGATAGTAAATGATACTCTAATTTGCATCTGCATTTTAGACTAGACAGAGGCACTGGTGGTTGTCCTTAGGCGGATTTCACACAAGGAGTAACTGTTCTTTGCTTAGTGTGGTCCCAGAAAGTGACTTGTTTCCATTTCCAGGAATGCGTGCTTATCAGGAAAAAATATTCGCAGAGGGCGCTCTTCTTGAAGGATAAAGCACACAATTCATCATTTATGACTAGTTTAAATCTGATTTTCTCAAAACCTTATATATTTTAAATACTTCTTGATTCCATAATGTGTTCCTACCTTATAAATCGTTAGGTTTGATATTAATTTCTATCGTCTTCTGCTATACGATTTTCCAGTGTTAATAGTTGCCCCCTAATGTGTGAGGTCTAGGAAGAGCTGTATAACTGAAAGACATTATAGTTTATTTTCTGTATCATATACAGAGAGAGAGAGAGAGAGAGGCCTCGATGAATTTTGGAATTGACAACACCTTGCACCATTTCTGAGATAACCATGGCCTAAGGGACCCCCTGCAAGCAGAAAAAATATACAACATATTTAAAAAAATTCAACGAGGTGGGCATGTCCCATGCTTGTGATGCTATGGCTAGGTAAAAAAAATTGACAGATACATGTGTTGTCTATGCCACTACTGTGGTAGTTATGCAGGTGGTTGTTGATGATGAATGTTAATGCCCTCAGGGACGTTTTTTCCTTGATGATAGGTGGAAATTGGTACCCATATGCGTAATCTTGGTATGGCATATCACTGTGCAATGTATGCATATGTACTGGTTGGGATCTTCCCATGTAAGCATTGTTGTCAGAGACGCTTATGGAGGCACAGGTCTTTGACGAATCTACTGAAAGCGCAATGGTTGTAAGGTACGATACCATCGTGCCATGAAAGATTTTTTTGTAGTCGAATGTTAGGAGGATCGATGAAATTTGTGGACAATGATGTCTCCCACAGTGCCACCTCGAGGATAGACCTTTACATGGGGAGGGATAATCCAAGGTATCATTTCCTTTTTGGAAAAGAGGTATCGAGGTCGAAAAAAAGGAAACCTTAACCAAACCATGGGTCCCCGACCTGAGGGGTCGAGGACTTAGATGTGATGGGTTTAACATAGGCATATTGTTGAGAGGTGACTAAAAACGGATGGTGGGGATTCAGTGGCCCGAGGTTGAAGTATACTTTAGCAGCTTGGCAGCAGTCATAGTTATTTCTGAAGGGAAAATCCCTAGAGTTGGTAGGACTTCTAGGGTGGGTATGGACCAGCTATGAATGTTGTGATGGTACGTGCATGGGGGTGAAATACTCTGAAGAAGGGGAATGAGGGTCCAGGGACTACTTCCATGGGGGAAAAGATGAAATATGAGGGAAAATTAGTGAAGGACATCGTTCGCGGTTTTTGTACACTTACCAAAAGAATAAAATAATGGGGTTTGGTTTGTAAAAAATATAGAGATGGGTACCCCAAAACATGAAATGGGGGTCGCTCATTATAGGTGCGAGGACTGTGTTTTGATGGGGGTAGGGGTCCCATTGGTTGGTCTCATGTGTGGGGTTGATGAAGCGGAAAATGTTGCAAATGGGATTATGCTGATGGAGGTATGGTGGGCCAAATGAAATGCACGGAGGTGCACTTTCGATGTGCTTCTACAACCTGGTCGTCCGGGAAGGGGGTTTGAGTTTGAATGGAAAACTTGACCTTATGCATGATAGATGGATGGGCATGAGGTACTTCTTGGACTGAAATGTTATGGCCATGGCATCACTTGTGCGGTGATATATGGTCTACTTTGGGTGACGAGCGCCATGGAAGGGAGGCTCTACTGACCAACACAGACGTTTATCATATGTAGGGTGAGGTGATGATAAACAATGTCAGGTATGAGGACCCTATGGTTTATTTCCGATGGAGAAATGATGTCAGGATATGCAAATTTTTGTGGAACTCTATCTTGCTGGGGGTAGGATGATACTTGTTCTGGATCTTTGAGTATACGGTGTTGTGGACGATTTGCGGGTTCTTCCTGAAAAGAAATACCTCAAGTGAAAGCATCTTCTTTATCAAATATTATTGAAATTCATGAGCTTTCAAAATTAATATGAGAGAGGGCATACCTGTCGGTGCTGAAATTTTATTTTTTCAGGAGAGTGAATGTGCCGCATCACCTTTGTTTATTATGGAGTGTTGATCATAGTGCTACTTTCGGTCTGGTGATCAGATACTCTCAGCTCCAGTTTTCCCTTCGGAGTTGTTGCTTAGCTCCTAGTTTTGATTTCAGTTGGGATTGCACCCAGATTGAGATCAAGGGGGCATTATCGGTTACTGCCCCCTATCCAGCATCTCCCTTTTGGTTTGTTCCTCTACTTCTTGTTGCAGCATTTGGAGGATTGTCATAATTCTCTTGGTTGTATGGTTGGTGATGTGCCTACGAAGTGTTGCACTACATTGACCAGCACATTACATTGTGCCATTGGTCCATTCTATACAGGAAATGGGGAATATTGGTTCCCTTGTCCCTGGTTGGTATATGAGTGTCGGGGTAACTTTCATGATAGGTAGGTTGTGATACGTTCTAAGTAGAATCGTATGAGTATCCAGGGTATTGATTATTATTGCCTAGGTGTCCTTGGGCCAAATACCTAATCAAACCATCTACGAAATCGACGTGCATGGTGCTACTGCTGCCTAGGTGATCTTGGGAAAAATACCCAATCAAACCATCTACATAATCGATGTGCATGATACTACTGCTGCCTAGCTGATCTTGGGTCAAAGACCCGTTCAAGCCATCTGTAGAATCTACCTACTTGGTAACTCCCTAAGTACCATGGGCGTTACTGCTGCCTAGGAGATCTTGGGTCAAAGACCCGATCAAGCCATCTGTAGAATCTACCTACCTAGTAACTCTCTGAGTATCATGGGTGTTACTGCTGCCCAGGTGATCTTGGGTCAAAGACCTGTATCAAACCATCTGCAATAGATAACACATTTGGTAACTCCCCGAATATAGATTATTGTTGCCTAGGTGACCCTGGGTCAAAGACTCGATCAAACCGTCTGTAGTAATCGATGCATGTGATAACTCAAGAGGATGAGGCAACTAGGTTCCCCTATCCCTAGTTTATGTATGGTGGTTTTTGGGGAGGAGCAAATGACTATCTTTCTGGTGAGTGTCGTTCCTCCTGCATGTACAGGAAGACATGAGGTTCATTTCCAATAGATTGGGTGGGGGATCCTCTTGATAGGATCGCTCAACTGCATGTAAGGCATCCCTATATCATGGTATTTCCAGAGAATGGTGGTTATAGTTCCTATAGGTGTCACAAAGAGTGCATGCGTGATTGGTACGTAGTGATTTTCCTGTATTTTTTGAGGCAGGTTCCTTTTTGTGGCAACGTGGCGTCGAAATGTCTGCTTTAGAGTCGAGGAGTGGTTTTGACTCATCCAAATCTGGACATATGTGGGTAGGGTGTCCTATGATATCACATATAGCATAGCCCGATGAATCTCTTTGCATGGTGGGGATAAACGGTTTCATAATGGGAACTTTCCTTATGATGGCGGTTGCAACCATTTCTTGGGTGGGTGAGGGCTCCTTTGGACTGAGAGGATTTAACCCTATGACAGTAAAATTAGTGGCTCTTGTTCAGAAAGGAGGAACGAGGTATCAAACTGGGAACGCCAATGATATGTTGGGTAACACCAATGTTGCCAAAACCTGCTGGGAGACGAAGCTACCTGGGGGGTAGAGGAAAGGGGTTTGGGAGGCGGCATAGGCTAGAGAGGCTGCCGTGGTCAATGCCTTAGTGTCGTTACTGCTTGAGTTTTTGTCTTGACTAACTTCATTGCTTGATGTGGAAATCATGCACACCGGGGCCCTTGTGGCATCGGGTGATAGCTCAGGGATAACAGGAGGATCTCCTAGGAATGACCCTAGGATGGACGACGATTGGAATTAACCAGGGTCATATTCTTCGTACCGTGAAAGACCATCTACGACTGTATCTACGTAGGGTATAATTAAATCCATGTTGGTTAGGGGACGCTTTTCACTATGTGTCAGCTAGTCCATCGTAATGATTCGATCCTCGTGAGGGAACATCATAATGCGGAAGATGGAGAATGCTATGGCAGACATGGCATACATGTAACTCCACCTGAGGAGTATGTTATAACCCAAGTGAGCATCCAAGACTTCGATGTCTATGTGGACCGTCTTGTCAGCTAAGCAGATCGGCATATTTTGCTATAGGCTAACAGGATTCGCGGGACAACTATCATATGCTCTAAGTGTGATGCCGAAAAGTTTGAGTTTGGGGGATCCTAACTTCTGCCACACATTTTTTGACATGATGCATGTCGATGCACCCTCATCAATGACACATCAGTGAATAGTGATATTATGTACCAATACTGGTATTTGGAAGGAGACCGTGGAAGGAAGCCTAGGGGTGGCTTTGTCAAATTCAAATGCCATCATGTGCGTATCGGCAAGGTCGATAGCACCAAAAGTGAAAAGTATGGATTTTCGTTGCTTGGGGCATGACTGCAGTACTTTGAACGTGGACATAACAGTGGGTGATTGAGCTAAATCTTCCACGATGCTATAATTATGGGCCGCTTAGGAGTAGCTACCTGATCGCCTATTAGGTCCCTTTTCAATATTTGGCAACAGTTCTATAAGGATCATAGGAATGTTCAAAGGTGTCGTCGACACGCTAATACTAGCCCCTGACATATTGGTGTCTGGTGGGGTGTCGTAGTTGCGATTCTGAGTCTAGAAAAACATTTCTTCCACAGTCATGTAAATTTAATGGTTGTTTTTCCCGGAATCTTTTGGGTTTTGCTATTGAGTGATGACCGTCCCTTGATGGGGGAAAGGTTCTTGCATCACTGTAGTTTGGTGGGAAGACCCTACTTGTCCTCTGTTACTCTATATATTTTTAAGCTCAGGGACTTCGGGACAGTGGTGAGTATAGTGCTCATACTCACCACATATTGAACAATAATGGTTTGTTTGTAGAGGTGGCCTCTTTCCTTTCCTTGGGGCAGTGCTTGGCTCCCGGTTCTGATTTCGGTTAGAGTTACCTCCAACCTGGGATCGCGGTGGGCATTGTTGGTTGCTGCCCTACTATCCAGGGTTCCCTTTGGGCTTGTTCTTTGTCTTTTTTTAAACCTCGTTAGGAGGGTAGTTCTACTGATAATACTGGTGTGTTTGATTTTGGGACGGCTACGCAAAGTTCACCTGTGCATTTGTTTGCGTAGGTGGGTTGTGTGCTTGGGACTGAGCATAATTTTGTCCCATGTTTACACCTAGACATTGGGTTGGAGCTCTTCCATTAGTGTTTCTTCCTGCATACTGGGTCCCCTCAGCCGGAGGATAAGGTCCTCCTTGGTGATACAGTTATGCCCTATTATTCAAATTTTGTTGCTGCGTATGATGACTTTCAAATATGGGTTGAGACATATTCGGGGTAGAATTATGTGTGTAACCAGGATTTTGACTACTGCTACCTAGGTACCCTTGGGTCATTGATCCAATTAGTCTGTCTGCAAAGTTAGATATGCGTCGCAATTCTTGATAAGATTGCAGGCACGGGGCGTTAGGAAGGATATTGTAGATGTATCCTGACTGCATATAGATTATTTCAAGCTGTTGGGATTTACTGATGGAATCCTCTTCAAATGTGGGGTTTTGTTGTGCCACATCCTTTGAAATCTCCACTGTTTGAGTTTTCAAGAATAAATATAAGGGGACCCGGTCGTCGAGTTTAGCTTTGCATAAACTATCATGCCACCTCCATTCATGGAGATGGTCTAAGATATGGATGGAGGGGGATTGTCTAAAATGAGTCAGTAATTCCATTCTTGAATCGTGGAAAATGGGAAACTGAAAGTATGTGAGGAACGTAGTAGAGAGGGCACTAAAGGTTTCATGTGAAGCAAGCAATTGCTCCAAGTACCATTTCGTGGAAACTCCCGTAAGAGTGCGTTGAAATACCCTCAACTGAATAGTATCGTCAATGATGATATTTGATGAGCACCATAGGTGAAAGGTCATTACATGATTACCTGGGTCTTCCACTTTCTTACCTTTGAACTTTGGTATATCCGAAGGGAGCTTCGTCAGCATGGGAGGGAAATTGGGGTCGTGTGAGATGGGGTCATTTTTGAGCTTGGTTAAATTGGGTAGATTAAATGTGGCTAAGAAGGGTGACTGAGAGGTTGACACCATGGAAACGTGTGAAGACACAAATTTCTTGCTAGAAGGAGGGTTAGTCTCTGACGTACCCTGATGTGAATTCGACTGGCTTCCTGTATGGGACACGCTCCTCGTCTCCCTAGGGGACGAGGGGGGAGTGGTGTGCGGTGTGGTGTTGGGAGAATTTCTAGGGTTCCTAACTAAGTTTTCTCCAATAAAGGATGAACCCACGATTGTGGAAATGTTCCGTCTTTGATGCCTAAATGATGAAAGACCTGGAACCCCTCTTGGTAATGGGGGGAGGTCCAAAAGATGTCTGGACCAACGAGACTCTATTGGGACCGTTTTAGTGTCAACCAAGTTATGTTTTGGAAAAAAATTAAGGGATTGAGTCTGTGATCATGAAAAATTTATGGCCGCATACATAAAACAAAGCAAAAATGAAACAAATTTAACCTTTAACTTAATATATGTGATCAATCAAGCAAAAAATGGTTTTGTTTGTTTGCGCGTGATTCTCAAAATCTTAGAAGACCTATTATGTCATCACAAACTCCAAAGTAGATGGGAATTGAGAATATCTCTTGCGAGTGTTGGCACAACATCCCGTAAGATCTGGCGACGCCCCCAGTTAGCTAAAGAAAATCCACCAAGGTAAGGGTAGAGGTTCTGGCACTTGCCTGCACCGTCACCTATAGGGTAAAGGATGCCCTAGTTTTTTGCCACTAAGAACCACCGTCCCACGTGAGAATTCGAGTCTTGGGCTTCTTGTTAGGTAGCTAACAGTACTGAGTATCAGCCGAGTCAGGTAGCCCCAACTGATACTGCACGCATTGCGCCTAAGCCTAACCCCCTCTGAATCAGGTCTCTGCTACACTCGGGTTTTCTTTTCCATGGGCTGATAGGTGGATTTTGAATCTCCCTAGATACACAACTTATATGTTTCAATATGAAGTGTGATCAAGATAGCTTATTGGATACCTACACTCTTGATCCTAACTTAATCTATAAATTATTTTTTGGCCCCTATGGGGAGAATTTAGTGAGTTGATTTGAGTTAGTTGTAGGTGGCTTTCTTTGCTTAGTGGGTGAGTGTGTGTGAGTGTATGCTGAAAAATATCATAATTTGAACATATGGATATCGATGATCCTTTACAAAATTCCCCTAGTTAAATTATGTGACATTGTTCCTTGCTCAAATGGAAATTATTTGCGGATAATGGGCCACTTCCAAATCTTCCTAGTTAATCTATGTGAGTAACTAAAGGGAGATGGTGAATAAAAAATGTATAGGGTTCATATGCTTGCCTAGGGTCACCAAATGGTACAAAGGAAATAGAGATTACTTGCTGTAATTGGCGATTCAATCCTAGTCTAACAATTTCCTAAATGAAAAAATTGAATTTAAGCTAAACAATTTCTACACTAGCTTATGCATGTGTGGTCTGTTAGCCACCTATAAATTTTGATATACCTAAGTGGTGGCTAAATTTGTGTTCAAGCCTTCAAGAGATATATTTCCTTCAAAAATCCATCATCTTTGAAGCCTTATGATGATTCTTTGTCCTTTGAATTAATCTTCATTGTTGTTTCACTATAATCCCTCAAGAACCTCCTCATTACCAAGAGAAAACTGCTCATAATGCTCCATTTCCCACTATTTACCTCTCCATTTCACTCCCACAAAATCTCCATTTTTCATCCTTGTTTCCTTCGAAAAATCCCACAAAATCCCTCCATTTCACCTCTAAATCACCTTAACCCTCTTTTAAACCTTACATCATCCTTCTATTTGGTTTAAAAATCCATTTTCTAGCCTACCGAAACCCTGATTTGGCCTTAAAATCCCTATTTTTGGCCCAAAAACAAGTCTTCCACTCTATAAAGATATTAAGCCCCCAAGGGCTTAAGTCACCTGCTAGCCCCGGGTCTTTCCCCTCCATGGTGTTAGACTCGGTCCTTACAGCCCTCCGTCAGAGATCAGTTCTCTCTTTTCATATCATTCTTAGGAGTCTCGCTCGTTCCACTTCGTTACATTTCTCTAGGGGCATGCCATTGACTGACGAGGGGGTCTGGTTGTCTTGTGTTTCCTCATACTTGTACCTGCAGGGCTAATTAAAATTCCTCAAAAATCACTGAAGTTCATGGTCATTGCATTCATGGTCATAAATGATTAGTTTCGTTAAAAAGAGTCTTTAGTCCTAGAGTCTAGGGTTTTCAGTCCTTTGCATACATGTAATAAAGGCTCGCAGGCCATGAGGTTGGTTTCAAAAGATTTCTATTTCACGTTTTTATTATCAAAGACATTTGAAGACATTTCTAGTCCAAAACTCTGTTTTGGAACTAGAAATTGTCAAATTTCATTTTTTGTAATAATTGTATTTGTTTCACCATAAGAAGTTTCAGAGCAAGCCTATGATCTTTTCCTAAGCCAAATGCTAAATCCCTGCAAAAAACAACCAGGTATCATCAGTCCAAGACTCAGAAAAAGCAAGGAAAAGCCAAAGAACAGCATTGTATTAAGTGATCGAATGAAAAAGTGCCAAACATTATAAAAGTGGGTCATGGAGTAAATTTAAAATCAAATCTGATTTTATGAGATATTTTTCTTCACATATAAACCATGGTAAACAATTCATTTGCACAAATCCTCAAGGCAGAAATCGAGGTGGTGAAGTTGAAGGCCGAAATCGTGTTTTACAAAGTTGTGGACCAGAACTAAAGGTGCGCGCTACGCGCAGAGAAGGCGCACTAATGATATAGAGCGCGCTACGCATATAACCTCACCAGCCAGTGTAAAATAACAAGGGCACTATGCACATGCAGCGTGCTACGCATTGGGTGAGCGCGCTACCCATACAGTCTTAGAGCCAAAAATTTTTGCCCTTGCGTCTAGTTTCATGCCCAAATGCCTCAATCGGCTTGCAAGTAGGTTCTCCACCATTGTTAAGTGATTTTTGAACATGATTGTGGTGTTTTTAAAGTGGGGAAATTAGTGTGTTTGATGTGGACAGAGGTGAAACCCTAGGTTCATTGCAAATTCATTTCTTGGGGTTTGAAAAACATATTGATAATCTTGTGAAGGATTTCCCAGCTTGTATTGTTGATATATATACCTATGCATCTATTGTCAAAGTGTCACGGCCCTCACACTCTCAGTTTTCCATTTCATCACTGCTGTCATCTCCATTATATTACCACTGTCATTGCTATTGTTTTACTATGGTCATTATCACATTGTTTCCCATTCTCCACTGACAAAACACAGTCTCATACTCATTTTCCCCTTTGAAAAATTTTAGCCAGCATTACAAAGGCTTCACACTACATTACGCTTTTTACTCATTTGTCAAAATCTCTTGTGATCAAAGCGGTGATTGTTTTTATGCCAATCCACTTAACAGATCTATTACCACTGTGGCTTATTTTATTATGATGCTTTGGTACATATGCAACATATTTGGGTTTTGAGCATACATTGAAACTTTTGACTTCACTACACCTATATCAACATACATATTGCAGACATCTTGTTTTCAAAGCCATGTCAGAGACGGATTCATTTTATGAGCAGGAGTATGACAGTGATTCCACAGCAGAGGGTAATGTGCCATGGAGGTCTCACAAAAGTGGCAAAGGTGGTAAGCATCTCAGGGAGGAGCCTACTTCTTTGGCTCAATTGCAAGCTTGCCCGCTTGCAATGGATTGTTTTCAGCATCAGTCATGTTTCCAATACTGTGAGATGATCTCACAAACCCAGCATCATCGTGAACTAGCTCATCTATTTGTTCTACATTTACATGATGGCCGTGTAAACCTCGCCGGAGTAGATTTCATTCTGTCACCAGAGACTATTGCTCAGGCCACCGGGATACCAAATATAGGAGAGGAATGGAACAAATGTCAGCAGTTAGAGAAATTCCACTATGAGCCATACATCAAACCTGGGTATATGAGGCACCTGAGCAGGGTTTTTCCTTTCAGATTCCTGAAGGATGAGTTTGCACCACTGATGAAACTCATCATTCGGTATTTCAGTTGCGAGGGCAGATTCTCGCGTCTCTATGCGTACCATGTCCGTTTGTTGATGCATTTCACGAGGGTACGTATGATGAAAATTTCATACTTCATGTATCGCAACATAGAGAGGATGATGATTTTTGTACAGAAGAAGACCCCAGCACAGCAGCATAGAAGTATATATCATTACGCGCTGATCAAGATTGTAGTGGTGCATCAGTTGACACAGCAGGGCATTACTTGGGAGGATTTCAACTCCCGTGACTTCTTCACAGCGCCACAGCCACTTCCCAAGGTAGTTCATGATGAGGGAGAGCCTTCACACCAGCCTGACATTGCTGAGATCGAGCATATCAGTGCTCCATTGTATGTGACATGCCAGCAAGGCCACAGGGCCTTATTTGCAGCTACACGATGAGTACTATCTCCACCCGGGGTGGAACGGATCTCGTTGACTCCATCAGCAGAGCGAGTATTATCTCCACATGATGTGGAAGGGGTCTCACCTTCTTCTTCAGCACAGGTACAATTTTAGGACAAGGGCAAGAGGCCCATGCATGATGAGGGCCCATCAGGAGGCCGGGACACTGATTTCACGATCATTGATGTTGATGTGAGCTCTCCTAGCTCGAAGCTGAAAGAGATCATCTAGGAACAAAAGGCCGATAATGACACGCTGAAAGAGAAATTGTAGAGGGCTCAGTGGGTGATAAACTACCAAGAGCAGCATAACAAAGAGCTAGAGGATGAGCACACACTTTATGAGCTGCGGCGAATCCGTGAGGATCGACAATTGGCCGGGAAGAGACCTGGTGATATGACACCGGCTGATCGAAATTCTTGCCGCACGCATGTTAACATTCATCTGGAGAAATTTTTGGCAAAGGCCAATAGAGACAAAGACATGCTTCATCACATGAAAGGTCATTATTGGGCCCGCATGCACGTCTGCAAGGCAAAAATGAAGATTCTGAAGAGGAGGTTGAGCGAAGCACTAAAACGGCGGAAGAGGGCTGATCCACTCCGTATTTTGGCCAAGGCTTCGTTGGCTGGGCATGATACATGATGGAGGGTCTTCGCTCCGAATTTGAGCAAATTCGGAGAACTTTTTGTCATTTTCAAATATTTTGGTTTCAAAACAGATTTTTCAGCTATACGAGTAGTGAGTCAACGCGCTCCCTTATGATTGGGACACTTGATGAAGGAAAACTTTATATTATTTGGTTTTTCATGGTAAGTTATGCATGCTCCAGTATTTCCGAAGCATTTCATCAAGTTCTGGATGATCAAAGGGCCCAAAAACACCATGAAAACCACCTTTCTGCCACCTTTTGCACCAGCAGGAAGTACTTCTGGAAGAATGAAGTTTTGGAGGGGCAAATGAGCTCCAAATTGGGAAATTCTACTTGGGTTGGATAGCCCACATCTAGGGGTTTCCAACGAGATATCATGAGCTCAATTTGGATGCCAGGAAGTGCCCCAAAATCAGGCTGAAAGACGCACTATGCATATGGCTCAAGCGCGCTACGCATATGGATTTTTGGTCAATTTTTCACCTTCCAGCTCAGAATTTCGCCCAGTTGAACCAGTTTTGCTTGTGGATGAAATTTTTGAGTTATCATGATGTCAATTGATGGTTGGCATGTAACTTTGACTCACTTTTACTTATTCTAGATGATTCACTCCTAAAAAAGTAAAAATCAGATGTAAGAATCAGTTTCCTCCCTTTTAGAGGCAAGTTGTTTAGATGCCTATATTCTAGCTCCTTGTTTAGAATTAGTTGGAAATACTCCTAGAAGGAGGAATTCGACCCATAGAGGTGTGGGAAGGGGTTAGGTAGTCTACATAATTTAATTTCTGAGACATTCTACAGGTTGGACTCTTGGGAAGATTTTGGCACACTATTGTACATATTTTTCATATTTTGGCTAAGGAAAGATCAGAGGTTTTGCAGCACCTGTTGGGATTCTTGTGGCTTTCAGTTCTTGATGGTGTTTCCTCTCAGTTTATTTTAAGTTCTTTCATGTTTAATGTATGCCATTCCCTTCTTATGCTTCTGAAACTAAATGAATGAGTAAATGAGGTTGAATCCATTGTTTCAGTGCTCTGCCTTTGAATTTGTTTAGTTTTACATGTTTTCGCCTGTTTGGAGAGGATCCATGTTCTCCCTTTCCCTCTTCAGCTCCTTCTCATTCTGATCCATCCATATACCCAATAAAAAAGCATCAAGAATACTGCCTACCTCACCCCAACTCGAATTCTGCAAAGATTTGGCCTTATCCCCGGACCCAAAAATTGTTTTTTCCCATTTCTCCAACAAAAACCCAAAAAATCAAAATCAAACTTTCCTATCTCTTTACTAGCCTAAAATCAGTATTCATTGTTCATTATAAGTCATCTCAGCCCCTTTGAATATCCTTTGCCGAGATAGACTCGGAGAGAGCCCTCTCCTGTCCTCGTAGGGCTAGCTACGAGGCTGAGCGTGGTTTGATGTAGCCTTGAGTTTTACCTTATTTCAGCCTAAGGTAGATTTGAGCACTAACATAGTGGCGACCATACTGGGGAACATCTCAATGGTTTGCTTGTTGATGTGTTTTTTTCATGAGTCTTAAACGAAGTCTAAAGTCACGCCAGGTAGCTTTCGAAACGCTTTTGCCATGCATAAGAGGAAGTAGATAAACACTGCTTCAGTCAATCTCTGGTTAGCTTGTGAATGCAGCACTTGAGTTGCAAATCACCCCAGTATACTTGTTCGTTCTAGACCTTTGGATGATTGAGTCTAGAAGTCGATAGGCTGAAAATAATTGATTGTGTCCCTTGAAATTTTTCCCGAGTAGATCAATACACTGGCTTCAAGAAGGCATACCAGATCAAATCCTGATCCAAATCTGCCTCCAGTATATGAAAACCCCAACCTAATCCCAAGAATTTTCCGTCGAGAAGATCCTATTATTCCTTTGGTCAAATCTCACTCATACCCCACTATTTTTGAATACATTTATGATATTGAGTTTGACGATCAGTTTGAGTTATCATTGTTTGAAACCAAATCCAAAAGTGCCATTGGTTCTACCGTTATCAATCTGAGTTCATCAAGTATTTAGAAGTTGAGCAAGAAAATAGATCTATTGATAATTATATTCTGAATCTGCAAAATTCCATTATGGCAACCAACATTCCTGAATTCATTGGATCTGCTTCACAAACTCTCGGACTGTCTGAAGTTGCATCTAGTTCACGGATTCCCACTGAACCTCCCTTTATCCCTACCATTCCCGTACAACCTGAGATTTCTGATCATCAGTCATCAGTAGTTTCTCCTCTGTCTTCACCACATACACCTCGTTCACCTACTGCTCCCATTCCTCCTGTTTCTCCGAGACAGCAGATGATAAATCCGCCAAGAGCCATGGTTGTGAGGTTTGCACCTCTTGTTTTACCAGCAAATTTGGATCATATGCCTGCTGATTATCAGAGCAAGATTCCCATATTTGATGGCACACCACAGAGTATATTCGCTCAGCAGCATATTGTCCGAATGACAGATTTCTTGGACTTGCATGAAATAGATGAAGAAAATGTGTCCATGAGGTTGTTTGCCCATAATTTTGGAGGTGAGGTTCGTAAATGGTTCAGAGCTTTACAGGTCGGAAGTATCAACACATTACAAGAGCTTCAGACACAGTTCTTAGATCGATGGGAGATGAAAAAAGATCCGCTGCAGATCACTTCAGAGTATACCAGCATCAAGCGTAATCCTGGTGAGTCCGTTCAAGATTATATTATCAGATTCAATATAGTGTATAATGCAATTCCAGATGACTTAAGACCATCTAAAAAGTCAGATCTCCTTAAATTCCCAGATGGTTTTGATTCAGAGATGGCTTAATCACTACGAGACAGAGATCCACCTACCTTAGAAGATATGCAGAATATTGTTGTTAGTGTTAAGGTGAATCTGAATGATAAGAGAGCCTGGTTGAAAGCAGAGAAAAGAGTGACTATAAAAGAAGAGGCTTGCACATCTGCATCAAAACCGCACTGGCTTTGTGAGATGGAAAAAATGTTCAAAATAATGAACCTTGATAAACTAGAAACACAGATTCGTAATCCCAACTACCATGGCCAACAGCAGCCACAGTTTAGAATTAAGCAGCGTGAACAGAGAGCGCAAGAGCCGGCAGCCCAGCAGCAAATTAAAACTCCTCTTTTGCATAATTTTGTGAGTCAAGATTCAGACGATGATGATGATGTAGTAGGTGAGAAAAACCATTTATTTACTCCCGACGATTTGCCTATTTACATTGCTGAGGATGAAGAATATGGAGAAAGTTCAGCTGCCCAGAAAGATGAAGATTTCATCTTAGCAAATGATGAAGATTTAGAGGAAGAATCAGATGATTACCAAAGAGGATATCTGAATGCTTTGTCCGCTCAACAGAAGCAGTACTCATTGAGAAACAGAGATGTGCCCATAAATCCAATTCATAAAAGAAAAGAGGCTTCAGCACCGAAGATGGATTCCCCTATACCACAGAAGAAAGGAAAAGAGACAATTGATCCCGTAGCTAGTAAACCATCATCAGCAGAAAAGGAAAATCAGTCAAGTATAATGAAGGATAAGGATGAAAAGAATGAAGTTCTAGTCAAAGAGGTTGAAAGAGTTTTAGCATTTAGTTTGGAAAATGAAATTTCCAAACTGAAAGTATCTATTCCTTTGACAGAAATCATGAAGAACAACAGCTGCCGAGGTCAAGTATCCAAAATTCTGAATTTTGATCCAATGTTTGACACGGTAAATGTTGAAGACGATCAGCCAGAATTGATATTTGGGCCTGCATTAGATGGTGATTCCCCTGACAATGATGTTCCTCCCTTTTATATCAGTTTGAGGTTGCATGAATATGTATTGCAGAATGCCATGTTCGATTCGGGTGCTTCGCACAATCTGATGCCAAAGGTGATCATGGAAAAGTTGGGACTAGACATTACAAGAAAATATCATGATTTGTATTCATTTGATTCCAGCCGTGTGAGGTGTATAGGACTCATAAAATATTTGTTTGTAATCTTAGATCAAATTCCAGCGAAGAATGTCTTGATGGATGTGGTTGTGGCGGACATTCCTCCGCGATTTGGAATGCTCCTTTCTAGATCTTGGGGGGAAAAGTTGAAAGGTACACTACAGTTATATTTTTCCTATGCTACAATTCCAGTCTTCGGTCAAATGAGAAAGTTATATCGAGAGCAGAAGATGAAATACATGATAACCAGCAAGGAGAAGCCAATCAATCATCCTGTAAATTATGTACATACCGACTTAGAGTCTTTTGTGTTGCTTGCTGATAGTTTTAATGATATAGATAGTCAATTAGTTCAGGCGGAAGATATACCAGAAATCACTGAGAATTTTAGAGAAGTTCTGCAAAAAGAAAGAAGAGAAAAGCAAGACACTGTGGAGCAATCAGCTAAAGACAATGGGCAGCAAACAGGAAAAACAGAGCTGGCGCAATTTCAGCATTTAGAGGATGATGAGCATGGTCTTTGGACCATGGATTTTGATGGCGCAGTGGGTAGTGACAGTGCTGGAATTGGTGTTTGGATTCGTAGTCCATTTTCAGCTCTGGATAAGGTTCCAAGCAATATGAGAGTGTGTTCCTACAAGCTAGCATTTGACTGTTCTAATAATGAAGAGGAGTGTGAGGCTCTGATTGCTGGCCTTAAGATTCTCATAAAGCTGAAAGCGAAAGAATTGCAGTCTATGGTGATTCAGAGTTGGTGATAAACCAGGTTAAGGGTGAGTTCCAAGCCAAACATCCTCGCACGAGGGCTTAGCGTAATGAAGTTTTAGATATTCTGAAGTTATTTTCTGATCATACCTTGACATGTGTGCCTCGCATACAAAATGGTGTTGCTGATGGACTTGCTAAGGCAACAAGCAATTTAAAAATTCCAATGAATTCCAGCAACAAGTTCGAGATTCATGTGAAACACCGCCCCACCGTTCCAGACAATCAGCGATGTTGGCAAGTCTTTTAGGATATTGAGGAGATTAGTGATTTTCTGCAGAATAAGGGTAAGTTTAAAGACACATCCATAGATACAGAACATGATGATGGTAATGATGATATACAAATAAATCAAATGGAAGTGCTGCAACTTAAAGATAACATCATTCCTAAAGTATTGATTCCTTTGGAGGAACTATTTGATCAAGACGATGTAGCCTGCAAACCGACATTGAGGCCGACTGAAAAGGGTGTTGAAGAGGTAAATATTGGGACAGCTAAAAATCCTAAGATGGTAAAGTTATCAAAGTCATTGTCACCAAAGGTAAAGGCAGAGTATGTGAAATTGTTGTCTTCATTTTCTGATGCTTTTGCGTGGGATTACTCAGATCTAAAAACATATGACACTAACATCATTCAGCATACTATTCCCATTAAACCAAATCAGAAGCCTTTTCGTCAAAAGTTGAGGAGAATCAATCCAAAGCTACTACCATCGATTGAAAAAGAGGTAAACAGGTTGTATAAGTCAGGAATCATTGTGCCTATCCGATTTTCAGATTGGATATCAAATTTGGTGCCCGTGAGAAAGAAAACAGGTGAGATCCGTTTATGTATCGACTTCAAAAATTTGAATAAGGTATCATTAAAAGACAATTATCCGCTGCCAAAAATGGACCATATATTGCAGCGTGTATTTGGAGTATCAAGGATGTCACTACTCGATGGCTATTCAAGATACAATCAAATTTTAGTGCATGAAGATGATCGTGACAAGACTGTGTTCACCACTCCATGGGTAATGTTTCATTATGCAAAAATGTCGTTTGGTTTGAAAAATGCAGGTGCCACCTTTCAGCTTGCAATGGACATGGCTTTTGCCAATGAGAAAGATGTATTTTTGGTTGTTTACCTTGATGATTTAACTGTTTTTTCAAATTCTGATGAAGAACATTTATATCATTTGAAAGTTGTTTTCCAGAAGTGCAGAAAATATGGCATTTCGCTGAATCCAAAAAAGAGTCTTTTTGCCATGGATGAAGGCAAGCTCCTTGGCCACATCATATCGAAAGATGGCATTCGAGTTGACCCTGCACGTGTTGAAGCCATCCAGTAGATTGAACAGCCCCGGAACAAGAAAGAAATATAGTCCTTTAACGATAAAATGAATTTTCTGTGTCGTTTCATTCCAAATCTTGCTGAGCATCTTAGAGAAATCACGAATATGCTGAAAAAAGACAGTCAGGTAAAGTGGACAGAAGAGGCGGTGAAATCATTCAATTTGGTAAAGATATCTCTTTCTTCAGCCCCTATTTTAATCAGCTCGGACTACACGCAGGACTTCATTTTGTTTTCGTTTGCTTCTGAGCACACTTTGGCAACTGTGTTAGTGCAGAAAAGGGATGGAGTTGAGAAGCCCATTGCTTTTTTCAGTCGAATTATAAGGGACAGAGCATTGAAATACAACATTATTGAGAAACAAGCACTTGCGCTTGTAAAGGCCTTGAAATATTTCCGTGTGTATATACTGCATTCCCACATTATAGCATATGTTCCTAACGCAACAGTTAAAGATGTTTTGGTACAGGCAGATCCAGAAGGAAGATAGGGTAAGTGGATCACTACGTTATTAGAATACGATGTGGATATTAAACCCACCAAGCTTATCAAAGGACAAGGACTCGCCAAGCTCATGGCTGAAACAAATCTGCATGCTCTAGGTATAAATTTGATCACTGCCATGTCCAATGAAGATGAGGAGAGTACGTCAGTTCAGGTATCTGATATTTTTGTTTCTTCCCCTTGGTATGCTGACATTTTATACGTACTTCAGAATTTATCTCCACCTCCCGGGATGCCTAGAAATAAGAGTAGAACCTTGAAGTTGAGAGCTGCAAAATTTTGCATACTGAATTCTGCATTGTATTGGAAAGACCCTGGTGGAATGTTATTGAATTGTTTGGTAGAGGAGGAAGCCAAAAGATTTTTGGAGGACTTTCATAGAGGAGACTATGGGGGCCATCTATTTTGGAAAACCACAACGAATAATATTCTAAGGGCAAGTTACTATTGGCCTTCTCTGTTTTCTGATGTATATAAGGCTGTTAAGAATTGTCACGAATGCCAAATTTTCGAAGGGAAGCAGAAACTACAGCCTTTGCCTCTCAAACCAATTGAAGTCAGTGCACCATTTCAGCAGTGGGGATTGGATTTCATCGGGGAAATTCACCCAGCATCTTCTGGACAACGTAGATGGATATTGACAGCTACGGATTACTTCACAAAGTGGATCGAGGCGATTCCCGCTCGACAGGCCACGGATGCAGTAATTATCTCTTTTCTTGAAAATAATATTCTGTCACGTTTTGGGTGTCCTAGTAAGATAATCACAGATAATGCAGCGGCCTTCAATTCTAAGAGGATGGTTGAATTTTGCTATAAATACAATATCAGCTTGGGACATTCAACTGCCTACCATCCGCAAGGAAATGGTTTGGCAGAATCTTCAAATAAGTCCTTGGTGAATATCATTAAGAAATTGCTGGAAATCAATAAAAAGGTCTGGCACAAGAAATTAATGAATGCACTGTGGGCTGATAGGGTAAGTCAGAAAAATTCTATTGGCATGTCTGCTTTCGAGTTGGTGTACGGGATAGACATGGCTTTTCCTACTTCGCTTGCTGTCCCGGTAGTCGAATTGCTTCAGGAGGATGGTAGTGAGGAAGATCCCATGCAGCGGAGGATTAATCAGATGATTCATTTACAGTAGACACGGGAGGAGGTATTTCAAAATACTTTCAAGTTGCAGGAGCACATCAAGAAGATTTATGACAGGAAGGCAAAAGCATATAAGTTTCAGCTAGATGAGGTGGTTTTGAAGTGGCATGCCTAGAATGAAGATAAGGGAAAGCACGGCAAATTTGAAAACCTATGGAAGGGTCCTTTTAAGATTGCAGCGTATCGTGGTCAAAACACCTTTCTTCTCAAGGAAATGAATGGAGATGATTGTCCTGGAGGGCCGATCAATGGTCGGCTGCTAAAGCGATACCACTTCTGAGTATTTTCTGTTGATTTCATCATCATTGTATATATCATTTTACTTCTGTTCTATTGCAAGTGTGTACTGATCTCTCATCTTCAGTCTGGGGCCCGGAGTGAAGGCTATAATTCTGGAGATGGAGGTTAGTTGGTTTGAAGTTTTTCAAGTCAGTTTTATCAGTCTTTTCAGTTTAAAAATCGAGTCAGTTTTGGTCAAGTTTCAGTCGGTTTTCAGTCAAGTTTGCAGTCAATAAA
Source organism: Pinus albicaulis (assembly GCA_034641835.2). Lineage (NCBI taxonomy): Eukaryota > Viridiplantae > Streptophyta > Pinopsida > Pinales > Pinaceae > Pinus > Pinus albicaulis. The sequence continues at coordinate 832,637,657 of CM076580.1, forward strand.
TGTATCAAAATTTTTGTGTTATCTGTTGAAATAATGACTCCATCGCCCAATGGATGAAGGCACTGTCTGAATCCCCCAGAGATCTACCGTTCTTGGCATCTCCTCGGAGCTACCATCCCCCATTGGAGCCAATTTTAGAGTCGGTCCTTACAGCCCTCCGTCAGAGATCAATTCACTTTTTGCATATCATTCTTAGGAGTCTCGCTCGTTCCACTTCGTTGCATTTCGCTAGGGGCATGCCATTGACTGACGAGGGGGTCTGGTTATCTTGTGATTCCTCATACTTGTACCTGCAGGGCTAATTAAAATTCCTCAAAAAATCACTGAAGTTCATGGTCATTGCATTCATGGTCATAAATGATTAGTTTCATTAAAAATAGTCTTTAGTCCTAGAGTCTAGGGTTTTCAGTCCTTTGCATACATGTAATAAAGGCCCGCAGGCCATGAGGTTGGTTTCAAAAGATTTCTATTTCACATTTTTATTATCAAAAACATTTGAAGACATTTCTAGTCCAAAACTCTGTTTTGGAACTAGAAATTGTCAAACTTCATTTTTTGTAATAATTGTATTTGTTTCACCATAAGAAGTTTCAAATCAAGCCTCTGATCTTTGCCTAAGCCAAATGCCAAATCCCTGCAAAAAAAACCAGGTATCATCAGTCCAAGACTCAGAAAAAGCAAGGAAAAGCCAAAGAATAGCATTGTATTAAGTGACCGAATGACAAAGTGCCAAACATTATAAAAGTGGGTCATGGAGTAAATTTAAAATCAAATCTGATTTTATGAGATATTTTTCTTCACATATAAACCATGGTAAGCAATTCATTTGCACAAATCCTCAAGGCAGAAATCGAGGTGGTGAAGTTGAAGGCCGAAATCGTGTTTTACAAAGTTGTGGACCGGAACTGGAGGTGTGTGCTACGCGCAGAGAAGGCGCGCTACTCATATAGAGCGCTCTACGCATATAACCTCACCAGCCAATGTAAAATAACAAGGGCGCTACGCACATGTAGCGCGCTATGCATTGGGTGAGCGTGCTACCCATACAGTCTCAGAGCCAAAAAAATTTGCCCTTGTGTCCAGTTTCATGCCCAAACGCCTCAATCGGCTTGCAAGTAGGTTCTCCACCATTGTTAAGTGATTTTTGAACATGATTGTGGTGTTTTTAAAGTGGGGAAATTAGCGTGTTTGATGTGGATAGAGGTGAAACCCTAGGTTCATTGCAAATTCATTTCTTGGGGTTTGAAAAACATATTGATAGTCTTGTGAAGGATTTCCCAACTTGTATTGTTGATATATATACCTATGCATCTACTGTCAAAGTGTCACGTCCCTCACGCTCTCAGTTTGCCATTTCATCACTGCTGTCATCTCCATTATATTACCACTGTCATTGCTATTGTTTTACTATGGTCATTATCACATTGTTTCCCATTCTCCACTGACAAAACACAGTCTCATACTCATTTTCCCCTTTGACAAATTTTAGTCAGCATTACAAAGGCTGCACACTACATTACACTTTTTACTCATTTGTCAAAATCCCTTGTGATCAAAGCAGTGACTGTTTCTATGCCAATCCACTTAACAGAGCTATTACCACTGTGGCTTATTTTATTATGATGCTTTGGTACATATGCAACATATTTGGGTTTTGAGCATACATTGAAACTTTTGACATCACTACACCTATATCAACATACATATTGCAGACATCTTGTTTTCAAAGCCATGTCAGAGATGGATTTAGTTTATGAGCAGGAGTATGACAGTGATTCCACAACAGAGGGTAATGTGCCACGGAGGTCTCACAAAAGTGGCAAAGGTGGTAAGCATCTCAGGGAGGAGCCTACTTCTTTGGCTCAATTGCAGGCTTGCCCGCTTGCAATGGATTGTTTTCAGCATCAGTCATGTTTCCAATACTGTGAGATGATTTCACAAACCCAGCATCATCGTGAACTAGCTCGTATATTTGTTCTACATTTACATGATGGCCGTGTAAACCTCGCAGGAGTAGATTTCATTTTGTCACCAGAGACTATTGCTCAGGCCACCAGGATACCAAATATAGGAGAGGAATGGAACAAACGTCAGCAGTTAGAGAAATTCCACTATGAGCCATACATCAAACCTAGGTATATGAGGCACCTGAGCAGGGTTTTTCCTTTTAGATTCCTGAAGGATGAGTTTGCACCACTAATGAAACTCATCATTCGGTATTTCAGTTGCGAGGGCATATTCTTGCGTCTCTATGCGTACCATGTCCGTTTGTTGATGCATTTCACGAGGGTACGTATGATGAACATTCTGTACTTCATGTATCGAAACATAGAGAGGATGATGATTTTTGTACAGAAGAAGACCCCAGCACAACAGCATAGAAGTATATATCATTACGTGCTGATCAAGATCGTAGTGGTGCATCAGTTGACACAACAGGGCATTACTTGGGAGGATTTCATCTCCCGTGACTTCTTCACAGTGCCACAGCCGCTTCTCGAGGTAGTTCATGATGAGGGATAGCCTTCACACCAGCCTGACATTCCTGAGATCGAGCATATCAGTGCTCCATTGTATGTGACATACCAGCGAGGCCATAGGGCCTTATTTGCAACTACACGACGAGTACTATCTCCGCCCAGGGTGGAAGGGGTCTCGTTGACTCCATCAGCAGAGTGAGTATTATCTCCACATGATGTGGAAGGGGTCTCACCTTCTTCTTCAGCACAGGTACAGTTTCAGGACAGGGGCAAGAGGCCCATGCATGATGAGGGCCCATCAGGAGGCCGGGACACTGATTTCACGATCATTGATGTTGATGCAAGCTCTCCTAGCTCGAAGCTGAAAGAGATCATCCAGGAACAAAAGGCCAAGAATGACACACTGAAAGAGAAATTGTAGAGGGCTCAGTGGGTGATAAACTACCTGGATCAGCGTAAAAAACAACTAGAGGATGATCACACACTTTATGAGCTGCGGCGAATCCGTGAGGATCGACAATTGGCCGGGAAGAGACCTGGTGATATGACATCGGCTGATCGAGATTCTTGCCTCACGCATGTTAACATTCATCTGGAGAAATTTTTGGCAAAGGCCAATAGAGACAAAGACATGCTTCGTCACATGAAAGGTCATTATTGGGCCCGCATGCACGTCTGCAAGGCAAAAATGAAGATTCTGAAGAGGAGGTTGAGCGAAGCATTAAAATGGCGGAAGAGGCCTGATCCACTCTGGATTTTGGCCGAGGCTTTGTTGGCTGGGCATGATACATGATGGAGGGTCTTCACTCCAAATTTGAGCAAATTCGAAGAAATATTTGTCATTTTGAAATATTTTGGTCTCAAAACAGATTTTTCAGCTATACGAGTAGCGCGTCGACGCGCTCGCTTATGATTGGGACACTTTCTGACGAAAAAATTTATATTTTTTGGTTTTTCATGGTAAGTTATGCATGCTCCAATATTTCCTAAGCATTTCATCAAGTTCTGGATGATCAAAGGGCCCAAAAACACCATGAAAACCACCTTTCTGCCACCTTTTGCACCAGCAGGAAGTACTTCTGGGCGAATGAATTTTTGGAGGGGAAAATTAGCTCCAAATTGGGAAATTCCTCTTGGGTTGGATAGCCAACATCTAGGGATTTCCAACGAGCTATCCTAAGCTCAATTTGGATGTTGGTAAGTGCCCCAAAATTAGGATGAAAGACGCACTATGCATATGGCTCAGGCGCGCTACGCATATGGATTTTTGGTCAATTTTTCACCTTCCAGCTCAGAATTTCGCCCAGTTGAACCAGTTTTTCTTGTGGATGAAATTTTTGAGTTATAATGATGTAAATTGATGGTTGGCATGTAACTTTGACTCAATTTTACCTATTCTAGATGATTCACTCCGAAAAAAGTAAAAATCAGATGTAAGAATCAGTTTCCTCCCTTTTAGAGGCAAGTTGTTTAGATGCCTATATTCTAGCTCCTTGTTTAGAATTAGTTGGAACTGATCCTAGAAGGAGGAATTCGACCCCTAGAGGTGTGGGAAGGGGTTAGGTAGTCTATATAATGTAATTTCTGAGACATTCTACAGGTTGGACTCTTGGGTAGATTTTGGCACACTATTGTACATATTTTTCATATTTTGGCTAAGGAAAGATCAGAGGTTTTGCAGCACCTGTTGGGATTCTTGTGGCTTTCAGTTCTTGATGGTGTTTTCTCTCAGTTTATTGTAATTTATTTCATGTTTAATGTATTCCATTACCTTCTTATGCTTCTGAAACTAAATGAATGAGTAAATGAGGTTGAATCCATTGTTTCAGTGCTCTGCCTTTGAATTTGTTTAGTTTTACATGTTTTCGCCTGTTTGGAGAGGATCCATGTTCTCCCTTGCCCTCTTCAGCTCCTTGTTGTTCTGATCCATCCATATACCCAATAAAAAAGCATCAAGACTACTGCCTACCTCGCCCCAACTCGAATTCTGCAAAGATCTGGCCTTATCCCCGGACCCAAAAATTGTTTTTTCCCATTTCTCCAACAAAAACCCAAAAAATCAAAATCAAACTTTCCTATCTCTTTACTAGCCTAAAATCAGTATTCATTGTTCATTATAAGTCATCTCAGCCCCTTTGAAGATCCTTTGCTGAGATAGACCCAGAGAGAGCCCTCTCCTATCCTCGTAGGGCTAGCTACGAGGCTGAGCGTGGTTTGATGTAGCCTTGAGTTTCACCTTATTTCAGCCTAAGGTAGATTTGAGCGCTAACACATGGGACCACACCTGAGTGCTTATCCCTACGCCCTCCTCCCCTCATATTTCTTTGTGAATGCACATTTTCCTTTACAATTTTTTCGCCCGACGTTTATTCCCAAATTGCAATCTCCACCATTGATCTAATAGAGATTAACGGCCATTGGAATTTTCCCCCTTCCGCCTTTCCAAAACACTTCTACCGCGTCCTTTGATCTCGACCATTCATCCAAAGAATCTAATGGTAGGGACTTAACCCGATAGCCCAACACCTCTCCACGCCATGACACACTTGCTGACATAATCGGGCCCCACCATTTGTTCCACCTGCACACCTTATCTTCCATCACGCTCTCCCACAACCGTCTGATCTTGCGACAAAGATCTAACGACCGACGCGCGATATCGCATAATTTTTTAGCCTCCCCCTTAGTGTGCTACTTCTGCGCGATATGGGTGGCTTTCATTTTCCATGTGCCAATCACTAAATGGAATCATGTTCCAAAAGGAAATACTGCCTCCCCCCCATTTCCCCATGCAAAAACCATTCCCAGGTTTCCGCCATACCGCCTACCCTCTGCAACGTAATCTTCGCTTTTAATCCTATTAGTCAATCTTTGAGATCAAATGGCCCACATTATATCGTGATTTCATTTTTCTACCATTCGTCCCTTCTCCCAATGACTCCATCGAAAGATCACCACCGTTGATAGTCCTAATCCAACGACCCCTGTTCACTGTCGCACCCAAATCTCCACTGACCTAGTTAGATGCTCTACCAGGTTTTTTTCCGATTTTCTGCTACAATCACATTCTTCATCACTGCTCCTCTGCCTCCCCAGAGCCTCTCCAAGAAGTATAAACCAAGCCCTCAGGATTTCATAACATGTTTGTCATATGTTTGCAGGTTTCCACAGCTGACAAAGCATAAATTTCCACCACAGTCAGTAGAGGTGACATAGAGGCTCCGATAATTATCTCAGGGCCAAGAAATCAAAGTCAAAGGGAGCTAAGGCAAAGGGCAAGGTCGTTTCAATCAATGGATCAGATCCATGAACCCTCAGTAACCCTCCAGCTCAGCGAAACCCTCCACCTGTACACAAAACACTCAGAAATGGTGGAGATCACATATCTAGTGGCGAAAGACATGGCATAGAAAATTAATAAAACCTTTGAAGGCATCAGTACAAAATCAGTTCGAGCAATCAACAAAGATAAAGCATGAGAAAAGATAAATAGTTTGAAGTACAAAGAAACAGAGCAACTATTGGTGCAGAAGTTGGCTGACACAGACATTACCCATATCCATGCACATAAGCCTGCCAAGCAGTTATTACACCAAAAGGAATTATTAAAAACTGTCAGAAGCAGTTATTTGAAAGTATGGGAGTCCTCAAGGCCCATCTTCCACTTAACCCACACCAAAGGAGATAACAGTACCACTGCAGATAATATTTCCCCCAAAGGACACCCTGTCGATGATTTCTGTCATATCAAAATGGTCTCAACAAACTACAAGGTTATTGATCTTGTCCAAAATTTAATGAAATGTTTATGACACAGAATGGAGCATTTGAATGCCCTCTCCTATCTTTGATGATCATTAAAACCTTATTTACCTACTTTTCCTCATATTTCCTATAAAGAATCTTTGAAGTCTCATTGTAAAAGGTTGGCATTTGGTGATTTCTAAAGTAATACATATTGCTGCTTTGAAGAAGCATTAGTGTTATGAAGGAGTATGGAGGTATTTGTTTTTCTGTTGATGAAGGAGGCTGGTCCATTGGATCCCTGAGCCTGGTGTTGGTGAATTACTTCTTATTGTTAATGTTATTTCCTGTTTTCCACTTTGTTCCATCATCCTTTGCTTACAGTAGGATAGAAAGTTTACGCAAAGAAATTTATCTTAGAAGCACCTCTAACCTATTTATCCTTCATATTTTATATGTTTTCCACTACTGAACATGAGAGGGTAGTCTAATAGCTCGCTCGAATATTCAATTTGTTTATTTCAGAAATGGTAAATTCAGTTGTGCTAAATACTATTTAGGCATTCCCTCTTTCCTCGCCACTGATTATTGTATCTGAAATCTCCCTTTAATTATTAATGTTTGCAGTTTGACAGAGAGGTCAGTTTCAATCATACCCTCTGTTTCTTACTATAATTATTGTGTTGAAGGTCTATATAATTGAAGTCCTAGATGTCTAAGGTGTTCCCTCTTCTTTGAATGCAATTGTATGTCTTTGTTGATTTAAGCTCTCAAGAGTGAAATTATAGGAGTAAATAGGGCATTCCCCGAATCCTTTAGGTCATTAAGAGAGTTTTAGTCCGCATTTCTCTTTTTCTTTGATTGTTTATATTGATTAAGTCTGAAATAGTGAGCTTACTAGAGGAAATAAGGCGTTCCCTGAATCCTTTAAGTCATTTGTAAAAAGGTTTAGTTTCTTTTCACTCTTAGTCCTTAATGTTCATCTCATTTCACCTATATTATTCAACAGATCCTTGACCAAGTTAGATTTTCCCTTTGGTTTCCCCTTCCTTCTCAATCAAAACTATTTGGACTTTAACATGACTCCATTGCCCAATGGCTTGTAGATTCCCATGCTCTATCTATATTGCATGAAACATATTTGTCCAACCAAACAAAAAAAACAACCATGCACTTCCTAACTAGCCTAAAATCAAATTCTAAATCATTCAAGACATATCTTTATAAACATATTGAGAGATCCCTCTCTGAGACTAGGAGGGCTAGATCCTAGAGCTCTAAAGATTGGTTCTGATGTTGCATTGTATTTTGGTTAGCCAATCTACCAAAACACAAGACCCCAACATATTGGCGATCACGGTGGGACTTTCTGAAAGAAGCACTAAACATACACATATCTGAACATTCAGAAGTCCCTGTATTAAAAGAACACCCTCTGGACTTATCCCACCACTCACACCAACATAATGGCGATCATGGTGTGACCAATTGAGTACATAATAGTCTAGAAAGCTATTGTAGACTCAGTAAGTCCTTAGATAACCACATAAAACTCATAAAGCCCAAAAAAATTTAAGATTGGCTTCATAATAAACATGGTGGTCGACCATAGAACATTTTACCTCCAAGGGAGCTAAAACTCCCACCTGACCACTGCACTGGCCTCCAGTAGGCCTAATATTTTACCAATCCTTGTAAAATCCCCTGGGAATGCATTAAGCAGATCCAATCATGCTAATGGTGGATAGAAAAGTTAAAAATATCCCACCTGGTGACTGCACAATCCCAAAGGGCCTAATAACTCCACTGGAAGAAGACTCTGAACTGGTTAGAAAGATGTAGTGATCTGTTTATAACTTGCAAACATGGAATCAAGTATAGAAAGAGAAGCTAAACTAAACACATTATTGGACCTAATTAGAAAATAGTGTACATACCTGATAAAATATTGGATAGGCATGAGGTTGATATAGATGGCGATTATCCAGAGCAACCTATGCCTATCCCTGATCAAGAACAAACTCAACCGCTACAATACCTAGACAATGAGCAAGATATGTATAATGATCAAGACTTTATAGAAGATGGTGAGCAAGATTACAGGGAAAACAATGAACAATTTTGTCAAGAAAATCCTAATAGCTTAAATTTATCTTCTATTATGTTATTAAGGGAAATTTATGACCAAAATGCAAAGGCAGAAAGTGAACAGTGCCCTAAGGAAAACATAAGCCATCTTGAATTCACAAAATCTGAAATAGGAGAAGAGAAAAAACAACTAGAGCCTCTACCTTTATGTTGTGACTCATTTCATATTATTAAAAAATAATGGCATTATGAAAATCTGTTAGAAACAACACATAAAATCTATGTTCAAAGTGACCATCACAAAGAACAAGAAGAGTTGTTTAAGAGCGAAAAAGATCATGAAAAAGAATAAATTCCTCACGACCTTCCTGCACACAAAAGTAAAGATTCAATAGGAGAGGCTCAAAAAGATATTCGGCCTCAAATTTAGTCAATGCAAGAAAAAGAGGACTATTGTACTTCTGTCCAAAGAAAAATAAAAATTCCTACTCTTTTGACAGAAGAATAAATTGATTGAATATTAAACAAACAACCAGCCCTCAAAACTTCATTAGAACAAAAAATTCTGCTCATCTACCTACTGAAAATTGTTTTCTTCAAATGTAAAATAAACTTATAGAACAACTCAAAGAAAAACAAACTGATAACCCAATATTATTCATTGTTGAGATTGTCTATACTAATGATTTTCCAATTTTTGATCAGTCTGATGATGATAATGACCTTCAAGCATAAACTAATCATGCAGGGCAACCAACAGTTGATTGGTGTCATGAATTTCATTATCATTAGCTTGAAAGTAGCAATCAAAAAAGCCAGTCCATTACAGATAGCTTTCACATAATGGGAAGTCAGAAGTTTATCGGTTGTAAAGATGAGGATGAGAAAAGAGAGGAGTTTCTTGAGAAGGATGAATATAAGGAATGTTATCTTGAAAATATTGAGGTAATAAAGGATACCCGTGCTCAAGAATATGATGATCCCTTCATAGAGTACAATCCACTGAACCAGAGCTTACCAAGACTACAAGAGGACATCCCTGCAATATATGATGAGTCCTCCAGTTCAAATGATAACGAAGATGAGGAAGCTTTTCTTTCTCAATAAAATCTTTATCTCGATCCAGTGAAGAAAGAAGAGGTAACCCTAGTTGAAACATATATTCCAAAAATTCACAACCAGGTATTATTTCAAGATCCCTATGCTCATTTCTTGAAAATGTTTGAAGAAGGGATGAAGGTTGTTAGCAGCAATGTGTTATCAGAAGCAAGAAGATTTTTTATCCCTGCTGATAAGAAACAAAAGGAATGGGAGTGGCCCTGTTTGTCCAGCCTATCCAAAGATATGAGGAAGGGCCAATCATGGAATCATTTACTAGATTGGTTATACTGGAAAAGAGAGTTCATCAGCTAAACATGTAAATATTCCAAGTTAGATTAGGGTAGGTAGGAATGTCAATAAAGCTCAGCTCTTGAGCATCTAGCTAGTCTTTTTGATTATTTCTCTGAAAAAGAAAAATGAGAAAATATACAAAAACAATCAAAAATAGAAAAGAGGGCAGGAATAAAACAAGAAAGGTATAGCCCCATACCAAAAGGAAAAGAAAATATGAAAGTATGCAAGCTCAAATGCCACTACTTTAAGGAGCACTACTATCCAATCATACAGCCTAATCATGATTGGGAAGATTTCAATTTACTACTGATAGGATAGTGAAGAATATTTTCCAAATTTTTTAATCTTGGCTTCTCAGTAGAACAGATTAGGATAGAAGAAATAAAGGTTCAAACATGCTGAAAATCTGAACCTAGAATCATAGGAAAATATGGCTCTAATTCTCTCAAAACTTGGGCCAAAGAGAAGAAAAAGAACTGGTTCTAACATGCTCAAAACTTGAACCAGCAAAGGAAAGAGAATAGCTCTAACAAGACCAAAACTAGAGCTAGAAGGAAGAAAGAAAGTGACTCTAAAAATCTCAAAATCTGAGTCAAGAAAGGAAGGAAAAGTGTTTTCAATTTTCAGAACTCCAAGACTTCCCAATTTTGTTTTAATTTCTGCTAGTTGCAGTTCATGTGCAGATTGTTTTTATGCCATGGACCCATAGCAAACTAGACAGTCTAATACTAATTTGGTTGTGTTTCAATTTCTGTTTTAGAATATAGAGAATTAAAATTTGTCAGACAGTCTAATCCTGACAGATATTAGTTTAGGTAGAGAAACTTATGATTTCAAATGCTTAATCTAAACTCATGGAGAAATAAGGGTAGCATTATATAGGTTTATTTTTCTGTTTGCAAAATAAAATTTTGGAAAAAGAGTTTTCCAGTCCAAATGCACTCAAAGAAGAAAATAATTCTAGGACAAATAGTTTCGGGTAGGTAGAAGCGTTGTTCAAATGGATTTCTTGCTGCAGGACAGTGAAAATTTGTCAAATGAAGAATTCTGTCTAAATGGAAAGGAACTGGTCTGCTAAATACAGATATTACTGAGATTCTAGACACCTAAAGAACCAGTTTTCCTCCCTAAGTGGAGCCTGTTATCACCTGATTTAGACCTCAGGCCTAAAAGGGAAAATCAGGGTAACCTTTAAACCATGCTCAGCCTTGTAGCTAGCCCTACAAGGTTAGGAGAGGGCTCTCTCCATGAAAATATATTCAACAAAGTGTAATTGTGGACTGATTTTAGGCTAGGTATACTAATAGGGATAAATGTTTAAATGAAATGAATGATTTTTTCAGGGATGTGTGGGACAAAGGGGACAGTTTGAGATTGGGGAATTAAATCAAGATACAAGGTATTTCGTGGGGCAAGATAGGCAATAAATTTTATCAATTAAGTTTAAATAATGATTGAATGGAAAGATTGGTGAGGCGCTAAAAAGGGCATGGGAGATGGATCCTTTTCATACAGAAGAAAAAAATAGAGTATTGAATGATTTCCCAAGTCAGAGCATAAAAAGTGGATTCTACCTTTCTATCTTGAAAGCATTCAAACATAGATGTTTATGAATGAATGGTAAACATAAAAATTCACATATGAACACAAAGGAGAGAACAAATGCTAAATTTCATACCACATGGATCCCACAAATCAGAGCTGCATCTCTTTATTAACTCCCTATCCAAAACTGTTACAATGTAGCACAGAGCGTTTTCCTTGATTTCCACACTATTCCCCTACATACTGAGTTAAAGACTCCTTTACAAATGATTCAAAATTACATTAAATATACCAGAAGTGGGAGGGAAGTAGATCCACAAAAAGAGGAGCTGTTTGCTAGCTCAAGAACTAAAGTTCGATCATAAAAAAAAGAACCAACAATCTGCTCCTGAAAATAAGGAGCAGCAATATGTTTTGATCACTTGGGCAGATTCACTGATACATTGGATGATTGAAAAATAGGCAATCTGAAGAGAAGATCCCTTTTTTCCCACTACTGTAGAAGTCTCTGTCTCATTTTAGCTCTCAGCCCTTTGAATGTTTCTTTCTATTATTTCTTTGAAGAAAACTGACCTTTAATAAAATGCCTTCGAAACCATGGAAATGAAATTATGCCTTTTAGTGATGGGAAAAACCCATTTCGAATAAGACAAAGGGAAGGGAAAGGAGGTGGGGTCCAAAATCACAATCGAAATCGGAATCAATGGGCAGAGGGGATATAATATATAATAGAACATTTGAAAATACACGTTGCGATGGTGTCATCACAATCAGGATCAAAGGGGAGGAAGAGGTTTTTTGACATAATCAAAAGTTGCGATGCGATGGAGCCATTCAATAGAGCGATGAAAATAAGTGAGGTCCGATGGTGCAATCGCAGATCGGGATGGAAGGGAAGCATGAGTAAAGCCATAAAACTTCCAATGCAATTAGAATACATGCAATGGAGTGAATTGATAAGACGAACGGATAATGGGGAGATTTCCTTTTGAACAAATCTCAAACAACCTTTGTGTTTTATAAAGGAAAAGGTGATTTTGTGTTGAAAAGAGCGGAGGGGTTTAAGGCGGGACCCATTACATAATAAGACTTCACCGATGCGATTTTGGGATAGACGATGGGGGGAATCCTTTGTATAAACAAAATAAAACAAAATTTAAGTTTTACAAAGGAAAAGGCCCTTTGTATATAAATTGGCGGAAGATCATATGGTGGGACCCAAAGTTCCATCGACATCGGGAGATCGGAGGAGAGCGAGGCAAAAAGTGATGCGCAAAAGGAAATCACTGATTGCAACAGAGCAATGGAGTATGGGTCGTCAAATTGGAAGGGGCGATCGATGGTGGAGGTGTAATCGGGCGGGATTCAATTCAATCGCATCGGAGTTTTAATAAGGGTCAATCAAAGAGGATCGATCGAAAGTGCCAATGAAGTATGGGTCATTCGATCGAATGGGTGGATTGATGATCGTGATCTCATCGGGTGTATGCAATCAGGAGCGCTCAATTGGATCGGAGTTTTTGTGAACACAAGGCCCATCGGGATGCACATGTTAAATGTTGCGATTGCAGTCAGATCTGGAAAGGGAAAGGGATTTGGGTCAGCAGGGTTTTATAATAAAACTTTAAACTTTATTATAAAGTTTAAAAGGTATGGAGGGGAAGTGGTTTGTTTAATCATATTAAAGGAAATGGGATTTTATAATAACAAGCTTTAAAACGTTATTATAAAGTTTAAAGGGATAGGAGGGGAACTGGTTTAATCACATCATAGTTTCTTGGGTGAAGGAACTTTTGTGTTGCGATTGTGTAATCGAAAGGGGAAAAAGGGAGGTTTTATAAAGAAAAACATAAAACTTTAATAAAATAAAGTTTTAGGGAAAGGTGGGAAAGCAGCTGGGTTAGGGTATAGGGGACTTTTCTTTTATTTAGGCATAAATTTCAATCCAGGAGTCAGTTTCGAGAGTGTAATATACCATTGGAAATATCTTTCCAGGATCTATCGGATGGACATGATTTGACACTAAAAATTCTGGACAAATTCTCTAAAAGGCAGGGTGGTGACTTTGTGGAGATTGCAGCTTTTGGAGTGTGACTTATTACATATGGTGACATAAAAGTACATCAAGATGATAATAAAATTACATCAAAATGGATAAAACATTTCTTTGATCTTCCCAGGTGTTGTGACTTTGAGTTTATTGACTTCCTCATGACCTTGCTAATATTTATTGACACTTAACTGATTAATCTAACCATGGTGAGATCCTAGAACCTAATGAGACCCATCCTATGACCTACTGACATGACTCACAAAGTGAAAGTAACTCATGACTAAAGACCATAGAGAGGAGAATCAGCAAGTTTCACATGAGGGAAAACTGATGAAAAATCACTACCATTAATGGATCCACGACCTAGCCGAATGGTGGAAATTTATGGTATGGGACTCCTAATATGCAAATGCAATAGAACAATTTTGATCACTGATGGCAGTATGACTAGACTGACACTAACATTGACTCCAATGGGGATGGTACCTCCTTGGAGGTGCCAAGAACACCGTAGACCAAGTAGCCTTATCCATTGTACACGGAGTCAAAAATACTGAAAGTTGACAAAATGCAGACTGACTCTAACTCAAGACTAGGACTAAAAAAAATAAAACCAAACATACACATATCATTTGAGTTTTATAGCCTTCACCTCGGGCCCCAAAATTCAATGATTGTGTACTTGAAATCTAAAAAAAAATAACATGGTATATACAATGATTGTGACATAGTTTCTGATCCATTATCTTCAATAATGATAGTGCTTCAAAATTCTACCATTCACTTCTCCTCCAGGGAAATCTTGGCCATCCATTTCTAAAAGCAAGAAAGCATTCTATCCCCTGTATGCTGAAATCCTATATGGTCCTTTCCACAGGTTGTCAAACTTACCATGCTTCCCTTTGTCCTAATTCATTGCATCCAATCTCAACATTACATCATCCAATTGAAGATTTTCTGCTTTGGTCTTTCGATCATAGATCTTCTTTATCTTCTCCTGTAACTAAATAGCGTTCTGTGACACTTACTCTCTTTTTTGCTGAAGGTGAATCATCTGATTGATCCTTCGCTGATTGTTATCATCTTCACTACCAACTTCTTGCAATAATATCATGACTAGAACTATAAGAGATGTGGGAAAGATAACATCAGTACCATAAAGCAATTAAAATGGTGACATACCTATGGATTTCTTACTGTTAACTCTGTCTTCCCATAATGCGTTGATGAGCTTTCGATGCCAGTTTATTTTTTTTGCTTCCAACATTTTCTTGATTATATTTATCAGAGATTTTTTTGATGATTCTGCCAGGTCGTTTCCTTGTGGATAGTACGTTTTTGAATGGACTAGGAAAATATTATATTTTTTGCAAAAATCCACCATTTTCTTAGACTTGAACGTTGCTACGTTATCTGTTATAATTTTGTGAGGGCAGCCAAAATGAGATAAAATGTTTGATTCTAAGAATTGAATAATTACCGTATCTGTAGCTTGCCTTGTTGGGACGACCTCGATCCATGTAGTAAAGTAATCTGTACCTGTCAATATCCATCGATGTTGTGCTGATGATGCGATATGGATTTCTCCTATGAAATCGAGTCCTCACTGCTGAAAAGGAGTGTTTATGGCAACTAGTTTCGAAGGAACAAGAAGAAGTTTCCATTTTCCTTGGAAAATTTTGCATTTATGACAAGTCATCGTTGTTTTATATAAATATGAAAATAAAGTGGGCCAATAATATCCTGCTCTCAACACTTTGTTAGCTGTAGTCTTCCAAAACAGATGACCACCACAATCACCTTTGTGAAAGTCATGCATTACCTTCTAAGCCTCTTCTTCAACCAAACAATTGAGCAAAATACCCCCTGGATCTTTCCAATAAAGAGCACTATTTAAAATGCAACATTTAGCAGAATTAAGTTTCAATGATCTACCTTTGCTTTTAGACATTCTTGGAGGTGGTGAAAGATGCTGAAGAACATAAAAAATATCTGAATACCATGGGGATTGTAAGAAAATATCTTAAACTGGAACAAGAAAACCTTCATCTTCATCCTTTGACATTGTTGTTATGAGGTTTATATCCAGCGCATGCAGATTTGATTGGGCCATTAATTTCGCCAAACCTTGCCCTTTGATAAAATTCATGGGTTTGATCTCCAAATCATACTCCAACATAACTGATATCCACATGCCTCTTCGACCCTCTAGATTAGTTTGCATCAAGACATCCTTTACTGCTATATTAGTAACATATGCTATAGTATGTGAATGCAGAATATAGACCCTAAAATCCTTCAATGACTTTATAAGAGCCAATGCTTGTTTCTCAATAATATTATATCTCAAGGAAGCATCTCTAATAGTCCTACTGAAAAAGGCAATTGGCTTTTCAACCTGATCTCTCTTTTGCATCAAAACAATAGCCATAGTATGCTTTGATGCAAATGAAAAAATAATAAAATATTGAGTATAGTCGGTACTAATCAAGATTGGGGAATTGGACAAAGAAAACTTTACCAAATTAAATGAATTTATAGCTTCCTCACTCCATTTGTCAGTGCTATCTTTTTTCAGCATGTTAGTCATTTCTCTTAAATGTTCAGCCAAATTGGGTATAAATCTGCGCAAGAAACTCATCTTACCATTGAATGCTTGAATCTCCTTTTTGTTCCGTGGAAGGTCTATGTGTTGAATTGCCTCCACTCTAGATGGATCAATGCGGATACTGTATTTAGAGATGATATGCCCTAGCAGCTTGCCTTCATCCATGGCAAACAGACTCTTCTTTGGATTTAGAGAAATCCCAAACTTTCTTCATCTCTGAAAAAAACTCTCAAATGGTTCAAATGCTCATCATCAGAACAAGAAAACGTTGTCATATCATCCAAAGAAACAACAAGAAAAACATATTTTTCATTGGAAAAAGCAATGTCCATTGCTCGCTGGAAAGTAGCTCCACCGTTCTTCAGTGAAAATGGCATTTTGGCATACTGGAAAGTTCCCCAGGGTGTTGTGAAGGCAATTTTTTCTTGGTCTTTCTCATGCACCAAGATGTGATTGTAGCCTGAGTAGCCATCAAGTAGTGACATCCTAGATGCTCCAACCACTCTCCGTAGAATATGGTCCATCTTCAGAAGTGGATAATTATCCTTTAAGGATGCCTTATTCGAATTTCGAAAATCTATGCACAATCTTATTTCTCCTGTCTTTTTACGTACCGAAACCAAATTTGAAATCCAGTCAGAAAATATTATTAGAACTATGATACCAGCTTTGTACAATCTGTTTACCTCTTTTTCAATGGATGGCAGCAGCTTTGGGTTGATTCTTCTCAGCTTCTGTCTAAATGGCTTTTGATCCGGCTTGATGGGAATAATATGTTGATTTATTTTTTTGTCATACACCTTCAAATCTAAATAATCCCATTCAAATACATCAGAAAATTTAGAAAGAAATTTTACATACTTTTCCTTTACCTCAGGGGAAAATGCCTTTGACAACTTCAAAACCTTGGGTTTGTCAGTTGTTACAAGATTCGCATCTTCGACTCCTTTCTTACTAGGCACCAAGCTTGGTTTCTTGGAAACATCATCCTTATCAAAAATCCCCTCTAAAGGTATAATACCCCTAGGGATTACATTATCCTTTAGCTGCAATATGTCCATCTGATTTGTTTCAATTTCTTGATCATCAATCTCATACTCACCTTCTATTGGAGTATCTTTGAATTGCCCTTCACTCTGCAAAAAAGCATTGATCTCATTATCATCCCAAAACACTTGCCAATACCTTAAATTATCCGAAACAGTAGGCCTATATTTGACATAAATTTCAAACTTATTGCTGGATTTCATCAGAATCTTCAAATTTCTTGTAGTAGTGGCAAGAGAATCAGCAATAATGTTCTGCATCCTAGGTACTGTTGTCAAAGTGTACTCAAGGAATTTCTTCAAGATATCCAGGACTGCATTTATGTATGCCCTTAATCGCAGATGTTTAGCTTGCTACTCTCCTTTAACTTGTTTGATTATCAGCTCTGGATCTACATAAACATAAATCCTCTTTGCATTTAGCTTCTTCAAAATCCTCAGACCTGCAATCAAAGCTTCATACTCTGCTTCATTGTTAGAACATTCAAAGGCTAATTTGTAAGCAGATACTCTAACATTGCTGGGAAATTTTTCAGGTTGGAAAACAGGGCTCTGAATCCTTATTCCAATATCAGCTCCATCCTTACCAACAAATCCATCAAAATACATGCTACAAAGGCCTTCTTATTCTTCTTGTAGATGCTGGATTTTTTCTTCTTTCTCTTCTTTACCTTGACTGATTTCTGCATATTTCTGCTATTCACTATATTTTTTCTATTGGCAGGCAGGAGGCTAGAAAGTGCTTGTTTCTTTATCTTTTTCCTGTTTGAGGACTTCCCTAAAATTCTCTGAAATTTTGAGCATGTCATCCACTTGTACCAACTGAACATTTTCATCATTTAAACCACCATCTGAATATAATACAAAAGACTCTAAATCTGTGTAAACAACATTAATAGGATAATTGACTATATTTTCTTTGCTAGTGATCATATATTTCATTTTCTTCTCCCTATATAGTTTTATCAACTGACCAAACACATAAATGGTGGCATAAGAGAAGTCAAGTTGCATGGTTCCTTTAAGTTTTGCACCCCAATACCTAGATAGAAGCATTCCACACCATGGTGGGACATCAGCAACAACTACATCCATAAAAACATTCTTGGGTGGGATTTGATCTAAAGACACTACCAAGTCTTTGATAAGACCAATAAAATGGACCCTACTTGATTCAAAAGAATACAAATCATTATATTTATGGGTAATATCAAGTCCTAACTTCTCCATGATGGCTTTGGGAATCAAATTATGTGAGGCTCCGGAGTCCAACATAGCATTATTTAGGATAAACTCATGCAATCTAAGACTCAAGTAAAAGGGAGGGACTTCACTTTATTTTGATTGATCTTCTGTGGCTGGACCGAAGATGAGTTCAGGGTAATCATCTTCAACATTTACCATATCTGAAACAAAGTCTATTTGAAAAATTCTAGACACCTAATGTTTATAAGTACTATTTTTCACAAATTCACTTAAGGGCATGGACACTTTCAGCTTATAAATTTCATTCTCCAAATTAAAACAAGGGACTTTTTCTACCTCTTTAACTAGGATCTTTCCTCTCTATTTTCTCCATTGTTGCTCTCTACTGGTTCTTCTCATTTGGACTGTTAATCGCTGAATGTGTTTTACTGGATGAAGGGTCAGCTGGCTCTTTCCCTTTCTTCTGAGAATCATTCTTCATTTGGAGCTCCTTTCTCTTTTGAATGGGACTGATCGTAACATTGTTGTTCCTCAAAGAATACTTCCTTTTTTGTGCTGATAAAGTGTTCATGTATCATCTTTGGTAGTCATCGGACTCATCTCCTAACACTGTATCATTAGCCAAAATAAAATTTTCATCCTTTTGAATGTTTGCAGTCGCTATGTATTCTTCATCTTCAGTGAGAAAAATTGGCGCACCATCGGTGGTGAAGAAATGGTTGGCTTCAATGATAGGATCATCATCCTCATCTGTCTCTATTGCCTAAAAGTAATTTTGCTACAATGGGGTCCTGAACTGTGGTTGTGGTGCTACTTAGTCCTGTGCTCTATGTTCTTTCTATTTAATTCTGAATTGTGGCTGCTGTCCTTTGAGATTAAGATTTCTTATTTGTGCTTCTGGCCTATCTGAAATGGTTAATCGATGAACCATATTTTCCACTATCCGGATCAAAGTGTCCATCTTTCTATCTGAAGGAGATGCTTCTTCTTTCACAGTGACTCTTTTTTCAGCTCCGGTTTGAGCTCTTTTGGCTATAAAATTCGCTTCTACACTCACCGCTATCTTCTGCATGTCTTCGAGAGTGGTGGGATCTCTTTCTCACATCTAATATGCCATATCAGCATCGAAACCATCTGGAAATTTGAGCAAGGCTAATTCCATAGGAGGTTTTAGGTTAGGCGGAATAGCATTGTATACTACATTGAATCTTAAATAATAATCCTGTACAGTTTCACCCACATTTCTTTTAATATTCTCATATTCAGACAAAATTTGGAGTGGGTTTTTATTTACCTCCCACTGGTTTTGTATGTAACTCCTGCAAAGTGCAAAAAGAGCCTACTGGTAAAGCTCTGAAGCACTTTCTAACTTCACCTCCAAAGCTTTGGAAAAAAAATCTTGTGGTTACATCCTCTGCCTCTACCTCGTGAAGATCAAAAAAATTCACTCCTCTTATCAACATGCTACTGGGCTATGATGCTTTGAGTGGCATCAAAGATAGGAATTTTACTTTGGTAATCAACAAACATATCATTGAGAACCTGAGGTAAAACCAGGGGTTCATACCGGGCAGCCATGACTCGAGGTGGATTTACAACAGTTTTTTTGCTACTAGGATTTAAGGGAGGTGTTGATGGAGGAGATGAAAGCTGAGAATTGACTGATGGGAATACTGATGAATTAGGAGGAGGAAATGTTGTTCCTGATGACTCTGAAGGCTCAGGGATATTAATTACAATGATATATGACTGAGGGGAATTCAAAATATAATCATCAATTGATGTATTTTCTCTTTGAAGTTCAATATCTACAAGGAATTATGGATCTAAAACTGTGTGATCAAGTACAGTTTCAGACTTATTTCTAAACAAAGAAAGCTCTAAACTCTCATCAAAAGAAATATATTCTACAAAGAACCATTCACTGGGCCAAGTATGGGATCTGAAGATAGGTCTAGGACTTAATGATCCTTCTTGTCTTCTGACAATTATTGGAATCAGAATAGGATTTTCAAACACAAGGGGAGGATTTCGATTTGGATTGGCCCTTGTGTATATTTTTGAAGCCAATGTGGTAAAACTTCTACTTTACAAAATTTTATTTCAACCTAGCAAACTTTGAACATCATCTTTCAGAGTCAAGGAATTTACAGGGAAAATATTGCTGGGGTGATCTGTCTTTATGCTCTAATACCAAAAATATATTATGAATGTGAATCTTTGGAATAAGTGCTTGTAATTGTATTCCCCACCAAAGCACTTTAACAATGTTCTCTTTGCAAAAATGTTCAAACTCCCCAATAAAATCTTTAAATTTTAATGTGATATAGGGGAACACGTTTAAAAAATTTCAGAAAAACTTATCACTCCAATCATAATATCAAAATATTATAATAATGTCGCAATTCATTTTTAAGAAAAAAACACCAACCTTTGAACTTATATCATCAAACCCATTTATTCTACCAACGCAACATACATTTCATTCAACGGGGCCCACACATCCATACTTCGACCTTTTATGAATTAAATCAACATTTAATAATGCAAAAAAACCATACCATACCTCAATTTATTGCTCGTTCACTTCACTTCAATATTTCCATTAGATCTATCATTCTCTAGATCGAACGATCCTCGTCAATTTCAGGTTTTTCAAAGGTCAAGGTTTAACACATGAAATTTGCATGACATGGGTGGTATTTGGGACATGACATGCCCTTATATTACTAGATCACATTTTTTAGGCATGGTTTTGCTCCGGGCCAAAAGCGGTGTGGCAAAGGCAGTATGGTTTCCCGAAACTGGCTTCTGGTAAATGAATCGCGCTTAACTCAGGTTTTCACTATGGTTTGACACTTTAACTCCTCGCGTTAATTCACTCGCTAGGTCCCACTAATATTTACTCCATTGGCAACAGAACAAAGCCTTTTTTACTTCAACAACAGAGATTTCTAAGGGTTCGTCGTGTTCTATATAAGTTGGTTTTAACCTTAAGACAAAGGTTTTCAATACTTTCTCATTTACAGGGCCTCACTACGATTTTCTTTAAAAATAGAATAAACACATTCAGTTCAAGTGCCAAGAATATGAGCTCGAAGACAGTTAGATCGCCTCCCCAGTAGAGTTTCCAGAAATGTTATTGCCTGATTTAGACCTCAAGCCTAAAAGGGAAAATCAGGGTAACCTTTAAACCACGCTCAGACTTGTAGCTAGCCCTACAAGGTTAGGAGAGGGCTCTGTTCATGAAAATATATTCAACAAAGTATAATTATGGACTGATTTTAGGCTAGGTATACTAATAGGGAAAAATGTTTAAAAGAAATGAATGAATTTTTCAGGGATGTGCGGGACAAAGGGGACAGTTTGAAAATGGGGAATTAAATTAAGATACAAGGTATTTCATGGGGCAAGATAGGAAGGAAATTTTAGCAATTAAGTTTAAACAATGATGGAATGGTAAGGCTGGTGAGGAGCTGAAAAGGGCATGGGAGATGGATCCTTTTCAAATAGAAAAAAAACACAGAGTATTGAATGATTTCCCAAGGCAGACCATAAAAAATGGATTCTACCTTTCTATCTTGAAAGAATTCAAAGAGAGATGTTTATGAATGAATGGTACACATAAAAATTCACATATGAACACAAAGGAGAGAACAAATGATAAATTTCATACCACATGGATCCCACAAATCATTGTTGCATCTCTTTATTAACTCCCTATCCAAAACTGTTACAATGGAGCATAGAGCTTTTTCCTTGATTTCCACACTATTCCCCTACTTACTGAGCTATAGACTCCTTTACAAATGATTCAAAATTACATTAAATGGACCAGAAGTGTGAGGGAAGTAGATCCACAAAAGGAGGATTTGTTTTCCAGCTCAAGAACTGAAGTCTGATCATAGAAACAAGAACCAACAATCTGCTCTTGAAAATAAGGAGCAACAATATGCTTTGATCACTTGGGAAGATTCGTTGATACGCTGGATGAATGAAAAATAAGAAATTTGAAGAGCATATCCCTTTTTTCCCACTATTGTAGAAGTCTCTGTCCCATTTTAGCTCTCGGCCTTTTGACTTTTTATTTCTATTATTTCTTTGAAGAAAAATTACCTTTAATAAAATTCCTTCGAAACCATGGAAATGAAATTATGCCTTTTAGTGATGGGAAAAACCCATTTCGAATAAGAAAGAGGGAAGGAAAAGGAGGCAGGGTCCAAAATCTCAATCGCAATTGGAATCAATGGGTAGAGGGGATACAATATATAATAGAACATTTGAAAATACACATTACAATGGTGTCATCACAATCGGGATCAGAGGGGAGGAAGAGGTGTGTTGACATAATCGAAAGTTGCGATGCGATGGAGCCATTCAATAGAGCGATGAAAATAAGTGAGGTCCGATGGTGCAATCGTAGATCAGGATGGAAGGGAAGTGGGAGTAAGGCCATAAAACTTCTAATGTGATTAGAATAGGTGCAATGGAGTGAAAGCCGAAGGCATAATGGGGAGATTTCCTTTTGAAAATATCTCAAACAAGCTTTGTGTTTTATAAAGGAAAAAGTGATTTTGTGTTGAAAAGAGTGAAGGGGTTTAAGGCAGGACCCATTACATAATAAGACTTCAATGATGCGATTTTGGAATAGACGATGGGGGAAATCCTTTTTATAAATGAAATAAAACAAAATTTAAGTTTTACAAAGGAAAAGGCACTTTGTATATAAACAGGTAAAAGATCATATGGTGGGACCCAAAGTTCCATCGGCATCGAGAGATCTAAGGTGAGTGGGGAAAAAATTAATGCACAAAAGAAAATCGCCAATTGCAACAGAGCGATGGAGTATGGGTCGTTGGATTGGAAGGGGTGATCGACAACAGAGGTGTAATCAGGTGGGATTCAATGTAATTGCATCAGAGTTTTTACAAGGGTCAATCGGAGAGGATCGATCAAAAGCACCAATGAAGTATGGGCCATCCGATCGAATGGGTAGATCGACAGTCGGGATCTCATCGGCTGTATGCAATCGGGAGCTCTCAATCGGATCAAAGTTTTCGTGAACACAAGGCCCATCAGGACGCACATGTTAAATGTTTCGATTGCGATCAGATCTGGAAAGGGAAAGGGATTTGGGTTGGCATTGTTTTATAATAAAACTTTAAACTTTATTATAAAGTTTAAAATGTATGGAGCGGAAGTGGTTTTTTTAATCAGATTAAAGGAAAGGAGACTTTATAATAACAAACTTTAAAATGTTATTATAAATTTTAAAGGGACAGGAGGGGAAGTGGTTTAATCGCATCGGTGTTTCTTATGTGAAGGAAATTTCTCATTGCGATTGTGTAATTAGAAGGGGAAAAAGCGGGGTTTTATAAAGAAAAACATAAAACTTTAATAAAATAAAGTTTTAGGGAAAGGTGGGAAAGGGGTTGGGTTAGGGTATAGGGGACTTTTCTTTCATTTAGGATTAAATTTCAATCCAGGAGTCAGTTTTGAGAGTGTAATATACCGTTGGAAAGCTCTTTTTGGGCTCTATCTAATGGAAATATTTAGAATGTGATTTAACACTAAAAATTCTATAGACAACTTCTCTGAATGGCAGGGTGGTGACTTTGTGGAGATTGTAGCTTATGAAGTGTTACTTATTACATATGGTGACATAAAATTACATCAAGATGATAATAAAAAATAAAGTATCATGTTTTCACCTCAAAACATGGTTTTGAGGTGAAAATTACATCAAACTAGATAAAACATTTCTTTGATCTTCCCAGGTGCTATGACTTTGAGTTTATTGACTTTTTCATGACCTTGTTGATATTTATTGACACTTGACTGATTAATCTGACCATGGTGAGATCCTAAGACCTAATGAGACCCATCCTATGACCTATTGACATGACTCACAAAGTGAAAGTAACTCATTACTAAAGACCATAGAGAGGAGAATCAACAAGTTTCACATGAGGGAAAACTGATGAAAAGTCACTACCATCAATGGATCCATGACCTAGCGGAATGGTGAAAATTTATGGTATGGTACTCCTAATATGCAAATGCAAAAGATAAATTTTGATCATTGTTGGTAGTATGAATAAACTAACACAAATAGAGCCACTTTTAGCCACCTATAAATTCTGATATACCTAAGTGGTGGCTAAATTTGTGTTCAAGCCTTCAAGAGATATATTTTCTTTGAAAATCCATCATCTTTGAAGCCTTATGATGATTCTTTGTCCTTTGAATCAATATTCACTACTATTTCACTATAAGCCCTCAAGAACCTGCTCATTACCAAGAGAAAACTACTGATAATGCTCCATTTCCCACCATTTACCTCTCCATTCCACTCCCACAAAATCTCCATTTTTCATCCTTGTTTCTTTCAAAAAATCCCACAAAAACCCTCCATTTCAGCTCTAAATCACCTTAACCCTCTTTTAAACCTTACATCATCCTTTTATTTGGTTTAAAAATCCTTTTTCTAGCCTACTAAAACCCTCATTTGGCCTTAAAATCCCTATTTTTGGCCCAAAAACAAGTCTTCCGCTTTATAAATGTATTAAGCCCCCTAGGGCTTAAGTCACCTACTAGTCGTGGGTCTTTCCCCTCCATGTGACCACACCCAAGCGCTTATCCCTAAGTCCTCCTCCTCTCATATTTCTTCGCAAATGCACCTTTTCCTTTACAATTTTTTCACCCGACGTTTATTCCCTGATTGCAATCTCCACCATTGATCTAATAGAGATCAATGGCCATCAGACTTTTCCCCCTTTCACCTTTCCAAAAAAATTCTGCCTGATCCTTCGATCTCTACCGTTCATCCAAAGAATCCAACGGTCGGGACTTAACCCGATAGCCCAACACCTCTCCACCCTCTTAGCTCCCTGTAATTAGCAAGTTTGGCAAAGTCCAACTGCAAGGAGAACACTATTTCAACCACTTTGGGATTCTAGGATCTAGCCCTCCTGAATCTAGAGAGGGATCTCTCCAATAAGTGCAAAGATGGATTTATCTTTAAAATATTTTGGGTAATGATATTAGGCTAGTTATGAAGTCCGAGGGTTTTTGTTTGTTTTGGATGGTTGAGCATGATTATTATTTGAGTGGAAAGTTATAAAATGGAAAGAGTTTCAAAGGTGTGAAGTTGCAAGCAATCAGAACAAGATTGGGCTAAAAATATAGATATAACGCTGGTTTTAGTCCACTGGGCTATGGAGTCATAACAGGGTTTAATTGAAACAACAAGTTTCAAGAGTGGTGCATGGGGCAAGTCATCTATGTCTAAGGATCTCTTTAAAGTTGATTTTATGGAATGAAATGATACATCAAGAAGGGTAATTAAACAAATGAAGAACAAAGAGCAGCATAAGATTAGGTAAGTACTTTGAAACTATCCGTCTTTTGGCATACACTTAAGAAATACATAAAAGTAATCTAAGATCTGGTAAGTACTTTGAAACTAGCCAGCTTTTGATGCACTTTCAATAGAAAAACATTTTAAACACAAAGGGAAACACATATGATAATGAAGAAATGTCTAAGATCAGGTAGGGACTCTGAACCTAGCCTGCTTTCAACACATTGTTAGGGAAACTTTCAAATAGTCTTTGGGGATAAAACTAAAGGACAGAGCTCACCATAACTTCCTTCGTTCATCTCTACTTAACATAAACTGAAAATAACATTCAAGAACAATATTTATCTTGGACATTAGGACGAGGGAACACCAACATTACTAACTACACAAACTGAATTAAATCATTCCTAAACAACACAATTTGGAAGAAAACATTTAGATAAAGATTATCAGTCAGAGAAGGGTATTGATATATAGTAAATCCTAACTCTATGCTTGCTGTTCTTTATCAAAGAAGATGGAAAAAGTGAAAACAGAAATAAAATAACAATTTACAATAAGAAATAACATCGCTGTCGACATAGACCAGGATCCCATAAATCAGCTTGCATTGATGCTTCAAACTAGTTACAACTTTAAGTTCAATGTTTCAGTTCAACAATCATCTTCACTTCTCAGCCTAAAAATTATATCACAAATAGAGCTTCAAGAGCCTTTGAACACTGTTTACAGGTAGAAAATTTGAGCACAAGTATATTTAAAAGTTCAACAACCAACATTTTCTCATCTTCTACAGAATTATTTATAGAAGGAATGAGGAGGTGGGAGGGGATAAAAGATCTCCCAGGACAATTAATATAGATTTAATAGCTTCTCGGACTTTGAGGGGCTAAATGGAGAAGTTTATAGATGTTCTGTTTGTATTAATTGTTTACATTTAAGTTTTAAGCTCGATGGGATCTTGTGTTGAATTTTAAGGCTCTGTTTCATCTTTGTAGTAACTCAACAGATATTTTTTGCAATAAATATTTGGGTTTAATTAACTGTTGGACTGCAATGAGGTGAATATCTGATGTTCTGATAATAAGTTGGCCTTTTTTGAATGCTTTGAGGCTACATGTGGCATTGGGTAGCTGAGATGAATCAATTAGCCTCTGATGTGGCGGTGGAGGTTCTTTCTGACTGATAAACCTTTGATTTGTCTTTAATTTTATTTTAGTTCAGAGGATTAGGCTTTTGATTTTTGATCTTAGCCGTAATCCTCCAAAAGTATGAAAACAATCTTCAATCCTTCGTTCTGTTGTGTTTAAGTCTTCAACACTGATACTCTTTGTCTTGATTTAATTCTCTGTGTCTTGTTGATCTGCAGGTACCGTAAAGGGTCAATATGGCATCAATGCCCATGAAGCATTGATGAAACATGGAGGTGAACCCTGTGAATGGATATTTTCTTTAAATAAACAAAGCCTAGAGGATCATCATCCTCGACTTTATCATTTCTTTTAAAATACTTGAAATTCATTCGAACCTGCAAAAAAAACACAACTGTTATGAAATCCTGTGCTATTTGGTAAAACTAATTCAAAGGTTGTGGGGAGGAGCATGGCCATTGGATGGCAGCATCCAACAGTGGAGATAGTGCATAGAAGTCAAAAGGAGAGCGGTGGGAGATTTTAAGTCTGAGCCGTTGATCTATGATTGACAAAAAAGATCAATGATCGAGATTAGTGGTGAATTAATAATGTGAAGGAGCCACATTATTGTAAAAATAGAAGAAAATGCGAAGATATAAGGTTAAAAACCTTTTGGCAGAGGAAAATGCATAAGAATTGAAATTGGGGTTTCGGACATAACCTGGGTCATTGGATGAGATCGGCCCAGGTGATCAGCCGTGGAGATCATTCATTGAAATCCTTTGGTGAAGGTGGAGGGGAATAATGTAACTGGAGATTAGATCCAATCCATTGATCTACAGATATGAACGATGGGGAGTGCACTCGATAAATCATAATAGAAATGGGGAAAGGTGGTTTCGGAGGGAAAAACAGTTGTTTTCGCGTGAGAAAAAGGCGGGTAGGCGGTATTTCCTTTTCAAACGTGATATGCATCCCTTCCCGACACGTGGCATTAGAAAAAAAACTTTTATCGCATAAATTTTGGAAATTAACCTCTGCGCTGAAAATTGCGTAAAATTTTGCATGGGCCGTCAGATCTAGACCTTCAGATTGAATGGTGGAGAGACAAGCGCGGTATTGGATAGATGGGCAGGTAAAAGTGGGAAGGGTGGTTTCAATCTGAGCCATTGGATCTAAGATGGATGCTCGAGATCAAATCTTGAAGAAGGCAAGACCCACAAGAGGCAGGCCTGTTGGGTTAAATATGAGCCATTAGATGGAACAAATCAATGGCTGAGATGTGATCTGGCATATAAATGAAATAATACAAAGGCAAAGAATGGGTTAATGAGGGATGTTGATCCGCAGAGATTAACGGCGGGGATTTGGCCAAAAAAATTTATAAAATGAGACACATGATTTAAACCAAAGTCGGGGATGAAATCTGGACCATTCGATCTAGACACATGGACGGCCCAGATGCAATCAGAGCTATCGGCATTAGCAAGGAAAATAACATGAAGGTGCCAGAGTGATTGATTGTGGTACGTCGATCTCCATATCAGATCGATGGCGGAGAATGGATCAGGGGATGCCAATCGGGGGGAAAATAAAATGCACTTGATAAAAACTTGCGATGCGATATTGCGTGAGCCATTGGATTGGCCCAATGATCAACGGTGGATAGGGGCTCCGACCAATGAATGAGTGGGACCCTTTATATTATATGAAAACAAAAAATTAACAAAAATACAAAGGTTTAATGGCTTGTGGCGGGTTATATATATGAAATGCCTTGGCGCCCGTTTACGGGGCCGTTGGTCTATATGGAAAGTAATAGGCCCAGGGCTTATATGAATAAGGGCCAATCGCATCGGAAATTTGGTGCTGCTCTTTCAATCTACCCATTTTAATTCTCCGATGCGATTAGTGCTTCGAGACTTTAACTCTTGGTCCCGGGCATAGGTTTATAAGAAGAAAATTTGGAGGGCTAGGGTTTATATAATGAGGCTCAATTGCACTAGAAAATGATGCAGTAGTTTTTTCTTAATCTACCCATTTTCATTAAAAAACATTGCTTCGGCGGGTTTAAACCAAAACTTAGGAAAAGTGGGTTTTTTGAATTAACAAAGGGAAATATGCATCAGAGATGGGTTATTCACAAGGTTTAAGCATCGGATGCGGGCTTTGTGGTTATATGAAAAAGTGATAGGATCGGGGCTATGTAATAAAGGGTCAATCGCATCAAAGGTCTCAATAAAGCAAAAAGACTTGCGTTCGATGGAAAATCTCGATTGCGATAAGCGCTTCATAAGTCTAGCGCCTGGTTCTAGGGCACAGGCACATGCGGGGAAGTGGTTAGGATTTAGCCCAAAGGGGCTCAAGCCTATAGTCAAAACACTTGTTTTTTATGAAAATTTTCAAATTTTTTGATGGATTTGGGGGTTTCAATAAAGTTTAAAAATGAGTTTTAAACTTTGTAAAGAGGATCTTATGAAGGGAAAGGGGAAAAATGGAAAAATAGAGGAATTCAATAGGGAATGAAAGGGTAAGAAGGAAGGTTAGTTTGAAGTGGAATGGAGGGAAAAATGGTGTTTTACACTTATTTTCTGAAATCACGAATTTTAGAGTTTAAAATGGAACAATAAAGTGAAGATTTGAACAAAGGGCACGATGTCTTCATGAGTCTTCAAGAGACAACATTTTCGCGTGAGAAAAAGGCGTAAAGCAAGATTTTCTTTTCAAACGTGATATGCATCCTTCACGTGGCATTAGAAAAACTTTTATCGCATAAATTTTTTGGAAATTGTCCCCCCGCGCCGAAAAATTGCGTAAAATTTTGCATGGGCCGTCGCATCTAGACCTCGATTGAATGGTGGAGACAAGCGTATTGGAGCGTATGGTGGGCGCGCGTGTGCGGGGAAGGGTGGTTTCAATCTGAGCCATTGGATCTAAGATGGATGCTCGAGATCAAATCTTGAAGAAGGCAAGACCCACAAGAGGCAGGCCTGTTGGGTTAAATATGAGCCATTAGATGGAACAAATCAATGGCTGAGATGTGATCTGGCATATAAATGAAATAATACAAAGGCAAAGAATGGGTTAATGAGGGATGTTGATCCGCAGAGATTAACGGCGGGGATTTGGCCAAAAAAATTTATAAAATGAGACACATGATTTAAACCAAAGTCGGGGATGAAATCTGGACCATTCGATCTAGACACATGGACGGCCCAGATGCAATCAGAGCTATCGGCATTAGCAAGGAAAATAACATGAAGGTGCCAGAGTGATTGATTGTGGTACGTCGATCTCCATATCAGATCGATGGCGGAGAATGGATCAGGGGATGCCAATCGGGGGGAAAATAAAATGCACTTGATAAAAACTTGCGATGCGATATTGCGTGAGCCATTGGATTGGCCCAATGATCAACGGTGGATAGGGGCTCCGACCAATGAATGAGTGGGACCCTTTATATTATATGAAAACAAAAAATTAACAAAAATACAAAGGTTTAATGGCTTGTGGCGGGTTATATATATGAAATGCCTTGGCGCCCGTTTACGGGGCCGTTGGTCTATATGGAAAGTAATAGGCCCAGGGCTTATATGAATAAGGGCCAATCGCATCGGAAATTTGGTGCTGCTCTTTCAATCTACCCATTTTAATTCTCCGATGCGATTAGTGCTTCGAGACTTTAACTCTTGGTCCCGGGCATAGGTTTATATGAAGAAAATTTGAGGGCGGGGGTTTATATAATGAGGCTCAATTGCATCAGAAAAATGATGCAGGGCTTTTCAATCTACCCATTTTCATTAAAAACATTGTTCTAGTGGGTTTAGTCCAAAACTTAGGAAAAGTGGGTTTTTGAATTAACAAGGGGAAACATGCATCAGAGATGGGTTTATAAAACGCTTAACACCCGATTGTGAGCCCTCGAGTTACATGAAACAGTGATAGGATCGGGGCTATGTAATAAAGGGCCAATCACATTGGAGGTCTCAATAAATCAAAAAGACTTGCGTTCGATGGAAAATCCCGATTGCGATAAGCGCTTTATAAGTATAGTGTCTGGTTCTAGGGCGCGGGCACATGGGGGCAAGTGGTTTAGGTTTAGCCCAAAGGGTCTTAAGCCTATAGTCAAAACACTTGTTTTTATATGAAAATTTTCAAAGTTTTTGATGGATTTAGGGGTTTCGGTAAAGTTTTAAAATGATTTTTAAACTTTGTAAAGAGGATTTTATGAAGGGGAAATGGGAAAAAAAAGAAAAATGAGGAATTTCATAGGAAATGGAGGGGTAAAAATGAAGGATAGTTTGAAGTGGAATGAAGGAAAAAATGGTGTTTTACAACAGTCTTTTCTCCATGAAATCAACAGAATTTTAGAGTTTAAAATGGAAACAACAGTGAAGATTTGAACAAAGGGCACGATGTCTTCATGAGTCTTCAAGAGACAACATTTTTATAAATAAAACTTGTTTCTTGAAGGCTCCAAAAATGATTTAGCCACCTTTTGATATAACAAATTTTATAGGTGGCTAACACACCCAGGGACACACTTTTTGACATAACTGGGCCCCGCCAATTACTCCGCCCGTGCACCTTATCTTCCATCGCGCTCTCCCACAACCATCCGATCTCCCGACAAAGATCTAATAGCCGACGTGTGATATCGCGTAATTTTTTAGCCTCCCCCGCAGTGCCCTACTTCCGCATGATATGGGCGGTTTTCATTTTACATGCGTCAATCACTAAATGGAATCGCGTTCCAAAAGGCAATACCACCTCCCCCCCATTTCGCCGCGCGAAAACCATTCCTGGGTTTCCACCATACCGCCTACCCTCCACAACGTAATTTTAGCTTTTATTCCTAAATGTCAATCTTTGAGATCAAACGGCCCACATTATATCATGATTTCATTCGTCTACCATTCGTCCATCCTCCCAATGATTGCATCGAAAGATCTCCACCATTGATAGTCCTAATCCAATGAATCCTGTTCACCATCGCACCCAAACCTCCATTGACCTGCTTAGCTGCTCTGCCAGGGTTTTTCCTGATTTTCCATTGTAATAAAATTCTTCCTCACTGCTCCTCCGCCACCCCAGAGCCTCTGCAAGCAGTCTAAACCAAGCCCATAGGATTTTATAACATGTTTTTCGTATGTTTGCAAGTTTTCACAGCTGACGAAGCATAAATTTCCTCCACAATCACTAGAGGTGACATAGAGGCTCCGATAATTATATCGGGGCCAAGAAATCAATGTCAAAGGGAGCCAAGGCAAAGGGCAAGGTCGTGTCAATCAATGGATCAGATCCATGAACTCTCAGTAACCCTCCAGCTCAGCAAAACCCTCCACCTGTACAAAGAACACTCAGAAATGGTGGAGATCACATATCTAGTGGAGAAAGACATGGGATAGAAGATTAATAAAACCTTTGAAGGCATCAGTACAAAATCAGTTCGAGGAATCAGCAAAGATAAAGCATGAGCAAAGCTAAACCGTTTGAAGTACAAATAAACAGAGCAGTTATTGGTGCAACAGTTCGCTGACATAGACATTACCCATATCCATGCACACAAGCCTGCCAAGGAGTTATTACACCAAAAGGAACTATTACAAACTATTAGAAGCAGTTATTTGAAATTATAGGAGTCCTCAAGGCCCATCTTCCACTTAACCCACACCAGAGGAGATAACAGTACCATTGCACATAATATTTCTACCAAAGAACACCCTGTGGGTGATTTATGTCATATCAAAATGGTCTCAACAAGCTACAAAGTTATTGATCCTGTCCAGAATTTAATGAAATGTTTATGACACAGAATGGCGCATTCGAATGCCCTCTCCTATCTTTGATGATCATTAAAACCTTATTTACCTACTTTTCCTCATTTTTCCTATAAATACTCTTTGAAGTCTCATTGTAAAAGGTTGGCATTTGGTGATTTCTAAAGTAATACATATTGCTGCTTTAAATAAGCATTGGTGTTCTGAAGGAGTGTGGATGTCTTTGTTTTTTTGTTGATGAAGGAGGCTGGGCCATTGGATCCCTGAGCCTAGTTTTGGTGAAGTACTTCTTATTGTTAATGTTATTTCTTTTTTTCCACTTTGTTCCATCATGCTTTGCTTATAGTAGGATAAAAATTCTAGGCAGAGAAATGTATCTTAGAAGCACATTTGACCTATTTATCCTTCACTTTTTATATGTTTTCCACTACTGAACATGAGAGGGTAGTCTAATAGCTCTCTCAAATGTTTAGTTTGTTTTATTTCAAAAATGGTAAATTTAGTTGTGCTAAAGACTGTTTAGGAGTTCCCTCTTTCTTCTCCACTGATTATTTTATATGAAATCTCCCTTTAATTATTAATGTTTGCAGTTTGACAGAGAGGTCTGTTTCAATCATACCCTCTATTTATTACTGTAATTATTGTGTTGAAGGTCTCTATAATTGCAGTCCATTATGTCTAAGGCGTTCCCTCTTCTTTGAATGCAATTGTATGTCTTTGTTGATTTAAGCTCTCAACAGTGAACTTATAGGAGGAAATAGGGCATTCCCCGAATCCTTTAGGTCATTAAGAGAGTTTCAATCTGAATTTCTCTTTTTCTTTGAGTGTTTATATTTATTAAGTCCAAAAAAGTTAGCTTAATGGAAAAAATAGGGCGTTCCCCGAATCCTTTAAGTCATTTGTGAAAGGGTTTAGTTTATTTTCACTCTTAGTCGTTAATGTTCATCTCATTTCACCTATATTATTCAACAAATCCGTGACCAAGTTAGATTTTCCCTTTGGTTTCCACTTCCTTCTCAATAAGAACTATTTTGACTTTCACATGACTCCATTGCCTAATGGCTTGTAGATTCCCATGCTATATCTATACTGCATGAAACATATTTGTCCAACCAAATAAAATAAACAACCCTGCACTTCCTAATTAGCCTAAAATCAACTTCTAAATCATTCAAGACATATATTTATAAACATATTGAGATATCCCTCTCTAAGACCAGGAGGGCTAGATCCTAGAGCTCTAAACATTGGTTCTGATGTTGCCTTATCTTTTGGTTAGCCAATCTACCAAAACACAGGACCCCAACATGGTCTTGGGCCACTTACTTGGACTAGTTAGATTAAGTGTGCATACCAGAATTTGAAAAAAACATAAATTATTTGGAAAGCAATGGTTAATTAACCCCCTACTTAAAATATGTGAAGCCTTTGTGCAAAAAACCAACTTAAATGAAAAATAACTCTATGCATACAAAAAGTAGCAAAAAGTGAGTTCTCAGGAGTTGTGGGGTATCAACACAAGTGATGGCAGATACATTAGGGGCTGCCCAGCACACTTGCAAGCATAAAAGATGCATAATGTAAGGAGAAAAATCTTAGTCTTCAATTTGCATGCAAAAATCCTGGACAAGTGCACCCTCCTACGTGCAGGTGAGTCTCGAACGCACACAATGTGCCTCTGTGAGGAAAAACTACACACAAAAACCCTGCAAGTAAAAATATTAGGAGCTGCCTCCTTTAGCCTGTCACTTCAGTGAGTTTAGGGACTGTAAGATGGATCAGAGGACTGTCAGCTCCACTCCAGCATAGACAAAGGGTCTCCTACAAAAGATGGCACAACCACATAAACTTGGAACACATCAGTGGAGTCGCCAATCCTGTTGTGGTGGATTAGTCACACGGGTGTACGAAATCGCACCAGCTTAAAGAGTGTGGTCTACTCTTTAAACTATTGGTAACAAGAAAAAAGTGGGGGAGATTAAAAGCATAACATTTAATGAAAAAAAATATGCTAAAGTATGCTCTAGTTAAACTAAAACTAAAACACAAATATACAGAAGCTATAAAGAGAGTCAAAATTATGATAATGCAAACGATGGCTCGATGGACTCTTCTTATTAAGTGTTTTAAATGGAGAATAAATTTTACCGACTTTCCAAAGGGCCCCTAGGCAATGGCTCTAGGTCCTGATGCAAGGATGTTGCCTTCCAAGCTCTACCTCTAATGCAATCTCCCTCTCTCTCTCTGCTGTGGTGGACTAAGATGTTGGGTGGCCAATGATCGAGTCCTCTATAACTCCAGCTCTGGGTCACACACTTCTAGTGTTTCTTGGGAAACTTTGGCCAGCATAACAATGTGATTACCCTTTCTTCATCTCTTGGTGGGTTTATATAGGTGAGTTTCAAATCCTCCTATCATCCCTTGGTACATGATGGATAGTGACCCAAGGGAGAGGTGTGATTCCATAGTGTGCTCAAATATTATTTTGTGTGCTTACATAGTGTCTAACGAGGCACTGGTGGTTGTCCTTAGGGGGCTTTCACACAAGGAGTAACTCTCCTTTGCTTGGTGTGGTCCCGGAAAGCGACTTTTTGTCGTTTCCCAGAATGCGCACTTATCGGGCAAAAAGGCACAAAGAGGGCGCTCTTCTCGAAGGATAAAGCACACAATTCAGCATTTATGACTAGTTCTAATCTGATTTTCTCAAAACCTTAGAGATTTTAAATACTTCTTGATTCCATAATGTGTTCCTTCCCTGTAAGTCCTTAGGCTTGACATTAATTGTTGTTGTCTTCTGCTGTATGATTTTCCAGTGTTAATAAGGGTAAATTCAAGGTTAAGGCTAAAGGATAAGGTTAATATTACCCTTAACCTTAACCTTAACCTTAAATTTAACATAACCTTAACCTTAACCTTAACCTTTACTTAACCTCAACCTTGACTTTACCCTCAACGTAACCTTAACCTTGAATTTAAACCAAGGTTAGGGTTAATTTATAGTTAAGGTTAAGGTTAAGGTTTAGGGTAAAGTCAAGGTTAAGGTTAAGATAAGGTTAAGGTTAGGGTTAAGGTTAGGGTAAGGTTAAGGTTATGGTTAGGGTTAAGTTTAATGTTACGGTCAAGGTTAAGGTTAAGGTTATGGTTAAGGCTAAGGTTAAGGTTATGGTTAAGGTCAAGGTCAAGGTCAATGTTAATGCTAGGTTAAGGTTAAGGTTAGGTTGTAAAGGTTAAGATAAGGTTGAGGGTAAAGTCAAGGTTAAGTGTAAAGGGTAAGGTTAAGATTACCCCTAA
Organism: Pinus albicaulis; assembly: GCA_034641835.2. Lineage (NCBI taxonomy): Eukaryota > Viridiplantae > Streptophyta > Pinopsida > Pinales > Pinaceae > Pinus > Pinus albicaulis. The sequence continues at coordinate 832,673,389 of CM076580.1, forward strand.
CCTTAAACCTAACCTTGACTTAAACTTAACCTTAACCTTAACTACAACCTTAACCTTCACCCTATCCTTAACCTTAACCTTAACCTTAACTTAACCTTGTTTTAACCTTAGCCTTAACCTTAACCTTAACCTTATCTTACCCTTAACCTTAACCTTATCCTTAACCTTCACCATAACCTTAACCTTAACCTGACTAAACCGGTAACCCTTAACCTTAACCTTAACCTAACCTAACCTTAACCTTAAATTTCCCATAACCATAACCTTAACCTTAACCTTAACTTAACCCTAACCTTGACCAAACCCTTAACCTTGACTTTAACCTTAACCTTAACCTGACTAAACCCATAACTTTAACCTTAACCTAACCTTAACCTTGACCTTTACTATAACCTAACCCTAACCTTGACCTTAACTTTACCCTTAACTTTGAGCTTAATCTTAACCTTAACCTTGACATTAACCTTAACGTAACCTTAACCTTGACCTTACCCTTGACCCTAACCTTAACCTTACCCTTAACCTAACCTTAACCTTAACCTTAACCTTACCCATTTAACGTTAACCTTAACCTTAACCTTAAATTTAACCTGACTAAACCTGTAACCTTAAAATTAACCTTAACCTTACCCTTAACCTTAAACTTAATCTTGACCTTAACTATAACCTAACCCTAACCTTAGCCAAACCCTTAACCTTAACCTTCCATAACCTTAAGGGTAAAGTTAGGGTAAGGATAGGTTAAGTTTAAGGTTATGTTAAGGGTAAAGTCAAGGTTAATGTTAGGTTAAGGTTAATATTACGAGTTTAGTAAGGTTAAGGTCAAGGTTACAGGTCTTAACCTTAACCTTCACTATAACCTAACCTTAACCTTGAAATTAATTGTAACCTTAACCTAACCTTAACTTGAGTAAACCCATAACCCTTAACCTTAACTTAACCTAACCTTAACCTAACCATAACCTTAACCTAACCCTAACCTTAACCTTAAGCTAACCTAACCTTAACCTTAACCTAACCCTAACATTGACCAAACCCTTAACCTTGACTTTAACCTTAACCTTAACCTGACTAAACCCGTAACCTTAACCTTAACCTAACCTTACCCTTGAACTTAACTATAACCTAACCCTAACCTTGACCTCAACTTTATGCTTAACCTTGAACTTAACCTTAACCTTAACCTTGACCTTGACCTTAACCCAACCTTAACCTTAGCCTTAACCTTAACCTTGACACTTAACCTTCACCTTCACCTTAACCTAAACTTACCTATAAGCTTAACCTTTACCCTTAACCTTGAATTTAAGCTTAACCTTCCCCTAACCTTCACCTTAACCTTAACCTTAACCTTCCCCTAACCTAACCCTAACCTTAACCTTAAATAAACCCTTAACCTTCACCTTAACCTTAACCTTAACCTTAACCTTTACCCTAACCTTGAATTTATCCTTAACTTGACCTTAACCTTCACTATATCCTAACCCTTACCTTAACCAAACCCTTGACCTTAACGTTAACCTTAAGTTTTAGATAAGTTTACAGTAAGGTTAAAATTAGGTTAAAGGTAAAGTTAAGGTTAAGGTTAGGGTTAAGGTTAAGGTTACATTAAGGGTAAATTCAAGGTTAAGGTTAGGTTAAGGTTAAGGTTTAGGGTTAAGGTTAAGATTAAGTTAGGTTATAGGTTAAGGTTAAAGTTAGGTTAAGGTAAGGTTAAGGATATGGGTTTAGTTAAGAGCCTTGCCTTGTCAACTCCTACCAGTTGAGTCATGCGCTCCTTGCAGTTAAGATGTCCTAGGAACTGGTCATTGTACAACTCAAGACTATCTCTAGGAGCTACAACACCCTTAACCTTACTCTTAACCTTAACCCTAACCCTAACCTTAACCTTAACCTTAACTTTACCCTTAACCTAACATTAACCTCAACCTTAACTATAACCTAACCTTAACCTTACCCTTAACTGGAACCTTAACCTTAACCTTAACCTTGACTTTACCCTTAACCTAACCTTAGCCTTAACCTTAACCTTAAACTTACCCTAACCTTAACCTTAACCTTAACCTAACTAAACCCATATCCTTAACCTTAACTTGGGTGAAAATGTGAAGTTGTGTTACACTTTTTTCCCTTTTTGAGAAAAAAAAATATTTTTTTTCGGTTCTTCAACTTTTTGCAAACTATAACATTTTTTCTGTTTATACTTTCATTTTGCGATAAAAATAAAAGTTGTCAGAAATTTTGTTCGATTTCTATTACTTATTTTTTGAAATTTTTTTATGCAGATTTGATATGTCAACTTAGCATTTCTTTGAGTGTGTGTTTCTTAACAATCAAAGGATTCATAAGAAGTCATGTTAATACACAATGTTGTATTCATTGAAAATTTTTGTTTTTGAGAAAAAAAAATGTGTTACAACAATCTAGATAGAGTCTACTTTGGTTTCGTCATATTTACAAATCCAATGGATGCATATCATACTTACTAGAATGTTTTGAACTAGTCCAATATGAAAAAACTGCATATTTTGGATATGTTTTGCGACGCAACAAATTTCTTAACATATAAGTTATAAACTAAAAATATAAAAGCTACCCATTAGAGATAATGGACCAATGTAATGCCCCATAATTTTTTCAATTTGTTTTACAATGTATTTTGGGAGATACAGAATTTTGATTTTGCTGAATCAAAATTATCCTTAGAAATTGTTTGCATGCATTTCATTAGAAAATTAATTAAAATTAGTAAATGTTTATGCCATAAAAGTTATATTTCCTGAAAGTAGATTCAATTTTGAAAATTATTGTCTTGGTTTCGACAGTTAATTCAGAATGTTTCACAGAGTTTAATCATTCCAAAGTTGCAGAAACGTCAAGCTACGTGACTGGTGACATGCTAGTTCGGCAAAAATTTGATTAAAAGTTCGACCGAACTATTTTTTGCGTCGACGGCCCGTTAAATCTAACGACTTAATAGTTTGGCCAAATTATGCATCGAAGTTTGGCCGAACTATAATCTAATTTTACGTCGGCTGGAAAATTTTGTGGCGCCCCTCCTAAAACACATTTTGCGGCAATATAAATTGCCGCGAAATCATTCATAAGTTTCGCACATTTCGCCCATTTGATATGATTTTATAAAGGTCTTGGTTTGGGTTTGAAGACATTTCTTGGAGGTTTGAGTTTAAGGGCATTTCTTGGAGGCAGACCAATTTTGCAAAAAATTGTTTTGGGTTTAATGACATTTCTTTGAGACGGTTTGATTTTTGAAAAAATTGTTTTGGGTTTAAAGAATTTTCTTCGACGTACATTCAAAGGACATTTCTTGGAGGTATGTGATACATTTTTTTGGATATTTTTTTTTCATTTTTTTTGAAAGTATGGATTTGTGTTTAATTTCGAAATTCTTGGAGATGGTCTGATTTTGCAAATAATTGTTTTGGGTTTAAGGAATTTTCTTGGATGTACATTCAAAGGACATTTCTTGGAGGTATGTAATACATTTTTTTGGGTGTTTTTTGTGCTTCATTTTTTTTGAAAGTATGGATTTGGGTTTAATTTCAAAAAGACATTTTCCGAAAGTATTTTTTAAACTGACCTTTTTTTTTTAAATTGGAGGCATTTTTTGAAGTGACATTTTTTTAGAGTACGTGTTTTGAGTTCAAGTAAATATTTTGAGCTTTGTTTCATTTTTTAAGAAATTTTTTTCTCGAATTTTTTAAAGTAAGTGTTTTAGATTGGAGTATGTATTTTTTTCAAAAAAAAAAATGATTTTTTTTTTTAAATTAAATCTTTTGTGATGCTTTTTCTAATTCAGTTATTGTCTAATTTTTTGAAGGAAATTTTTTGAACTTCATACTCTATTATCATGGGAAATCGAAAGACTTGTGCGAGAAAATATGATTGAAAAAGAGACCCTAAGGAACGTAGAGAAGAGACAAGACAATCTCGCAAAAGAAAGATAGAAGCCCTCTCAAATATTGAAGGGGAAAATCAACCTCAAGAAAAAATTGAAGCAGGTATGTAAATGTAAATATTATGATCTATTGATATATTTAAAATTTTCCTAATGTAAAATTTGAAGCTTAATTTTTATTTGATCAACTAATTTGAATTCAAATATTTTGTTTAATGTAAACAGACACAGATATTTGTCAAAAAATTGATGATGAGATACAAAATTTTGAAAGAGAAAGAGAAAGAGGGATTGGACCAATGATTGAAGATGGTGAAAATATTGAAAGAAATTCAAATGAAGAAATTGAATCACAAGGTATGTACACACACACACACACACACACACACATATATATATATTGAACACATGCACGTATTATTGAAATTATACGTATATTTATTAATTTAGTTATTTATAGTTCACATGTAAGCTTATTATGTACTATTTTTTCGAATATGTACAGATGAAATCAGTGTCGATGATGAGATGTTAGAAAATTTTGACACTCACACATATGGAGATAAAAAACCTGACCATGTTATACGATATCGTGTTAACTGCATTTTTGAAAAGTATTTCTTAAATGAGCGAGTGACAGTTCAAGCTCAAATGTTGAAAGGTCTCCTATCATTAGGGAAACTAAAAGAAGCTACAACGCTACTGGGTATTCGAAAATCAACCAAAGATAAAAAATGGTGGAAGATGTGATACAAAATTTAAGTAGTGTTATAAATTCAATTAAGAGATCTAGAGAGAAAGATGTTTCAATTGTATGTAGAGTAATACATATAGCAATGGTTTTATCAAGTACTAAAGAGAATCGTTTGGTAACATCTATGGCATGAGCATTAGGAACCTCGCGAAAAACTTTGCACAAACATCAGAAATTTCGGCTGCAAGTAGATGTAAATGATGAACTCGCTTGTTGGAGAGCTATTTGTAGGCAACCATACAAAGATATACTTGGAGAAAATGTTAAAAAAATAATATATGAATATTGGAAGAACAATTCATGTGCTTCGCCAACTGCAAGGCATGTGATGCGAAGAAGAGTAGCACAAAATCAGTACAAAGAACATGAAAAACATTTCTTGGAAACCACTCAGATAGATTTATTCAAAAATTTCAAAGAAGAGAATCGTCAAATTCATGTTTCAATCAGTGCTTTTGTTCAACAAAAACCATGGTATGTAAAACCTATCACCGTACGCAACACTTCTTGTTACCGTTATCATGTGGAATTTGAGTTATATTATGACACATTCCTTGATTTTGGTAGAACATTATGGAAGGATTCACCTCCTCCTTCCACTATCCTTGATTTCATATCTCAAATTCTATGTGAAAGAGAAACCGATGAACTATTTTACAAAAAGAAATGTGTTGGTGGTAAAAAGTGCGATGATTGTGGAAATTTGATTAAATTTCAAAAAAAATATCATACTCATATAAATGATCAATCATTTTCCAACATGAAAGTGAAATGGAAGAGATATGAATATATCGGTACATCGATTCAAGGTGCAAATAGTGTTAAAAGAATTGAATTACTAGAAGACAAAATTTTTGTGATAGACTTTTTGAGAAAGTTTGAGGGAGAAATTTACAAATACACCAAGCATTCCCATAGATCTCGATGACAAGACTTGCAATTCAAAAAATATCATTAATTTTTTCAACCAGGGACCATTTTGTCAGTGATTAATTCTGCAAAAAACTACACATTTGTTCCACAAAAAGAAATTCAGAGTGAATACTATCATTCTGACCAAGTCTCCATGCTCGTTCATATTCTATATAGACATGTTGAACAAAACGTCGATCATATAGAAAGCACGAGTGAAAATTGACATATCATTGAAGAATATCACTTTTATATCAGTGATGATCATACACATGATACATATTTTTTACAACATTGTTTTGGAAAAATTTATGATTCCTTGAAAAATCGTGGAATAACATTCAATGAAAATTGGATATGGTTAGACGGATATGCAAGGCAATTCAAATTTGCACGATCATTCTTTTGGTTTTGTTGTCTTCATAAGAAAACCCGCATTAAACATTTTTGGAATTTCTTTGAGATTTTCCATGGAAAAAGAGAACATGACAGTGCAGGAGCATGCATAAAATGAGCACTTCGAAGATATCAAATGAACCCCTCTGCAAGCTGACTTGTGAATGCTAAAGAAGTTGTTCAATGGTGCATCGCTACTCTAAGCCATGAGACTAACCCGTCAAGGGAAGTGCGAAGGTACAAATTCAATTTAATTTTTATTGGAAATCTATTTTTAAACATTGTGTATGTATTTATCGTGCAATGATTATCTTTGATTGTATTTTGATATCATATTTACAAATTTTTCTTTTCATTTTCCATATAAAGGTTTTTCTGGCATATTGGGATTGAAGATGTACATAGGTCAATTGGAAATGATGTTGAAACAATAAAAGGGACTTGAAAATTGCATTCAATTAAAACAAAGTAGTCCAGAAATGTGTTTGCATTGGATAAAAGAAAATATTCTTGTTTTTGTGTTGTTTGCATAGACAACACAAAATCCATTGACGTTTGTGAAAAAAACATGTATGTAAAAGATTGGAAACATACAGAGCTAAATACAAATGGAAAAATGTCTGTTGCAATATTTGAAGAAATGCAATCAAAGGAAACTACAATATCATCCGATGGTGATCGATTTTCTGATCCTGTTAGAGAAGGTAACATTTGAATTTCTTTCTAATGATTTAAATATCTGGAAATAAATTTTAATATATATAATTTTGATTAAAAGTTTGTTTTATTTTGCAGGAGATGTTTTTGTTGTAATTGCACCTATTGACAATGATGAAAATGTTAAGTATTATTTTATGCATTGCACTGAATGAAAAATGAAATTATTTGAAAACTATAATGATCATGGATTTCAATATGACAGAGGATCTATCATACTAAAAGGTTATTTTTTCAAACAAACTAATCAAAGTGGGGGATTTGTTTACTTTGAAGACTATGGACCTAATTCCATAAGTTGTCAATATAGTCACTTGGTGTGTGCAGCACGCATAGAGTTGATAGAGGTTCAATCAAAGAAAAAAACGAAAATTAAGAAATGGAAAATGTCAAAATCCAATCATGAACGGATTATTGAAGATGGCATTCCATTGGAATTTTTTTGATTGAATTGCCCAAAAATTTATTCTCTTTGGATTAAATATGTTTTATAACTTCCAGTACACTTGAAACTAAAAATTGAGTTGCTTATGTTATTTGTGCAAGTGTTTGCACATGTATAAATTGTTTTGGTACATGTGCACGTGCTGTAGTATCAACTGAAAGTATCAAGGATATATACATGTGCATTGATGAAAAATGCTACATGTATCAAGGATATATATATATATATATGTGTGTGTGTGTGTGTGTGTGTTCTATAATGCAATTAATTGTTCAAGTAGTTTTACCATGTGCATTGATGAAAAATGATTCACGTGTACTTAATATATATGTGCATTGATGAAAAACTAGTTGGATTTTCTGGTAAAAAGTATCCACAATGTAAATAAATCATCCGCAGTATAGTTTTGTACAAAGATTCCTTTTAGAAAAGAGACTCGGAGCACTTCTTCAACTTTTGGTGGGATCTGACCCACATCTCTATTCCTGATTGAAAATCTAGTACAAAATTTGTTTGTCCAATGGTCGGATATGTTCAATGTGCATTGATGAAAAATGTTACTTACATATTGCATATATATACATTCCAGAATGAAATTAATTTTTCAAGTAGCTTTACTATGTGCATTGATGAAAAATGATTTAAATGTACTTAATATATATGTTCTAGAATGCAATTTTAACTAAAAGTAGTTTTTCTATGTGCATTGATGAAAATCTGTATTGGAGATATACATGAACTTAATGTCCCCAATTTTTCTTGTGAGCTTTTCTGGTAAAAATTATCCATGCAATGTAAATAAATCATCCACAGTATAGTTTTTTATGAAGATTCCTTTCACAAAAGAGACTCAGAGCACTTCTCCGACTTTTGGTGGGATTTGAACAACATCTCTATTCCTGATTGAAAATGTAGTACAAAATTTGTCTGTCCAATGGTCGGATATATGTTCTATGTTCTAGAATGAAATTAACTAAATGTCATCAATTTACCAAATTATAAATCAACAAGGCTACCTATTTGAGTGCATTAATGACATTGAACCAAATTCAACAAACATATATATGTACTAGACTTGTATTTCCAATGAAAATTAAAGGGATAATTTGTACATATATCTACTTCTTTAAACTCTTTTTTCAATTAGAGCTCAATTTATACATGGTTAGTTGCATTGAAAAGCTATGTTCTTCCTATTGGAAATTTTTTCATTCAAACAAGACTACATGTAGAGATCAAAAGCAATCTTAAGATTCCAAATGTACTTCAACCATCCAAAAGGGATTTGTGCAACATTGCTTCACATGCCATGCCAATTATAGTGAACAGCTATCCAATAGAAACATTTAACATTATATACCACATGTGCCAAATGTAGATTGAAACCATCCAAAACTTTTAAGTTTTAATTTTTTTTTTATAATATATTGTGCAACATTAAAACATTAAACATTTAAAACATTAAATATCACATGCGAAATGTAGATTGAAACCATTCAAAACTTGAGTTTTAAAAACTTTTTGATTATATATATTGTGCAACGTTACTTCACATGCCATGCCAATTATAGTTCAACTAGATCCAATAGAAACATTTAACATTATATACCACATATGCCAAATGTAGATTGAAACCATCCAAAACTTAAGTTTTAAAAACCTTTTGATTATATATCATGCAACATTAAAACATTAAACATTTAAAACATTAAATATCACATGCAAAATGTAGATTGAAACCATCCAAAACTTGAGTTTTAAAAACTTCACATGCCATGCCAATTATAATTCAACTATCCAATAAAAACATTTAACATTATATCACATGCCAAATGTAGATTGAAACCATCCAAAACTTTTAACTTTTAATTTTAACAAAAAAATTATAGATCACAACATTACTTCACATGCCAACTGTACTCCAAGCATCCAAAACTTCAATTTTAAAAACAAAACAAATTATAACACATGTCATTACATAACATGCCAAATTTAGTTCAGATGAAAACATTAATTTATAGATGACAAAATTACTTCACATTCACATGCCAAAAGTACTAAAACCATCCAAAAATTAAATAAAACAAATTATATTAACAAAGTAATAAAATATGTCCAAAAATTGTAGATCTCACAAGTATCAAACTATATCAAGTTTAACAAATTTTAAGACCATCTAAATCTTGAAATCAAATCTACAAATCATGTCCATCAAATAGAGACGGATCTAGCGTCTTTCCTATCAGGGTCTCAATCCGTGCCCTATCATGTGAAGCATCATGGGAAACCTACATACACAATGCACATGTACTTGAACATTAAAATTTGATGTTTTAAAAATAAGTGAGAATATATATATCTAGAAATTCATGTAAAAAACAAAATATAACAAAAAAATCATGCAATACCTCATGAGGTTTCCTCTCCATTTGATGAACAAGTTTTGTCCCCATGGGAACATCTGCAGAAGTAAACTGTACAATATACATGTACATTTATATATATATATAACTTTCAAATGAAAATGCACGTGTACATATATAAACTTATTTTCAATAATATTAAAAAAAAGAACTAAAGACAACTTGTTCAAATGTTGTGGATGTTCCTATCTCCGTCGCTAGAGTCCGCGGATTAAAGAAATCCTCTATAGGAACCTAAATTCAAAATTTTTTAAATAACTCAAAATATAGATCTCTCTCTCTCTCTCTATATATATATATATATCTCAATTTTTAATGGAGCTTTTTGAGGTAGAATATATCTATATATATATATATATATATATATATCTCAATTTTTAATGGAACTTTTTGAGGTAGAATATATATATATATATATATATATATATATTTTAAAAATAAATTTTAAACTTGCGAAAAATTGTCCATACTTGTGGCTCATATCCCAAAGAAGTAGAAGGTACATCTCCCAAGGAAGAAGAAGGTACTGCCATCCCAGAAACATCGGACGGAATCGGTATCTGTTAAAACATTTTATCAAATTATATATACATACATGTACATGTGTGCACAATTATTTATTTTAAAATCACTTAAAAAACACTAACATTTGCCAACATATCTTGATGGTTAGACCCATCTGCATTGTTTGAACCAGAGGTCCCGAACGTGATATTAACATTTTCGTCATGCATCATGTGTGAGAACTGCAAATGGTTTTTTAACATATAATCATACATTTTTGTTAGATTAATGTACATACAAATAAATGTATACATGTACATACACATGTATTTATTACAAATTGTACACATGTATATGTATGTTAAAATAATTTCAAACCCTAAGGTCATTAACACATACCGTTCCGGTGCCCTCTTCCTCATGAAGAATTAGGTCTTGCAAACCATTGCGACAATTTTTTTGCATATATTCGGAGATATTCAACATTCATGTTGTCAATCTCTTCATCTGTACAATACACAAAATTGGCACGTGCATTTTCACGTGCTCTTTGTCGATTTAAACAAACATCGACTCCACCCAATCCGCTGTAAACATTTTCGATCATAACATCCCTTGCTTCTCGACTTATTTGAGAAGTCACATCCATCTCTTACTGCAGAGTTTCGACCTGAAAAGGTCGACTCACCAATGGCAGCTCAGGGTGAGGCAACTCCACATCTTTCTTAGCGCCCTTACGATTATATAATAAACCTTTCCCTGGGCCAAAAAATTGTAACGGAAGGTCATTGAAGTTGGGTTTCATACCCAAAATTTTTTTTGCGTAAAACATTTGTTCAAAATAAATAGGAACCTCGTCGTTCCATGGGAGCCTTCCATAGGCCGCAAGGTGCCTATCATACAAATAGCGAGCTATATTTGGGTGCTTGAAATATTGCACCTTCAACATTTTTCTTTTTGGCCCTTCCTTGAAATTAAACATTGACTTGGCCACATCTTTTGTAACTTTTTGTTTTACATCCTCCCATTTATCTGGACCCATTACTGTTTCCTTTCTCTTTCTCATCACTTCTACAAATGTATCAGTCATTGGCCCAAGAGTTCTGTACACATTTACAATTTCGCCCAATGAATGTGTAACTATTTCAAGGCTTTGTCGACTCTCAGCAAGTAGAGTCAAAGCCACGAGATCTCTCTGCAATTTTGCATGAATTTTTTCACACCTTTGTAAGGTGCATTGCGCCATGTTTGTTTCCCATGGTATATCAGTAATGTCGGCCGGATAAGTTGTACTGGGTAGACAACCTTCTTCTTGAATGTAGCGGTCTGCCCTGCATCTATTTTGACCACTAGTTGGAACATTTTCGGCCTCTGCATCAATATATATATAATTTCGTATATTAGAAAAAACACATGTAAAAAAAGTTGTACAAATTTAATGAAAAAAATATTGAAATTGATGGCAACCTTGACATTGTTGGTTAGCATCTTCTCCAACATGACCTTGTTGAGAACCAGACCCAGAACGACCCTGCTGAGAACTAGACCCAAAATGACCCTGCTGAGAACCAACAGCCGTTGATTGGCCTTTGGGGGAATAAATATCACCCCCTTCACGCAACCTGCTACCACTCATTGATGGCCCTCTAAGTGGATTTGAACCACCACCAACCTCTCGAGACAAAAGAGAAGCTTCATAAACAAATACGAATTTATAATCAATTGAAAAATACATTCATGTGTACATATAAATACATATACATATTCATTGATTAAATTGCGTGAACCATACCACGACTGGTTGAACCATGGGCACGCTCCATGGATGGAGTAGAAACCCTTCTCCTCTTACCTCCTAAAATTAAAAAATGAAACTTATTAACAACTAATTTAACTCACAAAGTTAATAAAAAATCAATTCCATATGTACACACATGTATGGAGATTTAAGATTATATTTAAATACCGTGAACATCCCCCGATCCCTGAACCCCCATATGGGATTCTTTTGATCTTTATCGTTCATCCTCCACGATATATATATATCTATTGGTGGACATTTACACAAAATAGATTTCAGAAAATCAATTTGTAATTTAGTGTACACAAATTATGTAGAACACAACTTTCAAAGCAATAATTGATGTGTGAAACTCAATTTAAGAAAAAAAGAAATTATAAAAATGATAAGTTCACCAAATTTCGCTTTACATGGTGGGAGCATACATGGTATAAAATTGAAAAAAACACATGGTCGTTAAAAAAGAAGCGTGAAAATCCATTTAAACAAAAATTTCTTGAAGTCCCCGCATTTTAATTTTATAAAAACATGAAGTTCACTTGTTGCAAATGTGAAGTTCACCAAGTTGCGCTTTACATGGTGTGGTGGTAGCACACTTGGTATATAATTGAAAAAAACACATGGTCATTAAAAAAGACACATTTATAAGTACACAACACAAACATATCCAAGATATGTTACAATTTCCATAAATAAATTTTGAAGCAGAGCGTCTCAACACTAATTCATCTTTGAGAGATGAATCTTGAATTTTTGAAGAAGAGCATCTCAAAACCAATTCATCTTTGAGAGATGAATATTGCACTGGCATTTCTCTGTATAATTCTAATTCATCTTTGATATATGAATCATGAATTGGCATTGCCGCATGCAATGGATTAGCAGGCATCTTATTCACATTTGTACAATGTCTTATACTAAAAAATTGAATTGGCTAACAATATTGTTTGCTATTCCATGCAGTTCTTTTAGCCTCTCCTTTTTAACTTGGAACACGTCATTCATTTGGTTGCACACAAGTTCAGAATTGGTGAAAACTACAATTCCTTTTTATCCATACTTCATTGATGTTTCCAAGCCTTCTATCAATCCAATATAATATTCCTTGTTGTTTGTTGTTCTTCCCGGTATATTCATTTTCCTTTGGATGACCTTGCTAGTTGCAATATTCGAAAGCACATATGTAATAACTACTTTCCCTGGATTGGGATAGCAAGAAACTTCTATGCATAATTCCCATTTTTCAACCATATTTAATGGTTTTCTTATCCCTGGAAAAAAAACAAATTCAATAAAAATATATATATTAAATCGACATTTATTGCAAATGCATGAGAAAAGTGACACAAGATCATGAGGTAAATGACGTGCATTGTTTATCTTAAAGTTTGACTTAAAAAGTTTATGGTAGAGTTCACATCTAAAATTAATGGGAGGAAGCCTTTAGTTTGTGGGAGAAATGACACATGTACACAGTTTACCTTAAAGTGGTTGTGTTTTATGGATATTAGAGGAAGCCTTTAGTTTGTGGGAGAAATGACACATGTACATAGTTTACCTTAAAGTTTTTGTGTTTTATGGGTATTAAAATGAATAACTCCTATTTAGATCCATTTCAGAGATTGACTGTAGGGGAATTTACTAGATATGTCACCTTTCATAAAAGATGAGATCCAAAGGCTACTTGGCCCTTTACAAAATCTTCCTATAGAACTTGTAGAAGTAAACACTAGAGGCATTAACAATATCAAATAACGTTTTCATGCTCAGACATGGGAATGTGTCTCTTTCCCTGCGCAAAAAAATGGTTCAAGGTAGTTAATCTTCATAGACATGTCATCAAGCAAGTCAATGTGATCATCCCCAACTTACTTTTCATGAAATTAGGCTTGAAATCCTCTACAACTTGGTGGATGGTGTTGAATTGGAACTAGGTCAAGGCCTTTACAAAATACATGCTAGTGAATAACACTTACTAGGTTATACCAACAAATAAAGTGGAAGAAATGTTTTCTCCTCGAGGTTATCCAATTGGGTGTGTAATACGAACTTCACCCATTTCCTAACAGGTTTCTCTCTTAGGTTACAAATTGTCTTAGGCCATTAAGTTGAGCTGGAATTCTATTTCTTGTGTGTAAGAGAAGAAATAATTCTTGTTTGGATTTTAACAGTGGCTAATATGGTCAAATTTTTATTTGGGAAAACAAATAAACTACATATGCAAGACTTCAATATTTAGATGCAATTTTTTTTTCAAATTCAAAAGTTAGTAGGATGTGCAATATCTATTCCAATTGCAAGAATATTTAGGGGATCTCTTTGCACTATGAGCAGGAAACAATTTACTGGTTCTCATACTCCCTCTGCTTTCTCTATGGAATCAGAAAATTCTAGTAGAAGGCCAAGTCATGAATATAATTTTGTTGATTGCTAAAGGCGAGAATCACCATAGCTAGTCCATGTAGTCCTCCACCACTACCATAGATTGATAAGTTGTTAACAATTTTCCTAATTATTTCAAAGAATAAGAAGCCAACCAAATAATTTAATCATGTTAATGATGTTTGAATTTACATTATCACAAATTTTTAGGGAAATATTAATGGTTGTGGTCCATTCCTAATGACAAATAAGGCACCCCTTTAATTGCACGTTTCATCATGATAGTTAGTGAACTTTTTGGAAATATATGAACACTAATTTTGTGCCTTTATGGAAAGAATTTTGGTTTTCCCCCCTCTTATTTCAAGAATATTTAAAGAAATGTTGCTTCTAAAATTTATGTCCATGTGTCAATTTTGATAGGCTTTATGTTGTTGGGAAATTTTTTATAGATATAGGGGATTTTCACATGACTTTTTTCAATCGTTGAGACTTCTCAGTTGGGAACCATTTTGTGTGACATTACTAACATGTAATATATTTTATTGATACTTAAATGAAGAATTTTATATTGAAAATGAATTAAAAAAAAAACTTTCAACATTGAAACTAGGATTCATCATGTTCAAACATTCTTCCATAGAACATCCATCGCATTAGAACTATAGAAATGAATAGGAAAAAATCTATGGTAGGACATGATGTAATGATCCTCATGATGATTAAACACTGAAATTGATGCACACTAACTACCCATTACTAACAATATTCATGATGTTAAGCACAAAATGTGTAGTATTATGCGAAATGTCATCTATTATCTCGATAGCAACTAAATGGCACAAATTATTTCCTATATTGTGGACTTTTAGTTTGATCTTATTCAAAACCTTATTAGTTATATATTTTTCAATTTCCCATGGATTCCTTGAAGTTAAAAAACTGGTTTTTATAACAAACATATCCAATCATTGTGCATAAGTAATTCACCTTGTTGACCACTATCTTAGAACATTCATTCATAAAGGGGTATTAAAATTATGAAAAATAGAGTTAATATATTGCATTTATATTGGGGGTTCTAGAAAAGGTATGTAGTAAAAATAGGGGACATCTATTAGGGTTTTATTATTGGAAATATGTATTGGGAATGGGGTTCAATAGAAGTCTTTTGGAAAAAAATTTGGTTTCGATATGTGACTGTATTGATTTCCTATGGGATAATATTACCAATTTGAATTCCATCTAAATATGCAAGAATCTATTTACAATGGTAAATGAGGGTGAACACTCTAAAAATTATGTGATTTAGTGGAACATTTCGTACATGAACCTACTCAATTGCATCTAGAGGTGCATGAAACTGCTAAATCACATTTTTCTTTCGGCTCTAAAAATAGTGACCCAAAAGACTAATAAGACTTGTGTTGCAATTCTATCATTAAATGAAACACCCAAAATTTAAGCACTGCATTAGAAGTGGGAGGTTGCAGATGTGTCCACAAAACAACTCAGTGTAGTACACAAGTTCATGACAAACATAACAGGATGGTGCAACTATGGCCAATCAAATGGTTCTTGATGATATATTTTCTTTTCTTCATTGATACAATTTTCATTAATACACATTTACATTTTTATTCTTATAATATTCACTACCAATGTATGCTTTTGTGTCATTATATATTGGATCAGATAATATTTCAACTCTTTGATTAGAAAAGGGAGTCTGAACATATTTATTCTCCCCATATTATGGGTTGTTCAACCAATTTTTTCTCCTACCATCTCCCTCGAATTTAATTCTACCGTACTAATAACCTCTCTCACACCCCAAATTATTGTCATCAAACATGCCTCATTGAGGATCTGGAGCAATTTTTGCACCATACTTAGAACTGTCATTGCTGCTAATTAAAATTGAGAGTCATGTATACTAGATTGCTTGCTTTCGGTGGCTCTTACTTGGAAAATATCCTGAGATGAGTTTGACATGATGGTCATATAAGGCTGGAAGCTACTTGGTGTAATTTTCCTTAAATCTTGAAAAAAATAGAGAAAAAATGTCATTTTTCGATCATTTTTTATTAATGCTTCTACATACAGTAGATGTTATCACAATTGCAACACAATCACGTTCCATGAGCATGAATTATGAATGTTGCAAGCCAAATTGCAAGGAAATTTTCATTCATTTTAGGAAAAAGGAGGTTATGAAATTAAGGTCCATGCTAGAAAAAATAATGCAAATAAGGTTGTTGAGTCAATACTTACCATGTGTTTCAAAGCCATAACGAAGGTTGGCTTTGAGAGTGTCCTCCCAAAGCCCTGTCTTGAGATGAAATTCAATTCAATGTCTCTTAGAGTTACAAGGTGGAATTGATAGAACTATTTGATTTCTTTACCATACTTTGAGATAGATATCTCCTTTCATCTATACCTTTCTCTACCATCTTATTTCCAAGTGAAATGGGAATTTTCACATTTTGAATGCCACTACCATGTAGTTTGGTAGTTTGCTAGCTAGAACTATCACAAGTAAGGTTTTCATACCAAACTATTTCTCTTGCTCAACTCAGTGACCATGACTCTCTTTTCACACTGCTTACCATAGGATTTGCAGTTGTACATCATGCAAAGTTGGGGGTTCTAGGTCTACACCTATTAGGTAAAGTTATATATTATGGCATTGTGGTCCTTAAATTTGGAGGTGTTCCACCTGAAAAAGTAGGCATTAAATATGGATGAAAAGGATTTGTTTTAACTTTGATAGAATTTCCTTGTGGAATTGCTGAATTTCTCGAGGACATGATGCTAGCTTTTCTCAGAGAAGAAGATTTTGAAGGAATTGAATTATTTTGACTTATTTTTGGCATTGAAGTTTGAAATAGTAGTTTTGATAACTCCATTGATGACATTGGAGAGGAATTTGATGCACACAATATTGACTTTGAAGATGGTTTAGAAGAAGTTGAAGAAGTTGTAGATTTTGGTGTTGTCACTGAATGTTTCTTTGTTGTTGGACTTGTTGAAGACACAATTTAACTTTATGATAAGATTGAAGACCTTGAAGAAGTTTTAGATTTTTTTGTTCTCACTGAAGGTTTTTGTCTGGTTTTGTTTCTTAAACCATCATTTCCATAGGATATTTTTGGTGAATAGATTCTTGACCTTGATGAGAGGATATGATACCTTGAGGAGGCTACATCTTTTGGTGACGTCACTAATTGTTTCTCTATTATTATGTTTGTTAAACATTTTTATCCCAGAGGAGGGTGTTATCCAATGTGAATTTGAAACCCCCCTCATATTTTTCAATGAAGGTTCTATCTGAATGTTAGGGAGCTACACATTATAGAAATTCAATATGATGTGCCAAAAAATTTACAGACATCCCAAAAACCAAAACCACCTATTATATGTCAATTAAATCTACATGGCACCAGCAAGCAATATGGTAAAATATAGAATTACGAATCCCTTCAATTAGTAATATATATATATATATATATATATATATATATATATATGAAGAAAGCACCCTGAGGACTAGAAATAACAATATAGTAGAGAAAAAGAATAGTATCTCAGCAACTATAATTGTAAGTCATAAATTAATATCATATATTCCAATTTCAGCACTAAAAGCAAACTCAAAATAACATAAAAGCAGAGACAACATTTTTTTACACAAGTAAACATTGTTAATGGAAATATGCAAATGGATTGGCATAATCATGCCTTTATCAGTGAAATTTCATCAGACCATTGAACAATTGTGTGCTAACAATATTTAAATAAGTTAAAGGAAACAATTGACCTCTATTGTACAATTTATGGGGCAAAAATCAATATGTAGAAATATTCACTTGGTTTTTATAATTGGGTAGAGGAATGACTTAAAATGACCTTGTATGTCTTCTCATTTTAGAGCTCAAATTTTTAGGAAGGATTTAAGTATCCACATTTCAAGAATCACTCGAAGAGGTTGATAAAGAATATAGGAAGACAAAAAACTAACCAGTGGTGTAATAAATGGATTTCTTGGGAGGTAGATTGGCATATGGACTTTTGGTAGCTAGAAATTTTCCAAGTAAGTGAATGAATTTGAAAACTGAACCTCTAGCTTATTTTGGTTTAGACAAGGTCTAGAATTTGAAAAGTGAATTCCCTCTTTCTTCCTCTTACATGTCCAATGATCGAAATCTGGATTGGGGGAAAATCTTTTCCAAAAAATAAAAGTTCTCATAATCACACCAAACTAGAACAACCAGATCTAGTCCTTCGCCAAGAATCTGGTGCAATTTGTTTCACTCAAAATGGAGACCGTACGAGGAAGTTAGAGCCTGCTGACCATCGTGTCAAACAAGAAAATTTTCAAAAAAAATGGTCAAACATGGTCAAAGGTCAAAAATTTGGGTTTTCCTCCATTTTTCCCAATGCCATGGTGACAAGTGTCACTACAAGATTCTTCAGAGAGTTTTGAAGGTGGAATATTTTTTAATGGATGTCGCCTAAAGTCAAATTTGATTTTTTTTAATGGGTGGCACAACCCAACCAAAGGCTGACACGTAGTGTAGCGAAGGTCTGCCCCATGCCCCCTCTAGTGGACCAAGGTCATGGATGAATTTCATTATTCAGGTTCAATTCATATTATATGGTGGGCTGATTTTTTATTATTATTATGAATGGTCTGAAATTTGTATTGTGGTGGTGCATTATCAATATCCAAGTTTGAATTTGTTATGTTTCCAAAGTCCAAAGGGTTACAATATAACTAAAGTCTGAATTATTATCATATCTCCAAATTTTTGGTTTGTATTAAAGTCTAAATTTTGTAATAGTTCAAAGGTTTTAGACTGATATATTTTGGTGCAAATTTTTGATACATGGCCTGGGTGGAGGTCGGGGCTCGACCCCATGACCTCCCCCAAAAAATGTGACTTTGTTACCATTAGACCACAAATGCATGAATTAATAAAATAAGCATGCCATATATATTTATTTTCAAATGTTTGGTATGGTTGGGGTAGGGCAAGGGCCAGACCCCGACCCATATAACTTGGTGCTAGAACCGTTGTGGAGCACCAACCTAAACCAATAGGTTTAGTAACTAAACAAGGTTTAATTAACCTTAATATTAGTTTAAAGTGCACTTATCTGGAATGGTGGAATTAGTGTTAAAAATCCATGAAGACTGCACTTATCACTTAATTAAACCTCATTTAATATGGCGACATGTTTGGCGGTTCCGACATTTTAGGCACCAGCTTGAGATTTGGTGGTGCTAACTAGAGTTTCTCTAGTTTTGGTGGAGATTCGTAGGGAAAATTGAAGGAAGCATAAATTTTTCTAATTTCAACCAATTTTGGCTCAAGAAGAGTCATTATTAGATTATTATGAGGGTCTTAACATGATGGTGCAGACTGTAGAGGTGTCAGAGCACTTCTAAAAGTGATTTTCCCACTTTGAAGATTACAGAAGCCTAGGGCCACCAAGGGAGGAGGTCATGCCTAGATCAGCTGAAGACCATTTCCAGAGATTGAATATTTTATTTTGAGGTTTATGGGTCTTTTGAAGCCAATGGAGCAAGTTGAAAATCCATTGGAGCACTGTAGGTGCATGTAATTAGACATTTTACCACTAATCCCAAGAGGGCCTAGCAAGTTGAAGCAGGTTGATGGAGATGTAGCCCAGGAGGGGTGAAATTCATTATTAGCTATTATGTAATGTGTGTGATGTGTGTGTTTTTTTTGCATTTTATTTGTTGTACATGAGTTTTTAAAGGCTAATTAACTCATAAATTTCTCACAAAATACACTTAAATCTTGACACATAAACTCCTTCCCAATTGGCTAACTTTAGATGATCCTAAACACATTTTTATTTAACTGATGAGGGAGATAGCACAACAAAACTAGTTTGTCCATATTTAGATCAAGTTGGTATCAAAGTAAAATTTAGCTCATTTTAGTCAAGGTTAGCTAGAATAATTAGCTATCGGTTTTTGTATTTATGCAAGGAGAGTTTAGTTGTGTGCAAGTTTATTTGTGTGAAGAAAAAGTCAATATTGAGAGCTCAGTTCTAAAATCACGACAAAGAAGCTTTTATGCATTACAATTGTGATGGAAGATTCATCGAGTATCTCTTTTAATCAGTCTTCCTTCACAAAAATATTTGATAAAGAGATGTTGCAGAAGCTCTACATCATGAATGATATGGTGCAAGAGATGTATGAAGATAATAGGGAGAACATTATCCTTAAAGAGAAGTTGATTTCCAAGAATGAGGAGAAGCAAGAAATTCTTGAAAATATGCATGAGATGGAGACTTAACTCCATATTGCAAATGAAAACGAAGTAAGGATGCATGACATGGAGATTCAACTCTATGACGCAAAGTAAGCCTTAGCCAAGTATGTGAATGAAAAAGAGGTATGCAATTCAAGTTTGTCTTCAATTTCCTCTCAAAGTGAATGTGTACGTGCTTTTGAGAGACACAGTAGAGGAATAAGGTCCAAATTTTTGATGAAAAAGGGCTACGAAAGTAAAGGGTTAGGCAAACATGTACAAGGCATAGTTGAGCAAAATGTTGTTGAGGAAAGGCCTAATTATTTGGGTCTTGGTTATGGAAAACATGATGGAGAATTCTCCAAAGCCAAAGAGGCACATGAAGCTGTTCCAAGAAGGAATTTCATTTCGTGTTCATTACCTCAAGCTTGTGAAGTTTGTGTTCATGATGAATGGAAAAGTTTGACACCCACTTTGCAAGAAGATGTTAATAATCATGCAGCTAATGAGAAAGTGAAAGAAGCGGATGTTGAAAGCTCTAAATTCATTGAATTCATTGCTAGTATTCTGAGGAGAGCCACTACCTCATCAAATTCACCTCCTCAAGAAGGCGACAAAGGTGAATGTTCAAAGTATAAATATTCCTTTAATCAAATTGCTTTTGATTATGATAAACATGGTAAATATTCACATAAGATTTGGAAAAGTTTGCATGTTCCTTTTTTGGTTTGAATAATCATAATGTTTATAGATGTTGGAAGAAGATATCCATGCAGATGAAACTTTCTAAATAAAAGAGGGAAAAAGTCAAAGGCCCATTGGACAAGGAAAATGATGTTGAAAATAAGATGCAATTGTTTTGCACTCATTGCCATAATAAAGGTCATGTTGTAGACAAGTGTTGGACTTTGTATCCAACAAGTCATCCACGACATTTGAAGAAGGTAGAAAGAGATATTGACAAGAATGGAAAAGAGAATTCCATAATTGATGAGGGTTAGAATGATTCACATGATGAAGTGCAGCTGAAAGAAGCGCCATTGAAATGGTTTGGTAAGGGATGGTTAGATTTCTTATCCAATTAAGGCCCTACATGTATTTTTATGTTTCATGAATTTCTTTGCAAATTCAAAGTATGGTTCATGTTGCATGAAGCAAAATGTTGAAAGTAGAGTTATGTTGACACACTTAGATGCAACAAATATGGAAATTTGTACATGTGCTATTATTTGACTTGAGAGTCAATTGTTTGAAGAGGCATGTTTTGTCGACTTGTGTTTGGTTGATGGTTTTGTACACCAATATGTAAGAGTACATGGAGATATTCACATGATGTGAATTTTTTTTCTTTGAAGGAGAAAAATGATATGTCAGTGAGCTATGTTTCTTGCATGATGTGTTTTTCAGTTTGATGGTTTTTTTTGTGACAATACGTCACAAGATTTTGGGAAGGTCCATTCTTGAGCGAAAGCCTCATGATTACAACCTAATCATGAGAATCAAATGGGAGTGCATCCTTATTTTGAAAACAAACCTCTAGATAGGATTCTAAGCTACCTAGGATTCAAACATCAAATGAAGTTCATTCAAAATTTATGCCTTTACTAAGTTGACCTATCATGTTGACCACCATGGTACGAGAGAATGTCATTTTAGCCCCATTACTCATGCATAACAAGCTAGCTACATGTGGAATTTTAACAAGACTCTAAAAGGTCTAAAATCACAAACCTCATTAATGGTTGACGGAGTCAAATCTTACACCTAGTTGGCTATCACGCTATGTTAAATACTTGGCCACTACGAGGAATAAGAGTTTCATTTTGTGTTATTGTGTTTTGTTCCATAGTTGGAAATACAACTAGGAGTGTGAAGTTAGAGAGAAAAATGTATGAAGTTAAGTTTTTATAGCAACCTTACATGCCAAAAGTCTTAGCTAACTCTAGAGAGATTACCTCTTTCTTTGTACTTACATATTTTCCATACCAGAAAAGAGAGAGTAGAGCATGTTTACATTTTAGTGTTGTTTTTCTCCCGTAAGGATTTTCTAGGGAAAAAGGAGTAGAGCATCATCACTTTTTAGGGTTGCTTATCTCCCATAAGGATTTCCTAGGAAAATAATTGTGTTGATTTTAGATATGTATGTGTGTGTTTCATCATGTTCTCTATTTCTTACATTGTGTTTCATTATGTTTTCTATTTCTTACATTTGAATGTTTTCTTCATTTAAATAGAAATTTAGTTATTAAAAGATCTAAAAATTAAATACAAATTAATCTTCATGATATAGATTTCACTTATTTTATCATATTTGTTGTGAGAAAATATTTCATTATAATAATTATAAAACTTGACTATTAAATAACAAAATTTTGTATTGATCAACATCTACACTTCTCCAACCTAAAAAAAATACATATAACTTTTAGATATATTTAGACATATATTAATATAAAAAAAACCATTATATATTTAAATTTATTAAAGTGAACAATGTGTTCATATGATTTTCATAAACATTTATAAATATTAAAAAATACATTAATATTTTTCAAAAAATAATAATAATAAAAAATATTTATATGTTTTTAAAAATAATTAAAATATATGTTTTATAATTTAAAAAATCAGTTTTATAATTTAAAATTATAAATAAATAAATATAAATAAATAACTAACAGTGAAACACTTTCACCATTCCTGCCCTCAACGACAAAGTGCGAGGGATAAATCAATAATTCATTTCCCACTAAAAAAGATTGTATACGAAGGGAGTGTATGAAATAATAAGGATCGTTGTTAACCTATTCCTAATTAAAAGAATTGTATTTTATATATTTCAGAATAAAAAACACTATGCAATATATATAAAAAAATCTCTGATACTTTATAATAAATATGATCTGTAATATGTTTTCATAATTTTCGATTATCATTGAAAGCTATATACAGATTGCAGTAACAGAAACGAAAGGAATGTCAACTATTTCATGACTCATTTCCATTTCTCCATTCGCCTATTGGATAAAAGCTATGGAATAAAGGGAAAGTTGTCACCATTCTATTATCAGTTCGGCTTAGATAAGGATGAAAAAAAGATTTATTGGAATGAAAGTCTAAGTATATAGAAAATACTACGAGAATTATTTTGCTAAAAGTATAAGTAGATAGTAAATATACAATGAGACTCTATAGTGGAGTGGAGCGAGTATCACTGTTATTGCGTTGATTTGCAAAAGGATCTGTTTCCCAAAAGGACCAAACTGTCGGGTTTTAATGCAAAGGCTTGGAGAGTGTTGGATTCTATTTTCCACATTCTCTCAACCATATCAAAAACCTTCTTATAATATTTGAAACCAAAGCTATATACAAAATGCGGTAATAGAAACGAAAGGAATGTCAACTATTTCATAACTCATTTCCATTTCGCTAATTGCCTATTGGATAAAAGCTATGGAATAAAGGGAAAGTTTTCACCATTCTATTATCAGTTCGGCTTAGATAAGGCTGACAAAAAAAATTATTGGAATGAAAGTATAAGTATATAGAAAATACTATGATAATTATTTTTCTAAAAGTCTAAGTAGATAGTAAATATACGATGAGACTCTACAGTGGAGTGGAGCGAGTATCACTATTATTGCATTGATGTGTAGAAGGATCTGTTTCCTAGAAGCAAAAGTCCAAAGTGTCGGGTTTTAATGCAAATGCTTGCAGAGTGTTGGATTCTATTTTCCACATTCTCTCAACCATATCAAAAACCTTCTTATAATATTTGAAACCATCTATACAAATTTTAATTTGTTTAAATAGGAATTAACATATTGAATTCCTATTTGAAACCATCTATATAACTTTTCATTTGTCCTCTGTCAACTTGAATCATTCTCTTATCTTTTGTACGTTTTTTACGCAAAAGTATCCTCATATCCCATATACATAGAATGCCGGCAAATCGCTACCAATAATTTTTCTTCCTTTGAGGAACAGGTCATTTCTTCCTTCAAAGAACAGGTTTTTCCAATTCAAGAAGGCGAAGAATTAGATTTTTTCATAGAGGATTAGGAAGCTCAGGGGCAAGAAGCGCAGGGACAGAGGATTGTCGAGCTGTGAGAATATATAAAATAATAAAGGGACATAAATGTAAACAAAAATGCTCGCAAACATATTGGAAATTGTACGTGGAGGATGGATCATTTCAACAAACAAACTACATAGAAGGTGAACATTGTTTATCTAGAATGTGGTAAATTACTATAGAGACATGTTCTACTAACACAGATAAAAAAGAGCATGCCGATACCTGGAATTGCAGTCACTTGAAGTCTTTGCAGACCAACAGCGCGGATGGGAGGAGCAGCACAAACAAAAACACGCGAGCAAACAGACCAACAACAACATAGACAAAAAAACGCACGAACAAACAGACCGATAAAAAAATCAACTTTGCAGGCAATTTATTTATAGCAACTAGTTCAACCGAACTATTTTAAAAGTAAAAGTTCAGCCGAACTCAAAGTTCGGCCAAACTTTTGTTGTCGGTTTTCCCATATTTGGCAAAAATTCTGTTTTCCCACGTCGTCAGTGTGCCTTCAATCTAAACGGAATCACGAGTTCGGCCGAAATTTCTAAGAAAGTTCAGCCGAACTATTAAATAGTTTTTCCAAACTTTATAAAAGGTTTGGTCGAACTATTGCCGAAAAAAATTTTCCACCCCCGATTCTCACAAAAGTGTAACCCATCTTCACATATCCGCCCTCTCCTACTATAATCTCTTGGATGAATGGTTTTAATAAGGGTGGAACCAAGACCCCAAAGTTAAATGCAACAACTATGAAACTGCAGAAACTGAGTATGAACTTCAATACATAGACGCATTTGATAGCCTAAGACATAATGTTGTAGAGCAGGCCAAATTCTAAAATGACTCATAGATATCAATTAATATGTAGGAAATGGCTGTGGAGGAAAATGTAGTAGAATATTAACCACAACAGAGCTTATCCAAAGACAGAAATTCATAAATACTAGGCCTATGCAAAGATAAGAATCCATATATGTGAACAATTCCAAAGATAAGGATCTATTATAGTTACTATCAGAGGAATGATGGAAGAGATGAAAAATGGAACAGAATATCCTGCTTGAGCTATATTTAAAGTGCTTTAACTAAATAAGCATGAGTATTTGTAATGATAAATTCATATTTAAACATAGGAGCACTCGCATTCCAGAGCATAGATATAAGAAATATGGAGAGATGTGAAAGGAGTATTTATATTAGATAACATATAGAGGGGTTACAAACTGTGAATCACCCAAACCAAAATCCCCAATTCCAACAAAGATTCTTATCACTGAGTCCCTTCAGGATCTTCAACATTAATTATCAAAATTTAGACAAAAACACATACAGAGTACTTGAGCTAGTGAATCCTTTGGAAAATATAGAACCCTGTAGATGTCTTTGCTTTCTGCTTTTATAACATTTCTAACGATCATATGCGGAAATATATTTTGGGAAAATATATTTTCTGCGTTCCTGTAGGCAGTTTAATCAAAACAAAAAAATTGATGATGGGGTAGAAATGCTTCCCATCATTTTACAAAACAGGCTCATAGCCATTTCTAATGAAAATAACAAAATTGTCCAACTAAAAGTAAAATTTTCAAGAGTGAAATATAAATTTCACTCGAATATTGAAAGTAAAAAGAAAACAAGAGGCCACGTAGGCCCAATCATGAGTTAACAACTTTAGTGGTGGGATGGAGTCGAGGCTGTGGCTGAAGAAGGCAGTGCTGGGGCTACAGAGGAGCTAGCTTTCTTAGAGGCGGACAAAGCAGATGTGGTGGCTGATGTGGTCGCATGACTGTTACACCTCTGCCAAGTGTCGACTATAGGATCAGTTATCTTAGTGAAAGCATTGACCCAAATGTATACTTCAGTTAGTTCGGCATATCTTGCCTGAGTGGGTAACCATTGTTTCACCTGATCAAGGAGGGAGAATTATTTGCTGAATACTACGATTATAGTTTCAGCCTTAAGCTGAGCACTCTTCTCAGAAGGTATGTCAATCTGATTCATCATTTCTGTCAGCCAACACTCATATACTGATAACGGTTTAAGAACTTCATTTGAAGTCTCCCAGAATGATGGGAGGCTGGCGAGTGTTAGTTCAGTCCACTCTTCTTTGAAATGTTCCAAAACGTTCACCATATTTTCCAAACTGCCTAGCACAAGGTTGCGCGTACCTTCCTTTTCCATCACCTTCTGACATTATGATGCCTCCTTAAACCTGCTCTTGATTCCTCGTTTAACCAATTCTTCTGAACTTAAATCATTTAGGAGAGCGACATACCTTTTAGTGTTTTCAACCTTAGTTGAGATGTCAGTATACCCTTCGTGGAGAGTTCTTTTGAATAGGCGCGCCACGGCCTTCTTTTCTTCAATGAGAGTTAGGAAAACCAAACGCTTCTTTACTTCCATAATGATGTCCATGCATATCAAGCGTTGAGCATCTAGAAGGGTGATATTTCCTTTTATCCAGTTTGTAAGGTCTCGAATAGTCTTCTCCTGCTGTAACTTCTCGTGTTTTCCCTCTTCTATTTCCTTCTACAGAGCCTCTACCTTCTTGGAATTCTCCTTAAGGTGAGCCTCGAGCTCATTGATCTTCTGTCGTGCCATTTTAACCTGCTTCTCCACTGCTTGAATTTCGGCCAGCACCTCGGTCAGTTGCTCTGAGAGTGAGCTTGGTTGAATCGAGTAGATTCAACGTGGCTAAGAAGGGTGACTGAGAGGTTGATGCCATGGAAACGTGTGAAGACATGAAATTCTGGCTAGAACGAGGGTTAGTCTCTGACATACCCTGATGTGAATTCGAATGGCTTCCTGTATGGGACGCGCTCCTCTTCCCCCTAGGGGATGAGGGGGGAGTGGTGTACGATGTGGTCTTAGGAGACCGGCTAGGGTCCCTAACTAAGGTTGCTCCAAGAAAGGATGAACCCATTATTGTGGCAATGTTCTGTCTTTGACAGCTAAACAGCGAAATACCTGGAACCCCTCTTGGTGATGGGGGAGAGGTCCAAAAGATGAATGGACCGATGAGGCTCCATTGGGACCATTTTAGTGTTGACCAGGTTGGGTTTTGGAAAAATTTGAGTCTATGATCACGAGAAATTTATGGCCATGTACATCAAACAAATTGAAAATGAAATGAATTTTCCCTTTAACTTAATCTATGTGATCAATCAAGTAAAAAATGGTTTTTTTTTTTTGTGCGTGATACTCAAAATCCTATCAGATCTATTATGTCCTCACAAAATCCAAAGTAACTGGGCCTTGAGAATATTTCTTGTGAGTGTTGGCACAACATCTCGTAAAAGCTGGCGACGCCCCCAGTCAGCTAAGGAGAATCCACCAAGGTAAGGCTAGAGGGTCTAGTGCTTGCCTGCACCATCACCTATAGGGTAAAGGATGCCCTAGTTTTTGGCCACTAATGTGAGAGTTCGAGTCTTGGGATTATTGGTAGTCAGCTAACAGTACCAAGTATCAGCCGAGTCAGGTAGCCCCAACTAATACCGCGCGCACTGCGCCTAAGCCTAACCCCCTCTGAATTGGGTCTTTGTTGCGCTCGGGTTTTATGTTCCATGGGCTAATACGTGGATTTTAAATCTTCCTAAATACACAACTTATATTTTTCAATATGAAGTGTGATCAAGGCATCTTATTGGATGCCTACCCCCTTGATCCTAACTTAATCTATAAATTATTTTTTGGCCCCTGTGGGGAGAATTTAGTGAGTTGATTTAAATTAGTTTTAGGTGGCTTTCTTTTCTTAGTGGATGAGTGTGTGTGAGTGTATGGTGAAAAATATGATATTTTGAACATATGGATATCAATGATCCTTTACAAAATTCCCCTATTTAAACTATGTGACATTGTTCCTTGCTCAAATGGAAATCATGTGTGGATAATGGGCCGCTTCCAAATCTTGCTAGTTAATCTATGTGAGTAACTAAAGGGAGATGGTGAATCAAAAATGTAGAGGGTTCATATGCTTTCCTAGGGTCACCAAATGGTGCAAAGGCAACAGATATTACTTACTCTAATTGGCAATTCAATCCTAGTCCCACAATTTCCTAAATGCAAAAATTGAATTTAAGCTAAACAATTTCTACACTAGCTTATGCATGTTTGGTCTTTGGCCACTTAATTGGACAAGTTAAATTAAGTGTGCATACCAGAATTTGAAAAAAACATAAATTTTTTGGAAAGAAATCGTTAATTTCCCCCCTACTTAAACTATGGGAAGCCTTTTTGCAAAAACCAACTTAAATGAAAACTAACTCTGTGCCTACAGAAAGCAGCAAAAAGTGAGTTGTCAAAAGTTGTGGGGTATCAACACAAGTGATGGCAGATACATTAGGGGCTGCCCAGCACAGTTACAAGCATAAAAAATGCAGAATATAAGGAGAAAAATCTCATTGTGCAATTTGCGCGCAAAAATCTTTGACAGGTGCACCCTCCTGCGTGCAGGTGAGTCCCGAATGCACGCAATGCGCCTCTGTGAGGAAAAACTGCACAGAAAAATCCTACAACTAAAAATATTACGAGCTACCTTCTTCAGCCTGTCACTTCAGTGAGTCTAGGGACTGTAAGATGGATCAGAGGACTGTTAGCTCCACTCCAGCATAGACAAAGGGTCTCCTGCAAAAGATGGCACAACCACATAAACTTGGAACACGTCAATGGAGTTGCCAATCCTATTGTGTTGGATTAGTCGCACGGGTGTACGAAATCGCACCAGCTTAAAGAGTGTGGTATACTCTTTAAAATATTGGTAACAGGTGGAAAATATGGGAGCTCAAAAGCATAACATTTAATGAAAAACAATATGCTAAAGTATGCTCTGGTTAAACTAAAACTAAAACACAAATATACAGAAGCTATAAAGAGATTCAAAACAATAATAATGCAAATGATGGCTCGATGGCCTCTTCTTATTAAATGTTTGAAATGAAGAAGAAATTTTACCCACTTTCCAAAGGGCACCTAGCTAGTGGCTCTAGGTCCTGATGTAAGGATGTTGCATTCCAAGCTTTGCCTCTAATGCAGTCTCCCTCTCTCTCTCTGTCGTGGTGGACTAAGATGTTGGGTGGCCAACGATTGAGTCCTCTTTAGCTCCAGCTCCGGGTCACACACTGCTAGTGTTTCTCGGGAAACTTTGGCCAACATAACAATGTGATCACCCTTTCTTCATCTCTTGGTGCATTTATATAGGTGAGTTTCAAATCCTCCTATCATCCCTTGGTACATGATGGATAGTGACCCAAGGGAGAGGTGTGATTCCATCATGTGCTCAAATATTATTTTGTGCGCTCACATAGTGTCTAATGAGGCACTAGTGGCTGTCATTGGGCGGCTTTCACACAAGAAGTAATTGTCCTTTGCTTGGCGTGGCTTCGGAAAGCAACTTTTTTCCATTTCCAAGAATGTGCTCTTATCGGGAAAAAATATGCATAGAGGGTGCTTTTCTCGAAGGATAAAGCACGCAATTCAACATTTGTGACTAGTTCAAATCTGATTTTCTCAAAACCTTAGAGATTTTAAATACTTATTGATTCCATAATGTGTTCATGCCCTGTAAATCATTAGGCTTGACATTAATTGTTGTCATCTTCTGTTGTACAATTTTCCAGTGTTAATAAGGGTAAAGTCAAGGTTAAGGGTAAAGGGTAAGGTTAATATTACCCTTAACCTTAACCTTAACCTTAAATTTACCATAACCTTAACCTTAACCTTAACCTTGACTTTACCCTCAATGTAACCTTAACCTTGACTTTAACCGAAGGTTAGGGTTAAGTTATAGTTAAGGTTAAGGTTAAGGTTAAGGTTAAGGTTAAGGTTTAGGGTAAAGTCAAGGTTAAGGTTAGGTTAATGTTAAGATAAGGTTAAGGGTATGGTTAAGGTTAGGGTTAAGGTTAGGGTAAGGTTAAGGTTATGGTTAGGGTAAGGTTAGGGTTAAGGTTAATGTTAAGGTCAAGGTTAAGGTTAAGGTTATGGTTAAGGTTAAGGTCAAGGTCAATGTTAAGGCTAGTTTAAGGTTAAGGTTAGGCTGTAAAGGTTAAGATAAGGTTAAGGGTAAAGTTAAGGTTAAGTGTAAAGGGTAAGGTTAAGATTACCCTTAACCTTAAACCTAACCTTGACTTAACCTTAACCTTAACCTTAACTACAACCTTAACCTTAACCTTAACCTTAAGCTAACCTTAATTTTAACTGTAGCCTTAACCTTAAATTAACATAATCTTAACCTTAACCTTAACCTTAACCTAAACCTTATATTACCCTTAACCTTAACCTTACCCTTAACCTTCACCATAACCTTAACCTGACTAAACCGGTAACCCTTAACCTTAACCTTAACCTAACTTAACCTTAACCCTAACCTTGACCAAACCCTTAACCTTGACTTTAACCCTAACTGTAACCTTAACCTTAACCTGACTAAACTCGTAACCTTAACCTTAACCTAACCTTCAACTTGACCTTTACTATAACCTAACCCTAACCTTGACCTTAGTTTTACCCTTATGCTTGACCCTAATCTTAACCTTAACCTTGAAATTAACCTTAACGCTTAACCTTAACATAACCTTAGCCTTATCCTTAACCTTACCCTTAACCCTAACCTTAACCTTACCCTTAACCTAACCTTAACCTCAACCTTAACCTTACCCCCTTAACCTTAACCTTAACCTTAACCTTAACTTTAACCTGACCAAACCCGTAACCTTAACCTTAACCTTAACCTTACCCTTAACCTTAAACTTAACCTTGACCTTAACTATAACCTAACCCTAACCTTAACTAAACCCTTAACCTTAACCATAACCTTAAGGGTAAATTTAGGGTAAGGTTAGGTTAACGTTAAGGTTACGTTAAGGGTGAAGTCAAGGTTAAGGTTAGTTTAAGGTTAATATTATGGGCTTAGTAAGGTTAAGGTTAAGGTTACGGGTCTTAACCTTAACCTTCACTATAACCTAACCTTAACCTTGACATTAACTATAACCTTAACCTAGCCTTAACCTTAACCTTAACCTAACTAAACCCATAACCCTTAACCTTAACCTTAACCTAACCTAACCCTAACATAACCATAACCTTAACCTAACCCTAACCTTAACCATAACCTTAACCTAACCCTAACCTTAACCAAACCCTTAACCTTTACTTTAACCATAACCTTAACCTTACTAAACATGTAACCTTAACCTTAACTTGACCTTACCCTTGACCTTAACTATAACCTAACCCTAACCTTAACCTTAAATTTACCCTTAACCTTGACCTTAACCTTAACCTTAACCTTGACCTTGACCTTGACCTTAACCTTAATCTTAACCTTAACCTTCACCCTTAACCTTCACGTTAACTTTAACCTAACCTTACCTATAACCTTAAACTTTACCCTTAACCTTGACTTTAAGTTGAACCTTCCCCTAACCTAACTCTAACCTTAACCTTAAATAAACGCTTAACCTTCACCTTAACATTAACCTTAACCTAAACCTTTACCCTAACCTTGAATTTATCCATAACTTATCCTTAACCTTCACTATATCCTAACCCTTACCTTAACCAAACCCTTGACCTTAACGTTAAACTTAAGGTTTAGTTAAGTTTACGGTAAGGTTAAGATTAGGTTAAAGGTAAAGTTAAGGTTAAGGTTACATTAAGGGTAATGTCAAGGTTAAGGTTAGGTTAAGGTTAAGGATTAGGGTTAAGGTTAAGGTTAAGTTAGGTTATAGGTTAAGGTTAAGGTTAGGGGAAGGTTAAGGTTAACGTTAGGTTAAGGTAAGGTTAAGAATACATGTTTAGTTAGGTTAAGGTTAGGGATATGGGTTTAGTTAGGTTAAGGTTAAGGTTAGGGTAAGGTTAAGGTTAAGGTTAAGGTTAAGGTTAGGTTAAGGGCAAAGTCAAGGTTAAGGTTAAGGTTAAGGTTACAGTTAAGGGTAAGGTTAAGGTTAGGTTATAGTTAAGGTTGAGGTTAAGGTTAGGTTATGCGTAAAGTTAAGGTTAAGGTTAAGGTTAGGGTTAAGTTTAAGGTTTAGTGTAAGGTTATGGGTGTTGTAGCTCCTAGAGACAGTCTTGAGTTCTACAAAGACTAGTTCCTAGGACATCTTAACTGCAATGAGCGTATGACTAAACTGGTAGGAGTTGACGAGGCAAGGCTCTCCTGCTATAATATCTTGGATGAATGGTTTTAATAAGGGTGGAACCAAGACCCCAAATTTAAACACAACAACTATGAAACTGCAAAAACTGAGTATGAACTTCAATACATAAATGCATTCTACATCTTAAGATAGAATGTTTTAGAGGCGGCTAAATTCTAAAATGACACACAGATATAAATTAATATGTAGGCAATGACTGTGGAAGAAAATGTAGTAGAATGTTAACCACAACGGAGGTTATCCAAAGACAAAAATTCATATATACTGGGCCTATGCAAAGATAAGAATCCATATATGTGAACAATTCCAAGGATAAGGATCTATTGTAGTTACTATCAGAGGAACAATGGAAGAGATGAAAAATGGAATAGAATATCCTACCTGAGCTATATTTAAAGTGATTTAAGTAAATAAACATGAGTATTTGTAGTGATAAATTCATATCTAAACATAGGAGCACTCGCATTCTAGAGCATAGATATAACAAATATGGAGAGATGTGAAAAGAGTATCTATATTAGACAACATATAAAGGGGTTACAAAATGTGAATCACCCAGATCATAATCCCCAATTCCAACAAAGCTTCTTATCACTGAGTCCCTTTGGGATCTTCAAAATTGATTATCAAAATTCAGACAAAATTATATACAGAGTACTTGAGCTAGTGAGTCCTTTGGAAAATCTAGAACCTTGTAGATGTCTTTTCTTTTTTCTTTTATAACATTTCCAATGATCAGATGCAGAAAAATATTTTTCGAAAATATATTTTCTGCGTCCTTGTAGGCAGTTTTAAGTCTTAATCAAAATAAAAAATTGATAATGGGGTAGAAACGCTTCCCATAATTTTACAAAATAGGCTCGTAGCCATTTCTAATGAAAATAACACAACTGTCCAATTGAAAGTAAAATTTGCAAGAGTGAAATATAAATTTCACTCGAATATAAAAAATTAAAAAGAAAACAAGAGGCCACGTGGGCCCAATCACTAGCTAACAATTTTAGTGGTGGGATGTAGTCGAGGCTGTGGCTGAGGAAGGCAATGCTGGGGATGTAGAGGAGCTATCTTATTAGAGGCAAATAGAGCAGATGAAGTGGCTGATGCAGTCGCATGACTTTTACACCTTTGCCAAGTGTTGGCTGCAAGATCAGACATCGCAGTGAAAGCATCAACCTGAATGTATACTTCAATTAGTTAGGCATAGCTTGCCTGAGTGGGTAACCATTGTTTCACATGATGAAGGAGGGAGAATTATTTGCTGAATACTGCGATTATAGTTTTAGCCTTAAGCTAAGCGCTCTTCTAAGAAGGTATGTAAGTCTGATTCATCATTTCTGTCAGCTGGAACTCATATACTGATAATGGTTGAAGAACTGCATTTGAAGGCTCCCACCATGATGGGAGGCAGGCGAGTGTTATTTCGGTCCACTCTGCTTTGAACTGTTCCAAAATTGTCACCATATTTTCCAAACTGCCCAGTGCAAGGCTGCGCACAGCTTCTTTTTCCATCACCTTCTAACATTCTTATGCCTCCTTAAACTTGCTCTTGATTCCTCGTTTAACCAATTCTTCTGAACTTAAATCATTTAGGAGAGTGACATACCTTTTAGTATTTTTGACCTTAGTTGAGGCGTCAGTATACCCTTCGTGGAGTGTTCTTCTAAATAAGCGTACCATGGCTTTCTTTTCTTCAATGAAAATCAAGAAAACCAAATGCTTATTTACTTCCATAATGATGTCTATCCAGATCAGGCGTTGAGCATCCACAAGGGTGATATTTCCTTTTATATGATTCATAAGGTCTCGAATAGTCTTCTCCTGTTGTAACTTCTCCTATTTTTCCTCTTCTATTTCCTTCTACAGAGCCACTACCTTCTTGGAATTCTCCTTCAGGCGAGCCTTGAGCTCATTGATCTTCTGTCGTGTCATTTTAACTTGCTTCTGCACCGCTTGAAGTTTGGCTAGTGCCATGGTCAGTTTCTCTGAGAGTGAGCTGGACCCTTCAGGAGGTGGTGTGGAGCACACATGTGCATCCCAGTTCTTCTGTATCTCATCCATTCATGACTGGAGGGCAGTCATCTTGCCAAAAATTCTCGCCCTCTCTTCCTTTTCCTTAGCAGGGGAGTCTGCCAGATTGGCCTTATCTTTTTCTACCTGGGCTAATTAAGCAATTTGTACATGTTGAGAGACAGGCATATTCACCTTACGCTTCAGAGATGCAACCTATTTTTACAATTCTGAGATGACATGGCCTTGAGGGTCTTCTTTGCCACTTTCTTTGACCTTCACAATAGTTTGTAGATTGCGCAAGTCATTTGAGAGTGCATGGGAATCAATCTTCTCCATTATGAGGTTATCAAGGACTTGGTTGTGGTTTGTTTGTAGCTTCCTCGGAGTGAGGGAGAGCTTCACAACCTCTTCCTTTAGCATATCATCAAAACATTGAAACAGATTGCACTTGTCAATCAGTGGGAACTATGACATGTTTACTGCCACTTCCAGAGCTCTGTAGCTCGTGGTCCCAACCTCTAGGTCTAATATCGCTTTGTTAATGGCCAATACCAATTGTTATTTTTCCATCTCAATCTCTACTAAAAGCCTAGTATGATACTTGTCAACATATCCTTTTAATTCAGATCAATGTTTTTCCCTGATAGCTCTATTTTTCACCTTCCTTTCTCTGTCTTCCTTCGACCTATTTGTAGAGATGGCTTGAGAAACTTCTGAGAATTAAGAAGATGATGTGCCATCATGTATTACCACAAAACCTTATTTTCCCTTGTCTGATTGACCATACAATGTTTCTTTTTGCAAAAACTACTCTCCTCCGACACTTTCTTCATCATTGGTTCTCTGCCTTTTGGAAGGCGGAGAGCCTCCTCTCGAAACTCCAGCCTCTTCCACCTGTTTTTTTCTCGCTTCTTGTGTCAAAGTAGTGTCTCCTTTTTCCCCTATCGCATATGAATTAGTCTCCATCTATGAAAGAAAAGGCCAAGTATCAAGATTAGCTCTCCACTCAATGAAGGGTCTAGTTTCATGAGTGTAAGAAGTTGAATTAATCTTCTTCCTTTTATTTGAGATGATTCTTTTCAGATCATAGGGCCAGGCTTTCCCTTGCCTTAAATCCATGCCCTTGAGCAATTTTTCCACTATGGGGAGGGAATTACTTGAGTTAACAATGAAGGGGCCAATGGTTTTAGAAAGTTTGAGAATGAACCCCCATAGGGAGGAAGTGGAGTTGGTCAGCCTTCAAGGTCTATCGGAGGTATCCCAGGGCATAAATCCGCAGGGCAGGAAAAACTAGCAATCTATAAGGGGAAACTTCTGCACTGTAAACCTTGATTTCAGTGTAGTCATCAAATAGGTTTTTGGTCTCCTGTGCTTTCAGCCTCACTGTACTGTAGCCACTTCTTCTTCTCAGGAAAAATCCTAGGTGGAGGATTGTCATGAATAATAGTATAAGCTATTGTCATGAATTCGTTCAAGAAACTTGAATAACCCACCCTGTTTTCCAACTGATGCATTGTGGGACTCCAGTCAAAGACAGGTCTTGGCTGAGAGTTTATCCTATCAACCTTTTCTAGACCCAAACCCTCAAACTTATTAGATTGCTAGAAGAGGAAAAGGTAGAAAACCATGGAACACAAACGAAAATGAGCTGTAGACAAGAGGTCTTGAAATTGAGCTTGGATGGAGGTGGCTAGGAAACCAGGGATATCTAATACAATGCTGGGTTGTGACATTAGCCATAAAAGGGATACACACTCTTTTGAGACCTGAACGACCCCTTCTATACCTAGTAATCCTACAATGAGGGCAAGGTTTGGTTGAAGGTATTCTTTGAATGTGTTCAGGGGCACTGGGTCCGCAAACGGGAAGGCTGTGAGGCGAGAGTCAGAAATAGCAGCGATGAAATTGCTATGCTACCTCCATGGTAACTTAGAAAAATGGCGGGATAGCGTCATTTCATTGAAACTGACATAATGTGAACTGGTAGGGTAACAAAGGGATTTTTTGATGATTTCGGGGGATATACTGAATATCTTGTTCCCCTGAGATGATAAGAACATATTTCAGCATTAATCGTAAGCTTCTCTGAGCCAAAAAATGAATTCGACCACTAGGTAGATAGGGGGAGTAATTTTGTGATACAGTCCTGAAAAATGACCCTGAACCTGTCCCTATTTTCCACATGCTTCCTGAAAAGCTCCAGCTTGACACTACTAATGAAAAATGGCTATTGAGGGTCTTGGATGTGGACTTGCAAGTCTGTGAAAGGTTCAGGTCCAGGAGCAGCCCTAGACTCATGAGATTGAGGGGTTTCAGGCTCGCACTTCTTAACTGTGAATTTTCCCATGACCATTTATGAAAAATGAAAAGTGGAAGGAAACGAGATAGTGAAAAAGGGATGGAATACCTGTGTAGTAAGGAAAATGCTCAGGGAAAATGATGCAGGGAGGTTGAAAATGACTTGGAGGACTCGTACCATCACTCACGCTTTAACTATGTAGTATTCGTAAAATAATGTATTTTACTACAGTGAATTATAGGATAGGGTTATATTACTTCATATTGCCCAGAAAACGAGACTAGGACAGCACTACTAGGGCTAACATCATAAGGACATCGACATTGAGACGTGTGGCATCTGGTTATTCGCTATCAGATTTTTGTTAGGTGCATACCACGCGTTGAGTTAAATGCTGGTACAGGTCATGTAGCAGGTGTCCTATGACTTACCTTACCATTGTATTCATAGCAACAAGTGTCCTTCGTGGTCAGACACACTAGAGAAGCCAGCGGGGTTTTGTAGCAACTTAAATCCTACGGCCATTTCCCCACAGAATATTTGCCTCGGGTCCCATCGGATGCCATGTCACCATAATTCTGAAGGGGGGAACTTTCGCCTTCCCCCTACCATTCTTGACCCCCCCCGGAATTGTTCACGTGCCTTTATCCTTTGAATCTGCAGATTTTGGGTGGGCCTCGGCTCATACAGTTGTCTCGAACCTTTGTCTTTTTTTTTCAATTAAAAAATTTCCACAAGTCTACCATATAATATAGCACCTTATTCCCTTTTTAATATGGATCTTCATTCATATTTACCCATTCACACTTTTAAATAATTTACCACTTTATGCTATCAGGTGATCCAGCTTTTTAAGCTTCTTAGGGCTAAGGTGGTGGATGATATAACAACATTGGCTCCACTTGGGGATGACACTCTTTTCCTCGAACGTGTCGAGAACTCCGCAGATCATTTGTTAGCCTTTTCTTTGTGAACACGACTCCTCGACACCTTTTATTCTTTTTCATGATAACTCAAAACAGGAAACATTAAAATAAAAGTGACTAAATAATGTACAATATCATACATCAGACCTCTCGGCCTGAATCAAAACTAGAAGAAGGGTTTTAAGAATTTCCCATTTACAAGGGCGTCAAGCAGATCACCCTGCAAATTCTCCATCTTGAAAGTGTCGTTGCCTCCTTCCTCAACAATTTTGAAAGGCTCGAACCATAGAGGGTAGAATTTTCCATGCTTTCCTTTTTTAGCCCTTCTTATGTCCCATATTAGTACCAAATATCTTACCTACATATTTTTATTTTTAGCATGTTGATCAAACATGTCCTTCATTTTCTCTTGGTACTGAGTCAATCACTGATTTAGTTGACTTTGGGTTTCCTTCAGCTCTACTAACTGGTTCATCCTTCTGGTGAGATCACTCGGTTCCTCTTGACAATATTGCATGAACGTAGCCACCGGTAAGGCCAATTGTATGGGGAAAACTGCTGCTCTTCCGTAAACCAATTCATATCGGGATTTTCTTGTTGATCTCTTACTAGTGATTCTATTTGCCCACAACGTGAATTTAAGTTGGGAATCCCAGTTCTTCTGATTCTCATTAATAGCCTTCTTCAGCGCCCTGACCAAGGTTTTGTTTGAAGATTCTGCTAATCCATTCCCCTATGGGTAATATGCGGTAGAGTGCCCCAATTCAATATTATACTGTTGGAAAAAACTGATGAATTTAGTAGACTTAAAAGTCTGAGCATTGTCTGTGATAACCTTAGCAGGGCAACCAAACCTTGAAATGATGTTATCTTCCAGAAATTTGATCACCACTGTGTCTGTCACATTCCTTGCTGGCATGACCTCTACCTATTTAGTGAAGTAATCGGTGGCCATTAATATCCACTTGTGTTTCCCACTTGAGGCAGGATGAATTTCACCGATAAAATCGATTCCTCACTATTGGAAGGGTTCCTCTATGTGTACTAGTATCATAGGCAAAGGTGCAAACTTCTACCTTTCAGCAAATTTCTAACATTTTTCGCAGGCTCTTACCTGAGTATAAACATATTCGAAGAGTTTGGGCTAGAAAAAGCCAGCTTTCAAAATATTATGTGTAGTAACTCTCCAACTATAATGACCACCACATATGCCCTTGTGGAATTCGGCCATGAATTTTTATACTTCATTTTTAGTGAGACATAGAAGCAGTATGCCCTATGGGTCTCTCTAGTACAAACTTCCGTTTGCTACAATGAACTTCTGAGATTTTAGTCTCTGCATTCTATATTTTGTTTTTTCACAGCTTGGAGGACATCTAAGAGTCAAGAGGTATTCTACAATTTATTTGTACCATTGGTCTTTTGTGTAGCTGTCTCTATCCCACACTGCTCATCTATTTTTCCAGACTCTTCATTTTACACCATAGATAAATTTATCCCTAAAGCCTGACAGTTTGATTCTCAAAGGATCTTGGATAATCCCTGTCATTTTACTAGTTTAGTGGGGCGTATCTCCAACTCGTACTCATGTATCTTGGCAATCCATTTGCCTTTCTTCCCTTCGATATCTCCCTAGATCTATATGTCTTTTACAACCGTTGTGGGTACAAAAGCAGTTATGGACGACTGCAAAACATACATCCGAAAAGCCTTGAGGGATTTAACTAAGGCATAAGCTTGTTTCTCCAGGATGTTGTATTTTAGCTCAGCATCATGAAGCACTTGGATGAAGAAGGAGATAGGCTGCTCGTACCCCTCCTCATTCTTCTACAATAATACTGCAGCGACAGTGTGGGGGGATGAAAATGAAAATATCATGAAGGGTTTTGCATAATCTGGTACGGCCAATACTGGGGCTTCTGCAAAATCCTTTTTAATCCTGTTAAAAGCCTCCCATGACTCAAGAGTCAATTTTACTTCATGATCCTTCTTGAGCATCTCAGTTATGTACCAGACTATCTCTGCATAGTTTGGTATGGATATTCTCAGGAAGTTGATACGTCCAGGAAAAACCTGGACCTATTTCTTGTTTCTCGGCAAGGAGATACCATTTATGACTTCTACCCTCTTCGGGTAAATTTTCACCCCTGCCTTTTTCACAATATGCCCCAATAGTTTACCCTCTTCTAAAGCAAACAGAGATTTTTGAGGGTTTAAATACATCCCATACCTTCGGCACTTCTCAAAGGTTTTGCATAGGTGTTCAATATGTTCAGCGTCATCTTTTGAGAATATTGTGATGTCGTCTAGGTATACCACCATGAATTTGTCTTGTCCCCCTGCAAAAGCAATATCCATAGCCCCTTGAAATGTAGCCCCAACATTGATCAGTCCAAACGGCATTCGAACATACATAAACGTTCCCCAAGGAGTAGTGAATGAAGTTTTCTTTTGGTCCTCTGGGAGCACTGCTACCTGATTGTATCCAGAAAAGCCATCCATCACAGACATTCAAGAATATCCTACCACTTTCTACAATATATGGTCCATGTTTGGCAGCGGGTAATTATCCTTCAAAGATGCTCTGTTTAAGTTTCGAAATTCGACGCACAGTCTTATATGTCCGTTCTTCTTTTGGACTAGGATAAAGTTTTCCACCCATTTAGAATATCTTAGTGGTACAATGATATTTTCCTTTAACAGTCTCTTGATTTCCTTTTCTATGGAAGGAAGGAGTAAAGGTTTAATCTGTCTTAACTTCTATTTGTGTGGCTTTGCATCCTCTTTTAACGGAATCTTGTGCTGGATAATGCTGATATCAAACGTCTTCAAAGCTTGATAGGACCAAGCAAAAACGTCTTTATATGTCTAAAATAACTTCTGATATTTCTCCTTATATTATTTAGGAACCTTTTTAGACAGTTTTAGAATCTTTGGATCAGCCTTAGTGCCGAGATTCAAGTCATCTACCTGATTTTATTCAACAAACATACTTGGTTATAATGGGACATCATTTTTATCAAAAAATCTCTCCAGAGGGACCAGTCCTCTGGGTATCACATTCCCTTTGAGTTGCAGCACATTTTGACCAGCCATGGTATCTTGCCATTTATTCTAAGGAATTTCCTCAGTCTCCTATTCACCGACATCTATGTCCATATTTGATAATTCCTTGATAGTCTCCATGAATCTTCTCACTTGCTCCTCATCT
Source organism: Pinus albicaulis (assembly GCA_034641835.2). Classification (NCBI taxonomy): domain Eukaryota; kingdom Viridiplantae; phylum Streptophyta; class Pinopsida; order Pinales; family Pinaceae; genus Pinus; species Pinus albicaulis. Next base: position 832,714,615 of record CM076580.1, read on the forward strand.
TCAAACACCTACCACTGTTTTATATTGTCAGGGATGGAAGGATGGTAACGGACCTCTATCTTGTACCTTAGCATGGGATTATGAGGTGGCCGAAAAGTTCTTGCGGCTACTACAAGAGATTCATCCATTCATTTATGGTCTCTTGGCATGAATTGAATATAAAATGCTAAGAATAATTTCTCTAACAAGTCCCATACCTCGTTTATGTAAGCCCTTAGTCATGGGTGTTTAGCTTGACACTGATTTCTTACTTGCCTCACCCCTAGTTCTGAATCTCCTAGAACCTTCAAGCTCTGAATATTCATATTATTTGCAGTTCACAGAACCAGGAGAAATTCTTCATATTCAGCCACATTTTTCGTGGCTTCATACTCTAATTTAAAAGATAACGGGACCAACTATCCAGTAGGGGAGATCAGATGAACTCTAGCTCCATTTCCTTCCCTTGAGTTGGCTGAATCGAAGTGCAGTATCAAAACCCCACCTTCTTCATTTCTCGAGGACTGATCAGTCTTTAACTGACAAAAAGATGGATCCTGCAAGTAATCTTGGTCTTCTTCAAGCATTAGACAAGAAAACTCACCCTCTTTGTTGTATACCAGAGAATTCACTGAATTATCATCTTTAGTGACCATATTCACAAACCTTGTTTCCTGGTATAATATCCTTTCTTGTCCCCCGAACACAAGGATGGTAGCATAGGTTAGGTCCAGCTTTATAGATCCTCCAATTTTTGTACCCCATGATCTTCAAAACAACATCCCAAACCGAGCTTGGATATCTGGCACTACTATGTCCATTGTTAGCCACCTATAAATTCTATCATACTCAATGGTGGCTAAGCTTGTATTTTAAACCTTCAAGAGATAGTTCCCTTTGAAAAATTATCATATTTTGAATTTTTTTGATGATTATTACCCTTTGGGTTAATCTTCACTGCTGTTTCACTATTAGCCCTAAAGAACCTATTGTTTACTAAGAGAAAGACTGCTTGAGAAGCTCCATTTTCCCTCATTACACTTCTCCATTTCATTCTCCATTTTATCCATAAAACCTTCATTTCACTCTTTAACCGTTCCAAAACCCTTTTTAAACCTTATATCTCCCTTTCATTTGGTTTAAAATTCCTTCTCTCATCTATCGCGACCCTCTTTTTCCCTAAAAAAAACCCTTTGCACTTCTAAAATTATTAAGCCCCTGGGAGCTTATAAAACTTCAGACCTTTTTCTCATATGGCCAAATCCCCACAATCAGGCGCTTAAAGTTTCAAACCTCCATGCCAAAACCCAATTTTTTTCTTCTATTTTTCCATTTCTGACTTTATGTTTTTTAACAAATCTGGACCATTGATCTCTGCAGATCAAAGGCCATCAGGCCCCATCCTTCCACCCGGTCACCTTCCCTTCCTTTCTTCCCCTTTCAACATATCTGCTTCCTCTCTCAATCATAACCATCCGATCTAAAGATCCTACGATTGGGACTTAACCCGACAAGCCAACACCCGTCCACTACGTGGAAAAGAAACCGACGTCATCATAAACCCCACCCGTCTTCCAACCTCACATATTTTTCCATTCGCCACATGCGATTCGTGCCATCAGATCTACTGCCCATCATCCGACGGCCAACGATCAATATCACACAATTTTTCACCCCTCCCCGCAGTGCGCTACTTTCGCCCAATAAAAGCAGTTTTCATTCTCCACGTGTCGAGTGATGAATGGAATCGCATTCCAAAATTTAATACTTCCTACCCCCCCAAATGTTGTGCAAAAACCACTGATGGTTTTCCCGAGACCGTTTCTTTCCAATTCGCACCATATTTTAAATTTAAACCCTGGATCTCTATTTTGGCATAGAAACCCATCCTCCACTGTAAATTTCTCCATCCTCACGTCTTTGAAACATTTCCACGAACATTCCAAATCAGTTTAAAGCAATAAATCATAGGATTTAATTAAATTTGTGTGTTTTTGTACAGGTTTAATCAAGTTCAAGATAAAACCCTCCTGCAGATTATTACAGTGTTATTGGCCGAGGATGACGATCCTCATGGATTTTGGTACAAATTATAGGGTTTTGAAGTGTTAATTACATGTTTTAAGAAGGTCGATAAGTCATCATTTTCGGCTTTTCAAAACCATTTCTCTGACAAACCCTCTACACACCTGCGAAAACAAACACAGTCAGATTTAATTAAATGAAAGAGTATCAGCATCGAAGACAGAGGACGAAAGCCGAAGATTAAAAGTCCCAATCAAATCTTGAAAGGATCAAGGCACAAATTGAATATCAAAGGTATAATCCACATAATGAAGAAAAATCTCGAGAAAATCCTCAAATGCCACATCACAGGGGCTAATTGAATCCCCAGCTACCAAAATTGGCACCTGCAGCCTCTCTGCCTCAAAGGAATACCCAGATCAATTTTCAGTCAGTAACATTAAGACTAAAGACAGCTAACAGTTATTACAAAAAAAATAACATATTTTAAACTGTGAGTAAAGTTATTTTAAATATAATAAAGTGTCTTAAAGTCAATTTTTTTACCCAGTAGCCTAAAAAGTAGAAAAAAAGTAAATAACACTCACTTGTAATTCAATGCTCTCCTGCCTTATTCCTTGCATGGTTTTCAAGGCCGGAAGTTGCATTTAGTATGAATTTAATGATACTCAACCCTAGAATTCTTCCACCTCCTGATTTCTTCTATAAATACTTATGAAGAAAATGAGAAGTTGGTTGGTTGGTCACTAGTTCTAACACTAAAACTCTCTGAAATAATACATAGCCTGTTTGAAGTTAAAGAAGAAATTGAAGTCTTGGAAGCTGGATTATGTTTTGACATGCTTGTTCTTGAGAAGGCTCTATCATTGGATCACTGAGCTTGGTTGTCGGTGTTGCATTCTAAATTGTCTGTTGTTTTTCCTATTTTCATTATGTTTCATAAACTCTTACTATAGTAGGATGAAAGGTTTATGCTAAGAAATGACTCCTGGAAGCACCTTAGACCTGTTTATCCTTCACTTTTTTATGTTTTCTTCTGCTAAGGCATTCTAGAGTCTTTAATCATTCTCTTGAAATATTATGCTAGTTTATTTCTGGAATAGTTCAAATAGTTGGTTCTACCATGATTTATGGTTTTCCCTGCTTGTTTGCTGCCACTTGAAAACTTTTTTGGAAGTCTCCCTTTGAAGTAACATTGTTTATAGTTAGCCAAGGAGGTATGTTTTGATCATACCCTTTGTCCCTACTTGAAAAATTGTTTCAAAGATATTTATAGTTGTAATCATGGATGTGTTAGGTGTTCCCTCTTCTATGACTGCAATTATTAGTGAATCTTTCATGTTTTCTAACTCCTTTGAAATAAAATATTTGAGGAAATAGGACGTGCTCCCGAATCTTAGATTTCATTTTAAAATTTGTCTTGAAGTCATTATTTGCTTAAAGTGTGGTTTGTAGAATTCATGGTTAGCCATGTCTATCAGATACCTCTTTATTGTTCAAGTTATGTTTTTAAGTTCCCTTTGTTGAGAATTAAACTTCTCTTTTCAAAATCATTAATGTCCATCTCATTCATAAAAATTAAAGTATCTTGTTGCCAAGTTATAGTTTCCCTTTGATATCCCATATCCATTGATGAGTTTTTCATAAACCTCTTCTTGACTCCATTGCCCCATGAATTTGACACTTCTTATTTCTATCTATACTACTTAGACCTTTCATGTTCTGTTGTGCCAATTCAACCAAACAAACAAACAAACAAACCAAACAAACATCTACACTTAATAACTAGTCTAAAATCAATACTTAAAAGTAAACAAGATATACCTTTGCAAACAGATAATTTGATTGATCCCTCTCTGAGAACAGGAGGACTAGAACCTGGAACTATGAAGATTGGTTCTAATGTTGTCTTGTATTTTGGTTAGCCAATCTATCAAAACATAGGAACACCAACATAATGGCGATCATGGTGGGACCTATTGAATCTATGATAGCCTATCAAACTATTATAAACTCTTTATTCCTACAAATATCTAAGGAAATTAGTCAGTGAGCCATAGAGTAGAATATGTTTGTTTGTGCACCTTAGATAAGTGTTAAAATAAAACATAGGACATTCCCATAACCATAGAAATATACAAAATCCAAAAATATTTTAGATTGGCTTCATAATAAACATGGTGCTGGAACCATAAAACAATTTTACCTTCACAAAAAGCTAAAAGGTTTCCACCTGGCGACTCCAATGGCCTCCAGTAGGCCTATTACTTCACTAGTCCTTGTAAACTCTCCTGGGAATGCATTGAGCAAACCAAATCATGCTAATGGTGGACGAAAAAGTTCAAAATTTTCCACCTAGCGAATCCACAACCTCCAAAAGACCTAATGACTCCACTGGTAGAAGACTCTGAACTGGTTGATAAGATACATTGACCTCTTTATTACAAACATGGATCCAAGTATAGACATAGAAGCTAAAATAAACACATTATTGGACCTAACTAGAAAAATAGTGTACATACTTGATAAAAGATTGGATAGGCATGAGGTTGATACAGATGTCGATTATCAAGAGCAACCTTTGCCTTTCCCTGATCAAACACAAACTCAACCACTACAAGATATAAACAACAAACAAAATATGTATGATGAGCAAGATTACAAAGAGAAAAATGAGGAAGATTGTCAAGAAGGTATTAATTTCCTACCTATACCTTGTGTTTTACTGTTTAAAGAACTTTATGAACAACCTGCAAACATAAACAAGAAACAGTACCCTGAGGAAATAGTTAGCCATCTTGAGCTCAAAAAATTTGGAATAGGAGAAGAGACAACACAGCTAGAATCTCTACCTTTATGTTATGAATAATTTTAGATTATTAAAGAAGAATGGAATCTTGAAAATCTATTAGAAACAACGCATGAATCCCATATTTGAAATGACTGTCACAAAAATCATGAGGAATTGTTCGAAACTGAGATAGATCAGGAAAAAGAAGAGAATCCTCAGAGTTTCCCTCCAAGCATAAGTAATGATTCCCTAGAAGAGGCTCAAGAAGACATCCAGCCTCAAAATTAGTCAATACTAGAGAAAAAGGATTGTTGTACTTATGTCCAAAGCAGAAGAAAAATTCCTCTTTTGACAGAAAGAGAAATTGACCAAATATTAAACAAACAGCCAACCCTCAAAACTTCATTTGAACAAAACACTTCTGCTCATCTTCCTACTAAACCTTGTTGTCTTAAACCAGAAAATAAGCTTGTGAATTAGCTTAAAGAAAAGGAGACTGATAACCCAATATGCTTGATTGGTGAAATTTTTTATACTAATGATTTTCCAAATTTTTGTCAATCTGATGATGATGATAAGCTCCAAATGGAAACTAATCATGCAAGACAACCTGCAGTGGATCGGTGTCATGAATTTCATTATCATCAGCTTGACAGTAGTAATCAAACAATGTAGCCCATCAGAAATAACTTTCACATAATTGGGAATCAGAAATCTATTAGTTGTTATGTTGAGATTGAAAAGAAAGAGGAATTTCTTGAGCAGGATGAAGATAAGGAGCCTTATCCTGAGAGGATTGTGGTAATAAAAGATACCCCTGCTCAAGAGCATGATGATCTCTTCACAGAGTAAAATCCACTAAATCAGAGCATACCAGGACTACAAGAGGAAAACACTACAATATATGATGAGTCCTCCAATTTAGATAATAATGAGGATGAGGAAGAAGTGCTTTCTCAAAATAATCTTAAGCTTGATCCTGTGGAGGAAAAGGAAATCCTGGTTGAAACATATCTTCCAAATATTCATAACCAGGCATTGTTTTAAGATCCCTATTCTCATTTCTTGAAGATATTTGAAGAAGGGATAAAGGTTGTTAGGAACAATGTATTACCAAAAGCAAGAAGATTATTTAGCATTGCTGCTAAAGAACTAGGAGAATGGGAATGCCCTTGTCTTTCTTACATGCTCAAAGAGATGAGAAAAAACCGGTCATGGAACCATCTGATTGACTAGATGTGTTGGAAAAGAGTATTTTCCAGCTAAACATATAAATATTCCATGTTATAATAGGTTATATAGGAATGTCAATAAATCTCAGCTTTGAGCGTTTAGTTAGTTATTGATTTCTGCTTTGAAAGAAAAAATGAAAAAATACAAAAAAAATAAAACATAGAAAAGATCGCAGAAGGAAAACAAGAAAGGTACAGCCCCATACCAAAAAACAGAGACAAAGTATGAAAGTGTGAAAGCTTAAATGCCACTCCTAAAAACAAACTTCTAGTTAGTCATACAGCCTAATCATGACTAATTAGTTTTTTAATTTACTGATGATAGGTTAGTGAATTAGATTAGCCAAACAATCCAATCTTGGCTTATCAGTAGAAATATATTAGGATATAAAAGAAAAGGTTCAAAGAAATTCAATATCTGAATCCATGAATCTCAAAATAAGAATGTCTCTAATTAGATTAAATCTTGAGCCAAAGATAGAAAATAGACTCGTTCCAATATGCTCAAAACTTGAACTAGATGAGAGAGAAAACACAACTCAAACAAATTCAAAACAGAGCTTAAGAAATAATGAAGGATGTTTTAGTTTTCAGATCTTACGTCTTCACAAATTTTGTTTTAATTTTCATAAAGACTATGTGCAGCTTGTTTTTATGCCATAGATCTACAGCAAGTTTGACTGCTTAATCCTAACTTGGCTGCTTTTAAATTTCTATTTTTAGAATTTAGAGAATATAGATCTGTCAGACAGTCTAATCGTGACAGATAGTAGTTAGGTAGAGAAACTTATGAGTTCAACTGCTTAATTTGAACTCATGGAGAAATAGGAGTAGAAATAGATTAGTTTACTGTTTTTAAAAAGAATAAAATGTTGATGAAGAGAGTTTTCTAGTCCAAATTCACTCTGAAAGAAGAAAAAATGTTAGGATCATTAGGAATGGGTAGGTAGAGATGTTGTTCTTATAGAATTCCATTGTTTTAGATTACTAAAGAGATTATCAAATCAAAGAAAGGTCATCTAAAGGAAAAGAAGAGTTTCTTCCCAATGGATGAAGGCACTGGTTTACTGAAAAGCGAGTGTTACACAACAATTTTTCACCATCCCTGCAATCCCCCGTCCCGCACATTGGAGGGCTTATTCCATGACCTGTGAGCAGTGACATGACCTGAAAACACTTGTATGGCGTCCACCTAGACATGGCCTTTCATTCCCGTGAAGACAAATCCTTGTGAGAAACCCTAAAAATAGCCATTTTATCCTTGGCGTGACTCGTCAGTGTTATACCCGCGCCAATGGGGGAAATCCTCCAAAGAGGGCGCACCAATTGGCGCTTTTTCCCGGAGTCGCACCTGCACCAAGATTAATAAGGAGTGTTTTTTAAAAATAAATGGCGGAATATTGACTCCAACTAACTCCTGAACTGGTCTCCAAATTGAGTTGGGACGTTTGGCTCCAGATCTCCATGTAGAGGAGCTAGTTTTCCACCTCTCGTGGAAGCTTCCTTAAGGATAGGGCCAATCCCATGATTGTAGGGATCCCAAATCCCCTTCCACCATCTATATAAGCTTACCATTTCCCTTTGCAAGCTAGTCTCCAAGAGCCTTCATAGCCTAAATAATGTTGCAAGAGCCTTGATAATCCTCATAGAGCCAAATTAGTAGTAAGAATATTGACGATCGAAGAGAGAGGCTTGTCCCCATTCTCGATGAGCTTTACCGAGACGTATTCTGCTGACGACCACCGAAGGAAGATTCAGCATCAGATCCAGGTTGTATTTTCCTTTGTATGAATTAATGATAAGTGACTATTGGTTATGGTTCCACTCGTATTTTTCATTATGATCATGAGTTGTGTCTTCTCTGACTGATACATAATTGCATATATCGGGTTTTACGCTTGTGTTTGTCATATTTCTTGTGTGTGCAGGTGTTCGATTGCGGTGAGCGAGATGATTGTGATCTGCTGGAGCAAGGAAATGGGAGTGCCATCTTCTCTAAAAACAACAGCGATATAATTGAGGTAGGCCTTCATCACAATTTGGTCTTTTGCAATTAGGAACTTGCACCTTAGCGTGATACGATTGTTGCTAGACCCGATCTGGGCTAGTAGGGATCGCCTCTATCCACATAGGGGATTTACCTCTACAAAAAATTGGCGACTCCACTGGGGATCATTGATTTGGAGTGCTATCTTGTCTTTTCAGTTTATTCTTGGCTTTGCTTGCTTGATCAGCTCTTTTGGCTGGCTCTTTCTGTGTGTTTGGCTTTTGTTTAGCTTTACCATCACTAGTCTATTCCTTGGATTGCTCTTTTTTGTTTTTACATAGTAAACTTGACTGGCGCACTCATTAGCCTGAAAGTCACACCAATTGGTGATTTTTTCCAATTTACTACCCACGCCAATCTTGTTCTGGTGCTAGATTCCGCCTGACAGTCGCGCCAATCCTAAAAGGTGCTAGGGTTTGCTCTGTTTTGAGCTTTATGAGCTTGATCTGTGTGTTTGGGTTCATTTTTATGACCTCTTGAGTGTTCTGGAGCCTTGTTTGACTGACTGTGACCTTCATCCTTTGGTTGTTTGCCCGTTTCTATCGGTTTTACATTCTAGCCCTAGGGCATCTAGGTGTTATAGTGTGTCGAGCCTCCCGTGGGAGTTTTTGGTTTCTATCTATTCAGTCAACCTTGTGATTGCTTCTCTGCATTTGTTTCGTGGTTGTCTATCATTTTGTTGCACTATTTGAGTGATTGGTTTCTTCCTCATTTGAATTCTGTTTTGTCTTGTTTTGAGCCTAGATTACATGGTTCATTTGAGTCTTTGGGATTCTCTTGGTTTTGAGAGATTGTTTTGACAATTTGAGGTCTGATTTTGTGTTTGCATTGAGTGAAATTTGCTTGTTTTTACTCCTTTTTTGTCGTTTCTCAAATTGCTCTTTTTATTAGTTTTCATTTTGTTTAGTGCACTTTCCTCTTAAACATTGAAAATACAAAAAAAATATCTTTTGATTTGATTAGTTAATGAAAATCGAATCTTTTATGTGTTATTAGTAATTTCTAACTTTGAAAGAAAAGCTTTTAGTTTCCATTAGCTACATTAGAGACATTATTGGTTGTTTTCTGATCATTTTTTTATTGTGTGAAAAGATCTTAACCCTCTTGTAATTAGCTTTCATCGAATGAAATGATATACTATGACATTTAGTGTGAATTTATGAGATTTTGAGACATAACACTCTCTAGGGCCTGAAAACTGAAACATAATTGAAGATAAACATTAAAATTTATTCAACTTACACTAAGGAAGCATTGGAACATTAACGAAATATTTAGAGGTCTAGGCTAGAGACGTGTTTCAGCGTCGTTAAAACTAGTAGCTGTCGTTCACCTCTTGGATTTAGATAGCACTAGTACGGACTTGTGCTCCTCGTACCGTCGCGTATATAAAGGGAGACCCCACTAGGTTTCTATCCTTTATCCATAGGAAGTCGAGTCTGCCACCCTATACCCGTGATACATTGTACACAACATTCGGGGAGATTTCTTTCACGTATGTTAAGTCCTTGGTTGATTTCTATTTCATTTTGAAACCAAGGTGTATATTGCAGTTCACGGTTATTTGGTACACCCTTTTCCTAGAATTCCTGAGTAGTCATTTTGGTCTTATCTGACTCCTTAAATTTGAGAAGATCACCAAGTGCTTGTCCTTTCATGCTTGCTTCAAAACTGAAAGAGATAGAATCATCTTTCATCCGTTTGTCGACTCTTAAAACATGAAACGGTGAAGTTTCTAAGTTTCAATGTCGTAAAATAAAACACCCGCGATCACACGCCCTATTAGATCTTGCTTGTTTTCCATTTGATTGTGTGCCTTAATTCTTGTTCACCCCATGTGTTGTGTTTGATATTTTCCTTTTTTCATTATTGTCACAGTGGCGGAACCCTCAGTTTCGTCTACTGGTAGTCCATATACGGATGATTCATTAGAGGTCTCGCAATCCTCTGCTGAACGTCAATAGCCCATTGTTTCTGAGTTTTCTGACGGGGGACCGGTTCTATCTGAGCTTCCCTTTGGAGGACCAGTTGAGTTCAATTGGCCCTTATCCGACCCTTGGTCTAGATTTGGAGTAGGAGAACATTTCCCTCCTCTTACATCGGGATCACCTTTTATAGCTACTATTATTCCTCCTAGTCCTTTCCATCTATTACGAGATCTAGTGGTAGTTTGAGATATGGGTAAATCCACCCATTATCCTAGTGAGGAAATCCCCACGTCTGGTGAAGATTACCAGTTGTTCCCAGAAGACAACCACGAGTTATTCTTCATGTCTTCGCCTGGTCCTTCACTTCCAGCAGGGTATAGATCTTTGAGTCAGATTATGACCGCCATCGCCTCCATGGGGATATCAAATCCTTCTACGAGGTTGGTTATTCCTTCATTGGGGATGTCTCCTAGGAAACCCATTACATCATCCCCTCAGGTCACTTTTGTGCCTGTCAGGCCCACTGTCTATGTGGCCACATCTACACCCGTTGTTATCACTCAGTCCGTAAGGGCTATGTCGCTTCCCCAAGACATCTATATAGCATCTGCTATGCTGAAGAACATCTCTCATGAGGAGTATCAATTTTCCTTACAACAATCAAACCCCGAGGTTGGACAATCCTCTCAAGATCCCAACCACCCATATTTTTTGCATTATGCACAGGATGGTACTCCCGTTTACGTTTTTCCATATTAGTACGATGAGTACAGGAATCCTTTACGTTTACCCACTCCAGAGGCTCACCTTCATGCTCAGGGTTTTCCCTCTAACCAGGCTGGGCAGTCTTATAACGTGCAAGGACAAACTTTTCAAGGCCAACTTTCTGGCCAGCCTAGCTTTCCTTATAACCCGCAAGGATAGCCCTTACAAGGCTACCCTTCGAGCCAGCAAGGGCCATTATACGGTCCGCAAGGATAGTATTATAACCCTTCAGGTCAACCTATGCAGCCTCTCCCTGGAGTCCAACCTGGGCAACGTCAAGGACTCACAGGTCAACCGGGGTACCAACCAGGGCCGGTATATGGTCCTGGGGGGCAATTCCAACCTTCCCAACCCATGCAACCTCAGTATCCTATTGGTCCAAATGTTGCACATCAGCCAGGATCATCTTATGGTCCTGCTGTAGGTCAAACCGGTTACCAGCCACCACCTGGCTCCATTCCACCACCAGGTCAACCGGTCCATCTAGCACAACCCAGTGTTCCACATCAGCCAGGTCAACCTGTACAACCAGCACAACTGTTCACCCGGGGCAATCTGTTCAACCAGGTCAGCCCATTCAACTAGGTCATCCTATCCAACTAGGCCAGCCTGCACATCCTGTCAACCCTGCTCAACAGTTGATTTATTCAATGCCGCAACCGAATCAACCGGTGCACCCTAATTATCAGGCTCAGCAAGGTCCCACCTATTAGCAGCCTGTTCAACCTCAAGGCGGTTATTATTCTCAAGGTCCATCTCGACCAACTTGTAACCCGCCCTAAGGTTCCCATTATTACACTCAACAACCCAGTTACACCTATACTCAACAGCCAAATCCACAAACTGCTCAAATGGGACTGACATATAATCAAGGTCCATACTCTGGTTATCAAACCCCATACACTGGTTACTAGCAACTGAATCAGACTGGTTATACACCCTATACCCCCTACGGTTAGAATCCTTTAGGACAGAACACATGGGGGCAAGGATATTCTCAACCAGCATGGAGTACAGGTACCGATCCTTATCTAGGGCCTGGTATGTCGTTCAATCTGTAATTTCCGTTCTTGGCTACCTCGAAATTAACGGACGTTTCTAAATTAACCAATTACCCGATTCTTCACAATCCTTATTGGCCTCTGGTTCCGACCAAGGTACCCGACGACTGCCCTAAGTTTGAAGGTAAAGCTGAAGAAGACCCCCAAGCTCATGTAATGACCTACCATTTGTGGCCTTCTTCTAATTCTTGGGTTGATGATTCAATTTGTCTACGTCTCTTCCAGCGCACTCTTACCGGTGCTGCCACTAAGTGGTATATTGAATTACCCCGTGGCATCTTTTAGGATTTCAATACTTTAGCAATGGCTTTTCTAACTCACTTTCAGTTACCGATTCGCTATGACGCCAAGATGCATCTCCTGACTTCGTTGAAGCAGGATAAAGCCACCCACATATCTGATCATATTCATGAGTGGCGATGTCGTCGTAGGCTGATCAAGTTTGATATACCTGATTAACTACTAACTCATTGGTTCACCACATCCTTCGTTAACAAAATTTCTCAAGATATTGCTATGGGGGCATTTGTGACTGAAGAACAAGCCATCGTGCGTGCCCAGTATCTTGATCTGGTATACTCTCAGTCCGGCACACTTTATAATATTTTGACTAACGCTCCACGCCCGGGAACCTCTAAAGCTCCACCTACCACAGCGGTGGATGGTGTTATTGGTTCCGTATCTCAAAATTCTTGAAAATCTTCAAATGGGAAGCAGAAGTCCAATTCTTCCAATAATTCTTCTCTTCTCGCCCCTCCAGATTCTAGCAATACTGTGGAGGTCAACGCTGTTTGGTCTAATCCTATGGAAAAAGCCTCCAAAGGAAAGAAGAAGGGAAAAGGAAAATCCAAACCCGACGCCCCTAAAATAGAGTCTTCTAAACCGCGTAATGAGGATGGTTCTCAACGTAAACCAAAGTACCCCTGTCTTATTTGTGAAGGAGATCATTATACCAAGGATTGTCCCTGATGATCTGAAATTATTCAACTTCTCAAGGGCTCCAAAGGGACTCCAGCAGCTCTCAAATAACCGTTCCCGTCTCAGCAGACCTAGATGGTTGAAAAACCTTCACCATCTGCACCATTTGGGTCCCAAGTATTTATGATGAATGGTGTTGCACATGTCTCAATTGCTACACATTCGAAGGATTATGCTGGATCGTGTCAGGCAGCTGGAAAGGAAGTTGTGGATGGTCCACCTCCTCCACCTATCTCTGGTCCTTTGGAAATTGAGAAACCCAGCGCCGAACCTGTTGTGAGGCCACCTTCTAAAGGTGTTCTGCGAAGGTATTCCTACAACCCAAATGCCATGCCGCTCAACACTACAGTATTGTTGAGGATTTGGCACAGGAACCTTCTGCCATGTCTGCATTGGAATTCCTTCAAAGTTTCCCTTCGCAATGGAAAGCTCTGTTGTCTGCGATCAGTGGAATCGATCCCACTGATTCTATTCTTCTCACCTATGACCTAGAAAATTTTACCCCCTGACTTCCACATCAAATTTCTCTTGTGATACAAGTCAGGATCAACGGTCTTAACATCCATAGGCCGTTGTGGATGAAGGTGCTTCTACATGTGCCATGTCGTCCGCCTGCTGGAAGGCCATTGGCTCTCCGACGCTTTCATCATCTCCAAATTCCTTAGAGGCATTCGATGGTCAGGAATCAAAACCCCTGGGTGTTCTCAAGAGTTTTTCAATTACGTTACAAGGGAAGACAGTCAACGTAGAAGTAGAAGTGGTTGACACCAAACTTAACTACAATCTGCTTCTCGGCCATAGTTGGACTCATGCCATGCTATGCATGCCATCCACCCTCTTTCAGCTCTTGAAGTTCCCTCATGAGGGCAAAATCGTTACTGTGGATCAGTTGTCTTTCTTCACCTCCACCTTTGAGAACAACGTTCCTTACGTGGATCAAACCCCCAATCCCCTTGACAGTGTAGGACCCAGTCTCTTCGAGGACCACGTCCTCATGGGTATTTTTCCTGTGCCACCACCACACACTGTTCAAGTTAATATGGTCTCTAGGTCTGACAACCCATGGATCATCCCTTCACCTAAACAGGTGAATGATTTTGGAGAATTGATGCCCTTAACTCCAGTACAAATTAATTACTGTGAAATCGTTGCCGCATCTAATCCTCCTTCTTCTCAACATGCTCCCTTGAGCATGGATTTAGATATATATTCTCAATCCCCCTGGCTCGGCGAGGCCGACTCGTCTGATCCTCTTAAAGAGATTTCCCCCCTCTGACAAAGCCATTGTTGAAACAATGTCTCTTGAGGACCTACCTTCGAGTGATGGACATCATCGTTCCTCCTTCATGTCGAGCCTGGGGGCAATGTCTGATTGTCTAGAGCATGATGTATCTGGTCATCTCTCTCCTGAGCCTCCTCCGTTGAGCTCACCGGAGAAAAATTCCTCTTCTTGTGTGAAGCTCCTAAAAAAATGAAACAAGTTGCTACGAGGACAGTTATTTTAAGTGTGTCAACCTCATTAAAATAATGAAACACGAGCACGTTCAATTAAAGTTTTGTCAGATTTAATTCAAATATCTTATGTTTTCAACCTTCACTCAATTTCCTATGGAGTAAAGCTTGGGGGGCATGTACCTCGAATTGAGACACCATGCTGGGGGCATGCTCGTTTTCCTCAAGCATAGTTTGTGTTTCAAGCTGGCATAAAAATAAAACTCATTTCCAAGCATAGTTTGCAAGTGTGTTTTCATGTGTGCTTTTAAGCTTGTATAAAAATAAAATATGTGATTAGATACATTTTGTGAACTTTTTCATTGGGTCGTTTGTTATGCAACTGATGCATTAAGATAACATTTTATTATATATTTTCATAGCTTATAAAAAATCATCACATGTAAAAATATCCATCCAGAAATAGATATATAGATATATGTGTCGATAGTTTGCAGTACATCACATAAAGTCAAAAATATACATGTTTGTCTAATAATAGCTAGAGACAACATGTCACTCAAAAATATGCATATCAAAGCCCTAAATAGCTAATCAGCATGGTTCTCATGGTAACACGCTACCGCGCGCAACAATCGCCTCAGCAATCTATGGAGGCAACTAGGCACCCCCACAGTGTGTCGTTGGCAAGCTAATGGGACGGCTGCCAGCCGTGCATAGTCCGGGGTTCCCCAGGCAATGCCCTCTAGGTTCTGGATCATCTCTCTCCCTTCGCCACCCTCAGCCTGAGGGTCATGTACAAGATGGGTCCTCCGCGCAATGGGTGACATGCCTGCAAGCCTCTCTAGGCCAAAATTTTCATACACATGAAACGGTTGTTAGAACATACATGTATTACCAAAAAAATCATAAATACATAAAATCAAAAATAAAATCATACCCATCTCCTCATCGCAGTCTTCCCCTTCCAAGAGAAAAAGATCGAGATCTCTGGTGAAATCGGTCCTAGCATAGGGCCAATCCTCAACCACGATTAGTTGATGCTGTAACCACCCAAAAGAACTTGGGTCTCCAAGACATATGTTGACCCCCTCCTGACCTGGGCATAAGTTCTTCCTAGCGAGCCATCCTTGGCTCCCTTGGTATCGGCTCAGCAACTATGGCCCCTTGGCCCTGGAAAATAGGTATTCGTTCTAGGATGAATGAAACCAAAATGGAACCGTATCTAAACTGTTTGAGTTTGGCTTGCTTGAATCTTGTTAGCTACCTCTTGATGTTTGTTGTCATTGCAGTAGCCCAATAAAATAATGTAGGATTCATACACTCAAAGGCTAGTAATATTTGGGCCTTGGTTGCCTCATGCGGCACCTGCGATCCCGCAGCCTGCGTAATGGTATGAAGCACTACCCTGAGTGCTAGGTCGTGGACAGTGTCGATGTCCACCTTCTCGCTTCCCGATCCTATTCGTGCCCCCAGGCACACTCTTTCCATTACCATGTCCATATTCTCTCTATAAGGTCTGTTGCCCATTATGATTGGCATTGAACCTTTGCGCGACAATCCGGTTATAAAATAAACATCAGAAACCTCAAGAGCTAATACTTGGTCCCGAAGTTTGAACACTTATTCATTTTCATCCCATATGCTGACCAGGTATTGTAATAACTCAGGTTGAGCTCGTAAACATTGCGTAAGGAAGAATTTCTTGAGACCGCAGTATCGGAGTGCATTCATGCAAGCTTTGTTTCCCATAGCCATTTCATCTTCCTCCCCATGTTCCCTCTCCTTCCATTCCAAAACCATTGTGCCTGAATATCTACATCAACATGATTAAAAATGCATTGTTAGATCTCTGTTGCATTTAAAAATCCATTTGGATGGCTTACATTTTGAAAACTTAAAGCAGAAAATTGCGTTGCACCATTCGCGCGACCGCTTTGTGAGAAAATTTCCATTGGCGCGGGTCCATGCCCGATACCTGCGCCAATGGAGCAAGCCCTAAAATTTTAAAAGGTTCCCCCCAGAGGTCTAATGCACAATGGAAACTCATAAAAAATGGATCAAAATAGAGCTTAAGGAAGCGCCTTTTACCTGGAATAGACAAGGTTTCGAATGATGTCCCAGATCAGTCGCAATCACCGCCGCAAGTTCGCAAAAAAATAGACCACTGTTGCTCTCCAAGTGAGCTAAAAAGTAAAAGTAAATTTGATTTTACCATTTGAAACATATTTATAACTTTTGAAGTCAAAATTAGGTTTTAAAAGTCATTTTTCCCGATATTTTAATGTATTTTGTCGAAAAATGGATTTTACACTTGCCTTTATGTGCAACGACAGGTTTTTACGTGACTTGGATAGTGATACGAGTTTTATTTTATACTTTTTCGGACTCATTAAAAACACGAAAAAGTCATTTTGGAGTCATGTTTCAGCTCTTCTCTGACTCTCAAAACATGAAAATATTTTCGAGTCCCTTGTCATTTTGATCTCATTAAAGTGGCTACGAAACAACATCTACCCAGTATACGTTTACCCCTTTTTCAGGCTGGGATAGATTATTTACGAAAAAGGAATACCCTAGCCTATCGTGACTAGGAGGTTTTCTCACACATAGTTTTCTACCTTTTCGGATCTGAGGAACTATTTAAAAAAAGGGACTGTTGGAGTTTACTTTTTCGCTGTCTTTTCAAACTCTCTAAATATGAAAAGACACCGAGTTCATCCTTTTTCAGACTCGTTAAACCCTGATGACATCGGATTCAGTCGTAATGACGATATTCGAGTTCCTCCTTCCTAGGGCTCGTTAAATGTACTAGGATGGATTCATCCAAAGGATGGACTTATATTACAAGCATATGATATCCCCTTCAAGCTTGTTTTCAAAATAATTGGGGTACTCGCCAGAAATGGTGGGGAAAAATGGAACCAGCATCATTATCGTTTCGGTAGTATGTCACTCTTGAAAATGGCACTTGTCTGAATTCGTGTTGGGTTGGGGACATCTCATCTCGTTTTTTCACTCGCCTCCATGGGTTCGAGTAATCCCTTTTGACCTCTCATCTGCTCTTTACCTCATCATCATGACCTCTGATCTTTTGATGTGAAATACTGCCAAATTCACTATTGTGCCGCCGATATGTTCAAGAGAAGTTGACCTCTGCAAGTTTCAACCTTCCTCTAATTCTCATCTGATCTTGATTTGCAAAGACATTACGTTCCTCTGTCTCATGTCGATGATGTACGAAACATTATGGCCCACCTTCGATCAAGGTCACTTCCTGTCGACTTTAGCTCATTATCCGGGAAGCTGATCTGGAGACTCCCTTCTGGTACCTTGGAGCCTACATGCCTCAATGGTAGGTTCTTTGCGTTTGACGTGAGGTTTTCGTTATTGGCCTCCGATCAAGTGATTCTACGGGTGTTCAATGCTAGCTTACTGATTCACATGCCATAGATTGTACCTATAGTACCTTGAGGGCCATTATCTTTATTGGTGGTACCTCTCGCGTCTGTTAACATTTTTCATCATTGGTTGGTAATCAAGCGATGTTCTCGCATGTTCGACTCTAGCTCACTTACTCGCATTCTTGAACTTGTTCTTTGTTCGGGTCGATATGGAGCGCAAGACTCTATATTTTGTCTGTTGGAATCTAGGCTACGATTTTGTGGATTATTATGATTAGTTACATGACTCATTCATTGGATGGCTGTGACAATACCCGAGTCTATTTATCGATCCTCACTGTATGGTTGCATCCACACCTTGGATCTAGATTATTGTATACTCTGTTATGGATGGCTATGCCCATGCCACATATATCATGTATTTGAGATATCAGTTGTACTTCTCTACACAGGTTTTCCGATGGCAGTGTTTTCAGTTGGACGCATTCTCGTAAAGAATTTCACCCCTCTCTCTCTTTCAGGCCTCATGCTTTAGGGGGCATATGTTACACAACAATTTGTCATTGTCCTTGCAATCCCCCGTCTCGCACATTGGAGGGCTTATTCTCTGACTTGTGAGCAGCGACATGACCTAAAAACACTTTTATGGCATCCCCTTAGACATGGAATTTCATTCCCCCGAAGACAACTCCTTGTGAAAAACCCTAAAAAATAGCCTTTTTATCCTTGGCACAAATCATCAGTGTTATACTCACGCCAATGGGGGAAATCCTCTAAAGAGGGAACGCCAACTGGCACTCTGTCCCAGAGTCACACCCATGGCAGGCTTAGTAAGGAGTGTCTTTTAAAAATAAATGGCGGAATATTGACTCCAACTAACTCCTGAATTGGTCTCTAAATTGAGTTGGGACGTTTAGCTCTGGATCTCCATGTAGAGGAGCTAGTTTTCCACCTCTCATGGAAGCTTCCTTAAGGATAGGGCCAATCCCATGATTGTAGGGATCCCAACTCCCCTTCCACCATCTATATAAGCTTTCCATTTCCCTTTGCAAGCTAGTCTCCAAGAGCCTTCATAGCCTAAAGAATGCTGCAAGAGCCTTGATAGTCCTCATAGAGCCAAATCAGTAGCAAGGAGATTGATGATCGAAGAGGGAGGCTTGTCCCCATTCTTGACGAGCTTTACTAAGACATATTCTGCTAATGACCCGTCGAAGGAAGATTCAACATGAGAGCTAGGTTGTATTTTCCTTTGTATGAATTAATGATAAGCGACTATTGGTTATGGTTCCACTCATATTGTTCATTATGATCATGAGTTGTGTCTTCTCTGACTGATACATAATTTCATATATCAGGTTTTACGCTTGTGTTTGTCGTATTTCTTGTGTGTGCAGGTGTTCAATCGTGGCGAGTGAGAGGATTGTGATTTGTTGGAGCAAGGAAACTGGACCGCCATCTTCTCTAAAAACAACAGTGTTGGACTTGAGGTAGACCTTCATCGTAATTTGGTCTATTGCAATTAGGAACTTGCACCTTAGCGTGATACGATTGTTGCTAGACCCGATCTTGGCTAGTAGGGATCGCCTCTGTCTACAGAGGGGATTTACCTCTACAATAGCCAGAGATCAATAGCTAAGGTTCTGGACACCTAAATAACCAGTTGTCCTCCCCAAGTGGAGCCATTGTTAGCCCCCTATCAATTCTGTCATACTCAATGGTGGATATTCTTGTCTTTTAAACCTTCAAGAGATAGTTCCCTTTGAAAAATTATGATATTTTGAAGTTTTTTGATGATTATTACCCTTTGAGTTAATCTTCACTGTTGTTTCACTATTAGCCCTAAAGAACCTGTTGTTTACTAAGAGAAAGACTGCTTGAGAAGCTCCTTTTTCCCTCATTACACTTCTCCATTTTATCCATAAAACCTTCATTTGACTCTTTAACCCTTCCAAAACCGTCTTTAAACCTTATATATCCCTTTCATTTGGTTCAAAAATCCTTCTCTCATCTATCGGGACCCTCTTTTGGCCTTAAAATCTCTATTTTTGGCCTAAAAATAGCCCTTTGCACTTATGAAATTATTAAGCCCCCGGGAGCTTAGAAACCTTTAGCCCTTTTTCTCATATGGCTGAAGCCCTGCAATCGGGCGCTGAAAGTCTCAAGCCTCCGTGCCAAAACCCATTTTTTTTCTTCTATTTTTCCATTTCCGACTTTATGTTTTTTAATAGATCTGGACCGTTGATCTCTGCAGAACAAAGGCCATCAGGCCCCATCCTTTTGCCCGATCACCTTCCCTTCTTTTCTTCCCCTTTCAACATATCTTCTTCCCCTCTCAATCATAACCGTTTGATCTGAAGATCCTATGATCGGGACTTAACCCAATAAGCCAACACCCGTCCACTACGCGACAAAGCAACCGAGGTCATCATAGACCCCACCCATCTTCCAACCTCGTAGCTTTCTGTTTGTCACATGTGATTCGTGCCATCGGGTCTGTCACCCATCATCCGACGGCCAATGATCAATATCACGCAATTTTTGGCCCCAACCCGCAGTGCACTACTTCCGCGCGATAAAAGTGGTTTTCATTTTCCACGTGTCGAGTGATGAATGAAATCGCGTTCCAAAATTTAATATCACCTTACCCCCAAAATGCTGCGCAAAAAACACTAATGGTTTTCCCGAAACTGTTTATTTCCAATTTGCACCATATTTTAAATTTAAACCCTAGGTCTCTATTTTGGCATAGAAACCCATCCTCCACTGCAAATTTCTCCATCCTCACGGCTCTGAAACATTTCCACGAACCATCCAAAGTAGTTTAAACCAATAAATCGTAATATTTAATTAAATTTGTGTGTTTGTGTGCAGGTTTAATGAATTTCAAGATAAAACCCTCCCACAGATGATTACAGTGTTATTAGCTGAGGATGAAGATCCTCATGGCTTTTGGTACAAATTAAATGGTTTTGAAGTGCTAATTACATGTTTTAAGAAGGTTGACAAGTCATGATTGTCGTCTTTTCAAAACCATTTCTCTGAAAAACCCTCTGCGCACCTGCAATAGCAAACACAGTCAGAGTTAATTAAATGAAATAGTATCAGCATCGAAGACAAAGGATGAAAGCATAATATGAATATTAAAAGTCCTAATCAAATATTGAAAGGATCAAGGCACAAATTGAATATCAAAGGCCTAATCCAAAAAATGAAGAAAAATCTCCAGAAAAGCCTTGAATGCCACATCACAGGGGCTAATTGAATCCCCAACTACCAAAATTGCCACCTGCAGCTTCTCTGCCTCAAAGGAATACCCAGATAAATTTTCAGTCAGTAGCATTAACACTAAAGATAGCTAACAATTATTACAAACAAAAGAACATATTTTAAACTGTTAGTAAATTTATTTTAAAGATAATAAAGTGCCTTAAAGTCAATCTTTTTACCCACTATGCCTAAAAAGTAGAAAGAGAGTAAATAAGACTGAGTTGTAATTCAATGCTCTCCTGCCTTATGCCTTGCATGGTTTTCAAGGCTGGAAGTTACATTTAGTATGAAATTAATGATATTGAACCCTAGAATTCTTCCACCTCCTCATTTCTTCTATAAATACTTCTGAAGAAAATGAGAATTTGGTTGATTGGTCACTAGTTGTAACACTGAAACTCTCTGAAATAATACTTAGTCTGTCTGAAGTTGAAGAAAAAATTAAAGTCTTGGAAGCTGGATTATGTTTTTACATGCTTGTTCTTGAGAAGGCTATATCATTGGATCCCTGAGCTTGGATGTTGGTGATGTATTCTAAACTGTCTATTGTTTTTCCTATTTTCATTATGTTTCATAAACTCTTACTACAATAGGATGAAAACTTTAGGCTAAGAAATGACTCCTGGAAGCACCTTAGACTTGTTTATCCTTCACTATTTTATGTTTTCTTTTGCTAAGGAATTTTAGAGTCTTTAATCATTCTCTTGAACCCTTATGCTTGTTTATTTCTCAAATAGCTCAAATAGTAGGTTCCAGCATGATTTATGCTTCTCCCTGCTTGTCTACTGCCACTTGAAAACTATTTTTGAAGTCTCCCTTTGAAGTACCATTGTTTACAGTTAGCCAAGGAGGTTTGTTTTGATCATACCCTTTGTCCCTGCTTGAACAATTATTTCAAAGGTCTTTATAGTTGTAATCATGGATGTGTTAGGTGTTCCTTCTTCTATGATTGTAATTTTCAGTGAATCTTTCATGTTTTCTAACTCCTTTGAAATAAAATCTTTGAGGAAATAGGATGTGCTCCCGAATCTTAGATTTCATTTTAAAAGTTGTTTTGAAGTCATTATTTTCTTAAAGCGTGGTTTGTAGAACTCATGGTTAGCCCTGTCTATCAAATACCTCTTTATTGTTCAAGTTCTGTTTTTAAGTTCCCTTTGTTGAGAATTAAACTTCTCTTTTCAAAATCATTAATGTCCATCTCATTCATAAAAACTAAAGGATCCTATGGCCAAGTTAGATTTTCCCTTTTATATCCCATATCCATTGATGATCTTTTCATAAACCTCTTATTGACTCCATTTCCCAATGAATTTGATACTTCTTCTTTCTCTCTATACTACCTAGACCTTTCATGTTCTGTTGTGCCAATTCAACCAACCAAACAAAAAAAAAAACCAAACAAACACATGCACTTAATAACTAGTCTAAAATCAATACTTAAAAGAAAACGAGATATACCTTTGCAAACAAATAATTTGAGAGATCCCTTTCTGAGAACAGGAGGACTAGATCCCGAAACTCTAAAGATTGGTTCTGATGTTGTCTTGTCTTTTGGTTAGCCAATCTAACAAAACACAGGAAAACCAACATCCATCACCATGCTCTTAGCTGGTATTTGGGCTAGATTCACCACCAAATCCTTGATCATCCCCAAACATTTTACTCTTTTGGAATCAAAAGAGTAGAGATATTTATATGGGTGAGTGATTTGTAGCCCCAATTGCTCCATCATAGATAGGGTCAGGCGGTTATGAGATGCTCTAGAATCCAGCATACAATTATGCAATAACAGATTTTAAATTACTAATGAGACATAGAAAGGAGGGGTTGAAGCATCCAACTCTTCAACATGAGGGCCGAACACAACCATGGGCCTTTCTTCATGAAGGTTAAAACTATCTAGGATTGGGGGTGCTTCTTGGGGAAGAATGAAAGAAGACACCTGAGATTGGTAGACTGGTTGTTTCAGTAGTTCAGTCAGGGGGACTGGGATTTTAACTTTCTCTAGCTCTTTTTGAAGATTAAAAGTAGAGGGGGACTTATCTATGGTATTTTCCTTTGGCTCTTTACTCTAGGCTAAAGGTTTTCTTCCTTAGGAATAGGTTTCACATTTGGAGTAGGGGCCAACTTGGAAGAGGAAGGAGTGGAGTTATTAGAATGTAAAGGTTCAGTTACAGGTCTCTTACCTTTATCACCAACCTTCTGCACAGTTGCCTCCTTCTGTATAGTTGTCTCCTTCTAAGGCATCTCTTCTTCTTGTTCTTGTGTACAGGTTATCTTTCTAGAAGACCTGAGATCATATTTTCTATGAAAATGTGCTTGCATGAAGTCTAAAAATTTCTTACAGTAATCATCAATCTCTGGATATTTTGCAACACTTGTTTTTTTTTCTTCTCCTTGCAATGAAAGCCCCACTCCGTCACCTTCTTGAAAATAATATTCAACTTCATCACTATGAGTAAGAAAGGTATTGATCAGCTTACCCATCTGGGATGTCTTTAGTAGGGCCATCCATCTACCCTTCCAAATACAGTGGGGGTTGTATGTGGTCTTGCTGCTCCTTCCGATCTCTTTGAAATATTTGTAGAGGAGGCTTTCTGTATTGGGGGTTATAACCCCTGTTTCGAGAAGTTTGGAAGATGAGTTCTTAGCCTCGAGCTCAAGCTTCACCAGATTGCTTGAAATATTCTTGATCATTTTATTCATCTCCTCGATTTTTTTATCATCTACCTCTCTATCTTGACCGGAGGTGGATGCCTCTTCTTTCCCTCTTTGTCTAGGATCGTGGTCTGACCTCCCCTTTGATTTACCTATAGAGGAAAAGTTAGCCTCCGCCTCCAAGGCATCAATCTGGGCCTCATCCAGGGTAGCAGAATTCCTTTCTCTTAAAGAGAATCTGAATTTTGAATCAAGGGCCACTACAAACACCACTTTAGCAGCAGTCTGGTGAGGCTTCATTTCAGCTGGGAGACTTGTATATAATTTGTTGAACCTTTTGATGAATTCAGGCACACCTTCATTATGTCTCTTTCTAAGTGCATTGAACTCTGTAAGATAGTATCCATGGTATTTCTTTTCTCCCCATGTTCTGATAAATGCATTTTCCATCTCCTCCCAGTTAGTAATGGAGTAGTCCCCCAAATTTCTGAACCATTTTCTAACCTCTCCACCTAGAGACTAGACGAATAATCTGAACACCACATCTAAATGTTCCACGTTAAAATTTTCTGCAAAAGCGCAGAAAATTTCCAGGTGCTTCTGAGCTTCAGTATCATTTTCTCCATTGAAACAAGGTAGGAGTTTTAGATAATCTTGAGGCATTTCATTCAAGACCTGAGGCAATGCCAGGGGGACATATTTATTTAATAGGAATCCAGGAATGACCATCGGAGGTTGTGGAGGTGGCAGGAGAATCTAGTGAGTAAGAGGAGGTGGTGGAAGAGGAGCATGTATGAAAATGGGTATATATTTAACGTAGGCTTAGGGGGTTGATGGAAATGCTGGAATATTAGCAGTGGAAACCTTTGTGACTTATTTAACTTCTTCAACTTCAGGAGTGGGATGCAGAAAGAAGCTTGCGGTATCTACAGATTTGGCTTCATCTTTGACATGGATATTTTCCAGAGAGGGACTATTTGAATTATAATCAAGGCTTCTCATAGCAGAATCATGACCTTGATCTTGAGCTAATTGAGAGGAGGATGGGGAATCTTCCAGGGAGAATCTAGGAATATCTATTTGAACTGAATTTCTTTCACTCCAACCTCTCTTGTGCAAATATTTTCAGGGTCAGACACTGAAGGTGTTCTTAACTGGGATGTATCTGACCTTAGGTGTGGCTTTCAGGAAGCCAGGACTACGAATAGATTTATCCTTTGAATGATAGTGGAGTCGCCAAGGTGAGGGGTATACAACTCTCAACCCTTCTTGCTCACCTATTTTAAAGGGTGAATGAAATATTTGTTGAGGCCCAGGGAATTAGTTCTTCAAATTCAAGTGCCCGGTAATGGCACCAGAAAGATGTCGTAGCTCCTAGAGACAGTCTTGAGTTGTACAAAGGCCAGTGCCTAGGAGATCTTAACTGCAAGGAGCGTATGACTCAAATGGTAGGAGTTGACAAGGCAAGGCTCTCTTGCTATAATCTCTTGGATGAATGGTTTTAATAAGGGTGCAACCAAGACCCCAAAGTCAAAAAAAAAAACTATGAAACTGTAGAAACTAAGTATGAAATTCAATACATAAATGCATCTGACAGCTTAAGACAGAATGTTGTAGAGGGGGAAAAATTCTAAAATGACTCACAAATATCAATTAATATGTAGGCAATGACTATGGAAGAAAATGTAGTAGAATATTAACCATAACAGAGCTTATCCAAAGACAGAAGTTCATATATATTGGGCCTATGAAAAGATAAGAATCCATATATGTGAATAATTCCAAAGATAAGGATCTATTATAGTTACTATCAGAGGAACGATGGAAGAGATGAAAAATGGAACAGAATATACTGCCTGAGCTATATTTAAAGTGTTATAACTGAATAAACATGAGTATATATAATTATAAATTCATATTTAAACATAGGAGCACTCGGATTCCATAGCATAGATATAAGAAATATGGAGAGATGTGAAAAGAGTATTTATATTAGACAACATATAGAAGGGTTACAAACCGTGAATCACCCAAATTAGAATCCCCAATTCCAACAAAGCATCTTATCACTGAGTCCAAAATTAATTATCAAAATTCAAACAAAAATACATACAGATTACTTGAGCTAGTGAGTCCTTTGGAAAATTTGGAACCCTGTAGATGTCTTTGCTTTTTTCTTTTATAACATTTCCAATGATTATATGTGGAAAGATATTTTGGGAAAATATATTTTCCGCGTGCCTATAGGTAGTTTTAAGTCTTAATAAAAACAAAAAAATTGATGATGGGGTAGAAACGCTTCCAATCAATTTAAAAAACAAGCTCGTAGCCATTTCTAATGAAAATAACACAACTGTCCAACTGAAAGTGAAATTTTAAAGAGTGAAATATAAATTTCACTCGAATATTGAAATTAAAAATAAAACAAGAGGCCACGTGGGCCCAATCATGAGTTAACAAATTTAGTGGTGGGATGGAGTAGAGGTTGTGGCTGAAGAAGGTAATGTTGGGGCAGCAGAGGAGCTGGCTTTATTAGAGGCATACGGAGCAGATGCGGTGGCTGATGCGGTCACATGACTATTACACCTTTGCCAAGTGTCGGATACAGGATCAGATATCGCAGTCAAAGCATCGACTAGAATGTATACTTCAGTTAGTTAAACATAGCTTGCCTGAGTGGGTAACCATTGTTTCACTTGATGAAGGAGGGATATATTCTTGCTGAGTACTGTGATTATAGTTTCATCCTTAAGCTGAGCTCTCTTCTTAGAAGGCATGTCAATCCAATTCATCATTTCTGTCAGCTAACACTCATATACTGATAACGGTTGAAGAACTACATTTTAAGGCTCCCAGCATGATGGGAGGCCAGTGAGTGTTAGTTTGGTCCACTCTGCTTTGAACTGTTCCAAACATGTCACCATCTTTTCAAAACTTCCCAGTGCAAGGCTACGCACAGCTTCCTTTTCCATCACCTTCTGACATCTGTATGCCTCCTTAAACTTTCTCTTCATTCCTCGTTTAACCAATTCTTCTGAACTTAAATCATTTAGGAGGGAGACATACCTTTTAGAATTTTCAACCTTAGTTTAGGCATCCATATACCCTTCATAAAGAGTTCTTCTGAATAGGCATGCCACGACCTTCTTTCCTTCAATGAGAGTCAGGAAAACGAAATGCTTCTTTACTTCCATAATGATGTCCATCCAGATCAAGTGTCGAGCATCCAGAAGGGTGATATTTCCTTTTATCCAGTTCGTAAGGTCTCGAAAATCTTTCTCCTACTATAACTTCTCTTGTTTTCCCTCTTCTATTTCCTTTTGCAGAGCTACTACCTTCTTGGAATTCTCCTTGAGGCGAGCCTCAAGCTCATTGATCTTCTCTCATGCCATTTTAGCATGTTTCTTTGCCGCTTGAAGTTCACCCAGCGTTGTGGTTAGTTTCACCGAGAGTCAGATAGACCCTTAGGGAGGTGGTGTGGAGCACACATGTGCATCCCAGTTCTTTTGTAGCTCGTCCATTCGTGACTAGAGGGAAATCATCTCGCTAGAAATTCTATCCCTCTCTTCCTTTTCCTTAGAAAGGGAGTCTGCCAGATTGGCCTTATCTTTTTCTTCCTGGGCTAATTTAGTAGCTTGTACGTGCTAAGAGCAAGACATATTCACCTTATGCTTCAAAGTTGCAACCTTTTTTTGCAATTTTGAGATGACATGGCCTTAAGGGTCTGCTTTGCCACTTTCTTTGCCCTTCACAAAAGTTTGCAGAATGCACAAGTCATTTTAGAGTGCATGGGAATTAATATTCTCCATTCTGAGGTTATCAAGCACTTGGTTGTGCTTGGTTTGTAGCTTCCTTAGAGTGAGGGAGAGATTCACAACCTCGTCCTTTAGCATATCACCAAAAAATTGAAACATATTGCACTTGTCAATTGGTGGGACCTGTGACATGTTTACTGCCACTTCCAGGGCTTTGTAGCTCATGGTCCTAGCCTCTAGGTCTCATATCACTTCAGTCATGGCCAATACCCATTGTTCTTTGTCCATCTCAATCTCAACTGAAAACCTAGTATGATACTTGTCAACATATCCTTCTAATTCAGAGCAGTGTTTTTTTCTGATAGCTCTGTTTTTCACCTTCCTTTCTTGTTCACCTTTGACCTATTTGCAGAGATGGCTTTCGAAGCTTCTGAGAAGTCAGAAGCTGATGTGCCAAGACATCTTACCACAAAACCTACTTTTCCCTTGTCTGATTGACCATACAATGTTTATTTTTT
The DNA here is from genome assembly GCA_034641835.2 of Pinus albicaulis. NCBI lineage: Eukaryota > Viridiplantae > Streptophyta > Pinopsida > Pinales > Pinaceae > Pinus > Pinus albicaulis. The sequence continues at coordinate 832,742,475 of CM076580.1, forward strand.
GCAACGACTGCTCTCCTCCAACACTTTATTCATCATTGGTTCTCCGCCTTTTGGAAGGCAGAGAGGCTCCTTCCAAAACTCCAGCATCTTCGACCTTTTTTTTTCCTTCTTCTTGTGTCAAAACAGTATCTCCTTTTTCCCCTGTCGTAGATGAATCAGTCTCCATCTATGAAAGAAAAGGCCATGTATCAAGATTAGCTCTCCACTTGATGAAGGGTCTAGTTTCATGAGTATAAGAAGTTTATTTAATCTTCTTTATTTTATTTGAGATGATGCCTTTCGTATCATAGGACCAATCTTTCTCTTGCCTTAAATCCATGCCCTTAAGTAGGTTTTTGACTATGGGGAGGGCATGCCTTGAGTTAACAATGAAGGGGGCGATGGTTGTAGGTAGTTTGAGAATGAACCCCTTTTTTGCAGGGAGGAAGTGGATTTGGTCATCCTTCAAGGTTTGCCAGAGGTATTCCAGGGCATAAATCCACAGGGTGAAAAAACTGGCAATCTGTAAGGGGAAAATTTTGCACCATAAACCCTAATTTTAGTGTAGTCATCAAATAGGTACCAGTCTCTTGAGCTTTCAGCCTCGTTGTACTATAGCCACTTCTTCTGCTTAGAAAAAATCTTGGGCAGAGGATTGTCATGAATAATATTATAAGCTATTGTCATGAATTCGTTCAAGAAAATTGAATAACCCAACTCGTTTACCAACTGATGTATTGCAGGACTCTATTCAAAGACAGGTCATGGCTGAGATTTTATCCTATAAACCTTTTCTAGACCCAAACACTAAAACTTATCAGCTTGCTGGAAGAGGAAAAGGTAGAAAACCATGGAACAAAAACGAAAATGACTTGTAGACTAGAGGTCTTGAAATTGAGCTTGGATGGAGGTGGCCAAGAAACTAGGCATATCTAATACAAATTTGGGTTGTGAAATTAGCCATAAAAGGGACACACACTCTTTCGAGACCTTCCCGACCCCTTCTATACCTAGTAATCCCACAATGAGGGCAAGGGTTGGCTGAAGGTCTTAATTGAATGTGTTCAGGGGCATCGGGTTCGCAGACGGGAAGGCTGTGAGGAGGGAGTCAGAAATATCAGCAATGAAATCACTCTGCTACCTCCATGGTAACTTAGAAAACTGGCGAGATAGCATCATTTCCTTGAAACTGAGATAATGTGAACTGGTAGGGTAACAAAGGGATTTTCTGATGATTTTGGGGGATATACTGAATATATTTTTCCCCTAAGATGATAGGAACATATCCCGATGATAATCGTAGGCTTCTCTAAGCCAAAAAATGAATTCAACCACTAGGTAGATAGGTGGAGTAATTTGGTGATACAGTCCTGAAAAAACGACCCTGAACCTATCCCTATTTTCCACATGATTCCTGAAAAGCTCTAGCTTGACACTACTAATGAAAAATGGGTATTGAGGGTCTTGGATGTGGACTTGCAAGTCTGTTAAAGGTTTAGGTCCAGGAGTAGCCCTGGACTCACAAGCTTGAGGAGTTTCAGGCTCTAAATTCTTAACCATGAATTTTCCCATGACCATTTATGAAAAATGAAAAGGCGAAGGAAACCAGATAGTGAAAAAGGGATGGAATACCTGCACAGTAAGGAAAATGCTCAGCGAAAACGATGTAGGGAGGTTGAAAATGACTTGGCAGGGGTGGTACCGGCGCTCATGATTTAGCTATACAGTATCTGTAAAAGAATGTATTTTACCATAGTGAATTATAAGACATGGTTATATTACTTCATATTTCCTAGAAAACGAGACTAGGATGACACTACTAGGGCTCACCTCATAAGGACGTCGACACTGAGATGCGTGGCATCTGGTTATTCACTATCATATTTTGGTTAGGTGCATACAACGCATCGGGTTAAATTTCAGTACTGGTCATGTACCGGGTACCCTAGGACTTACCTTACCGTTTTATTTGTAGCAATAGGTGTCCTTCGTGGTCAGACCCACTAGAAAAGCCAGCGAGGTTTTGTAGCAGCTTCAATCCCATGGCCATTTCCCCACAAAATATTTGCCTCAGGTCCCATCAGATGCCACATCACTATAATTCCAAAGGGGGGAGCTTCCGCCTTCCCCCTGCCATTCTTGACCCCCCCCCGGAATAGTTCATGTGCGTTTATCCTTTCAATCTATAGATTTTCGGTGGGACCCGCCTCGTACAGCTATCTCGCACTTTTGTATTTTTGTTTTGGTTAAAAAATTTCTGCAAGTGTTGAAGAGGTTAATCCCCTCTGCGGACAGAGGTGATCCCTACTAGCCCAGATCGGGTCTAGCAACAAGCAAACACGCTACAGTGTAGGTTCCTAATTGCAAATAAACCAACTTGCAAGGAAGGCTTACCTATAATCCAACTCTGTCATTTGTAGAAGAGGTGGTGCTCCCGTTCCTTTGCCCTGGCAGATCACAGCCCTCACAATCTCTGTGATCAGACACCTGCACATGCAAGAAACAACACAAACGCAAGCATAAAATCCATTACATACAAATATATGTCAGTCGAAGAGGACATAACTCATGAAAATAATCAAGAACAAGAGTGGAACCATAACCAATAGTCACTTATCATTAATGAGTCAAAAGAAGAATACAACCATAGCTTCGACGCAACACTCTCCTTTGGCGGGTCATCAGCACAACATGTCTTGATAAAGCCTGTCAAGCCTGTCAAGAATGGGACAAGCCTCTCTCTCCGGATACTTGGCAATAGTCTCCTTGCTTGGATTTTGCCTTAAGGGAATCAAGAAGGCTCTTGCAGCATAAGGATGTGAAAGCTCTTGGGAACTAGCTTGCAAAGGAGATGGGTAAGCTTTTATAGATGGAGGAAGGGGAGTTGGGATCCCTATAATTATGGGATTGTCCCTATCATCAAGAAATCTTCCATGAGAGGTGGAAAACCACTTCCTCTCTATGGAAATCCATAGCCATACCTCCCAAATCAAGATAGATATCAATCCAGGGATTTTTTAGGACGAAACTTCCGCCATTTATTTTTAAAAAAGACCTCTTAATATGGTTGGCACAGGTGCGTCTCTATGACAGAGCACCAACTGGCACGTCCTCTTTGGAGGATTTTCCCCCTTGGCATGAGGGCTAAACTGTGGAACTACGCCAATGGAAAAAGAGCTATTTTTAGGGTTTTTTGCAGGGAGATGTCTTCACGGCAATGAAAGCTCATCTTTATAGGGATGCAATGAAAGTATTTTCAATTCTTTTCTCTACTCACAGGTCACAGAATGAGCCCTCCAATGTGCAGGATGGGGAATGGAAGCGACGGTGACAAATCGTTGTGTAACAGATGCCCCCTAAAGCATGAGGCCTGAGAGAGAGAGAGGGGTGAAATGCTTTATGAGAACATGCTAACTGAAAACACTGCCATCGGAAAACCTGTGGAGCGAAGTACAACTGATGTCTCAGATACATGAAATATACATGTGGTATGGGCGTAGCCATCCATAATAGAGTATGCAATAATCGAGATCCAAGGCATGGACATAGCCATCCAGAGAGGATTGATAAATAGACTTAGGTATGGTTGCAGCCATCCAATCAGTGAGTCATGTAAATAATCATAATAATCCACAAAATCGCAGCCTGGATTACAACAGACACAATCCAGGGCCTTGCGCTCCATCTCGACCTGAACAAAGTACAAGTTCAAGCATGCGAATAAGTGAGCTGAAGTCGAACATGCAAGAACATTGTCTGATTACCAGCCAATGATGAAAGCTATTAATAGACGTGAGAGGTACCACCAATAATGACAATGGCCCTCAAGGTACTATAGGTACAATCTACAGCATGTGAATCAATGAGCTGGTGTCGAACACCCGTAGAATCACTCGATCGGAGTCCAATGATGAAAACCTCACGTTGAGTGCGATGAACCTGCCATTGAGGCATCCAAGCTCCAAGGTACCATAAGGGAGTCTCTAGATCAGCTTCCTAGATAATGAGCTGAAGTCGACAGGAAGTGACTTTGATCGAAGGTGGGCCATAATGTTTCCCACATAATCAACAGGAGATAGAGGAACATGATGTTTTTTGTGAATCAGGATCATATGAGAATCAAAGGAAGGTTGATACTTTACAGAGGTCAACTTCTCTTGAACATATAATGGCACAACAGTGGATTTGGCAGTATTTGACATCAACGGATCAACGGTCATGGTGATGAAGCAACGAGAAGATGAGAGGTCAAAAGGGATTACCCAAACCCACGGAGGCAAGTGAAAAAACAAGATGAGATGTCCCAAACTTGACATGAACGTAGACAAGTGCCATGTTCAAGAGCGACATACTACCGACACGACAATGATGCTGGTTCCATTTTTCCCCCACCATTTCTGGCAAGTACCCCAATTATTTTTGATAACAAGCTTGAAGGGGATATCATATGCTCGTAATGTAAGTCCGCCCTTCGGGCGAATCCATCCTAGTACATTTAACGAGCCCTAGGAAGGAAAAACTCGGATAACATCATTTCGACTGAGTCCGATGTCATCAGGGTTTAACGAGTCTGACAAAGGAAGAACTCAGCGTCTTTTCATATTTAGAGAGTTTGAAAAGACAGCAGAAAAGTAAAAATCCAGCGGTCCCTTTTCATAGATAGTTCCTCGAACCCGAAAAGGTAGAAAACAATATTCGAGAAAACCTCCTAGTCGTGATAGGCTAGGGTATTCCTTTTTCGTAAATAATCCATCCCAGCCCGAAAAAGGGGTAAACGTATACTGGGTGGATGTAGATTCGTGTCCATTTTAACGAGATCGAAACGACAAGGGCCTTGGCAATCTTTTCATGTTTAGAGAGTCAGAAAAGAGCTGAAAGATGACTCCAAAGTGACTTTTTCGTGTATTTCCTGAGTCCGAAAAAGTATAAAATACAACTCGTTTCACCGTTTAAGTCGCGTTAAAAACCTGTTGCTGCATAAAAAGCAAGTGTAAAACCCATTTTTGACAAAATATATTAAAATATTCAGAGAAATAACTTTCAAAAACCTATTTTGAGTTCAAAAAGTTAAAAATATGTCAAATGGTAAAAATAAAATTACTTTTTACTATTTACCTCACTGAAGAGAAACAGTGGTCCATTTTTTGTACGAATTTTTGACGGCGATTGTGACCGATCCGGGCTATCATTTAGATTCTCGTCTGTTCTAGGTAAGAGGCGCTTCTTTGTACTCCATTTCAATCCGTTTTTCATGAATTTTTATTGTATATTAGACTTCTGTGAGGAATTTTTGAATTTCTAGGGCTCTGCCCATTAGTGCGGGTATCCGGCACGGACCCGCGCCAATGGAATTTTATTTCCAAAGGGTCCGTGCCAACTGGCGGGACTATTAGGAAAACAGTCGCGCCAGCGGTGCAATCCAATTTTCCGCTTGAAATTTTCATAAAATGAATGAATTTAATGATTTTTTAAGGACAACAGAGGTCTAATTGAATTTTATTGACCATGTGAATGCAGGCAACCGATCAAAATGGTCATTGAGTGGAAAGAGAGGGAGCACGGGGAAGAGGATGAACTGGCCATGGAGAATGAAAGTTGCATGAATGCCCTCAAGAACTGTGGGCTTAAAAAGTTCTTCCTAACACCTTGCTTATGAGCTCAGCCTGAGCTCCTATAGTACCTGATCAGCATATGGGACGAACATGAACAAGTGTTCAAGTTGCGGGACCAAGTATTAGAACTGGAGGTCTCTGACGTATACTCCATAACCAGATTATCGCGTAGAGGTCTGGTGCCCATATTGACAGGGAGCAGACCGTCTGGTGATAAGATGGAACAAGTGATGGAACGAGTGTGCCAAGGGGCACGACTGGGATCAGGAAGCGGAAAGGTGGATATCCATACTATTCCTGATCTATCACTCAGGGTATTGCTTCATACCATCAGTGGGCCGCGGGATCGCAGGCACCGCACGAGTAAAAAAAGGCCCAAATCTTACTGGCCTCAGAGTTCATGAGTCCCCTATTATTCGACTGGGCCACAACAGTGACAATAAATATCAAGAGACAGCTCACGAAGTGTATGCAGGCCAAACTGAAACAGTTTGGCTACGGTTCTATCCTGCTATCGTTCGTCCTGGAATGATTACCAATATTCCAAGGCCAAGGGGCCATAGTAGCTGAGTCGATTCCACGAGAGCCAATAATGGCTCGCTAGGTGGCACTGATGCACAGATCTGGAGGAGGCCAACAGATGTCCTAGAGGCCAGAGTTTTTTGGGTGGTTGCGGCGTCAGTTGATTGTAGTGGAAGACTGGCCATATGTAGGAACCGATTTCACTGGAGACCCAGATCTCCCACTGCCGGAGGGAGATGACTGGAACGAGGAGTTGGGTATGATCTCTTCTCCTTTTTATTTTTATGATTTATGATTTTTTTGTTAATAGATGTTCTTCCTGACACATTTTATATGTATGCAGACGCGAGCCCAGAGAGACCATCCGGTATGTATCCTATCGCACGGAGAACTCTTCTCGCACCTGATCCTCAGGCAGAGGGTGCAGAGGGGGGGGGGGGAGTTGATCCAGAATCTCGAGGGTATTGCCCAAGGGATCCCAGATTACACTCGGCTAGCGAATGTACCGATGGCATACCAGAGACATACGGTGGGAGTGCCTAGTCGCCTCCACCGAATTCTGAGACGTTTAGTGCGCGAAGTCACTTTTTATCATGAGCACCATGCGGATTAGACTCCTAGGGATTTTATCATGCATATTTTTTGAAAGACATGTCATCTCCAGATGTATTAAGATGAACATGTATATTTTTTATTTAATGTGATGCACACTATGCAAACATTCGATATCTATATATATACATATCTATTTCTGGATGGATTTTCCTTTTACATGTGATGATGATTTACAAATTGCACAAATGTCTATCTAAAACCAAATTAGCTACTACATCAGTTAACGCATTCATATGCTTGGGGATATGTTGATATGTAATATAGTAAAAAAAAAATTCCAGTAAACGAATACGCAGATACAGACGTAAAATGGATGGGTTTCTTACTGAATAGTGTCTGTTCAGTTGTAATACTACAAGTTGTGAGTCTAGATACACAAGTAATTCATGGATACCGAGGTTTACTGCCTCGGTTAATAATTCTAACACAACACTATATTTCGTGATGTTATTTTTAGTACGTCCCAGACACACACCTTACAGGTTGACCAACTCACCAACAGGATCGTAGATTACCCAGGCCGCTGAAGACAGATTCCTGGTACTGCGGGAGGCACCATCCGCGAAACCAACAAACAAATTGATGGACATCTGCACAATCAGGAAGACCCAATCAGCAGAAAGATGTTTACATCGCAAACCACACCACACATGCACACAAATGAAATAACACACTTATGTACACACACCATACCAAAAATGACTTCAAGCGTAGTATTTTTTCAGGTACAGCCCATTTCTGGGTTGCGCCAGCGGAACTCCTTCATAATCTATAACCTCATAAGCCCCATTCTTCAAAATTTGTTTTACTATGTAGGGCCCATGCCACATAGGTTGGAACTTACTGGACCCAAGCTTGTCATGTGCTTGATCATATAGGAGGATGAGGTCCCCTTCGATAAAGGAACGTGGAGAAACTGATTGATCAAAGTGAGCTTTGACCCGCTTCTTTTGTGCTTCAATGACTAAAGCAGCTAAATGGTGGGTTTCATCTAACCATTCCAGATACAAAAGATTCTCTTCCTCAGCAGAAGTATCAGGTAGAAGTTCCACAGCTAATTTCAAAGAAGGAATCTCGCGTTCAACCAGAAGAGTTGCTTCCAGACCATACACTAATTGAAATGGTGTGAATCCGGTTGCACTCTTTGCAGACATCTGGTATGCCCATAGAGTTGAGAACAGTTGGAGATGCCAATTGGATTTATGAATACCAACTGTTCATTGAAGCATAGTGACCAAAACCTTGTTCAATGCTTCAACCTGGCCATTTGCCTGAGGGTAATATGGCGTTGAGCTATAGTGACGTAAGCCCAATCTTGAAGTCAACTCCACCATCATATAATCTCGGAAATGAGTACTGTGGTCAGTAACGATGGCTTGAGGGACCCCGAAATGTGCAATGATGTGGTTGAAGATGAACTAAGCAGCTGTCTTACCGTCGGCAGCAAGTGTAGGCATCACTTCGGCCCACTTGGTAAAGTAGTCGATAGCGACGATTATATACGCATGCCCCCCAGATGAATGAGGGTTACACGTCATAAATTCCATGCCCCATTTCGCAAAATTGCCAACGGTAATAACAGGATGCAAGGGGAGAGGCAGCGTGCGCATCTTGAGCTAAAACACCTAGCACGCGTGACATTTACAGACTGCAACGATACAGTCTTTGAATATGGACGGCCAGAAGTAACTTGCTCACAAAATTTTCTGGGCAGTAGCACGTCCAGACATATGTCCACCACAGGCACCACTGTGGTAGTCATTTAGGACCCTTTCAGCCTCTTCCAAGTTAGGCACTAACGGAGCACCGAATCTACTCCAATGTGGTATAAGGTATCTCCTACGATGCGGTAGGGTTGAGACTGATGCCAAATCCGATGTCGGGCATCTTTAGTCAACTTAGACCAAAATGTGGAGGTCTCAAGATACAAAATTATGTCACCGTACCAAGGGTCACGAGTACTGATGAGGAAAAGAGTTTCGTTCGGGATATGATCCTCGGAGTGTGAAGGAGTGGAGTCTCTCGGGAGTGAGCATATAAGATCTGTGAAAACAAGTGATTTGGTTGACTTGGCAGTAGTGAACTCTAAGTCAAACTCCTGTAGGATAACGATCCATTTAGAGTATTTTCCCCCCAGCAATTGTCAAGAGAGAATATATGTCATGGGGTTGTAATCTGAAACCACTGTTATCATGCGCAACAGGATGTAGTGGCGAAAACGCTGCACAGCGTGTACTGCGGCTAATGCCAACTTCTCGACGTGAGCATAACGTGTTTCTGTATCGAGAAGGTTTTGTGATAGATAATAAACAACATGTTCATTACCATCATCATCATCTTACACCAGAACCATAGCTATGGTGCTAAATGCGTCGGCGAGATACAAAGTGAAATCGCGGTGATAATCAGAAGGAAGAAGCAAAGGAGCATTAACCAGTAACGTCTTTAGCTTCTCAAAGGATTTCTGAGCAATTTCATCCCAATGGAAGGGAACGTTCTGCTTTAATAGGTGCGTGAATCCTTTAGCCACCTCCACGTAGTTCGGGATAAAGCGTCAAAGGAAGTTTTCTTTTCCCTGCAGAATCTGTAACTGATATAACGAGGAGGGTGATGGGAGATTGATGATAGCCTCGAATTTTAAAGGGTCAAGGTGAATTCCATCTTTGGAGACTATGAATCCCAAAAGACGGCCAGAATCTACGCAAAAGACGCATTTATGAGGATTAAGCCTAATATTGTAGCGTCTACAGCGAAGGAAAATCTAGTGGAGGTGCTCAGGGTGGTCCTCTCGCCTAGCTGAATGAGCTGGCAAGTCGTCTAGATAAGGCTGAACGATATGGCGAATGTCATGGAAAGCATAAGACATCACACGCTGAAAAGTGGCTCCAGCGTTCTTCAAGCCGAATGGGAGTTTTTAATACGTGAAAGTACCTCACGAACAAATGAACGTAGTCTTCTGCTGATCCTCAGGTGCAATATTGATCTGATTATACCCCGAGAAACCATCAATTAAGGAATAAATCTCACTTCCGGCACATTCGTCGATGATCTGGTCTATGAATGGAGTGGGATAGTTATCCTTCGGATAGGCGCGATTGATGTCGCGGTAATCAACACAGACCCTAATAGTACCCTTCTTTTTATCAACAGGGACAATGTTGGAAACCCATTCTATGAGGGGGATGGGATAAATAAAGCCCGTGTTTAGAATTTTTTCAACTTCTGCCTTAATCACAGCGGCTGTGCGAGGATGCATTGGGTGTAAGCATTGGCGCACAGGCTTCACACCAGGGTAGGTTGGAATCTCATGCACTACGATACTAGGATCAATCCTAGGAATTTCCTCATAGGACCACGCGAACACATCTCTGAATTCTTTAAAAAGATCAGTATAGACCTGTATCTCATCAGGAGAACAAGTCACTCCCACATGTATATTCTCAACGATCCCTGGTTTAACGAAGATGTTGATCGGGATAGTTTGAGTGATATTACTCAGGTTTCCCTCTGAAAGAACCTCATCCGTCAAAATGGGCGTTTGGAGAGGAGGAGTAGGAACCTGAGATGCATAATTCTCTAGACAATCTGAAATTTCCCCCACGCTAGGCATAAAAGAGGAACAATGATGTCCATTGCTCCAAGGCAGCTCCTCAAGAGACATTGTTTCAACAATGGCTTCATCGGAAGGAAAAGTCTCCTTGAGAGGATCAGGTGAATCGGCCTGACCAAGACAGGGGGATTGAGAGTAGACATCTAGAGCCATGCTTAAAGGAGCATGCTGAGGAGGTGGAGGATCAGATGCAACAACAATTTCACAGTAGCTAATCTCTACTGGAGTCAAGGGCATTGATTCTTCAAACTCAAAAACTTGCTCAGGCATAGGAATGAGCCGTGGGTCATCAGACCTGGAAATCATGTTAACTTGAGCGGTGTGCGGTGGCGGTGTGGGAAAAATACCCATGAGGATGGGGTCCTTGAAGAGACCGAGTCCTACACTGTCAGGGGGATTTGGGATCTGATCCATGTATGGAACGTTGTTCTCAGACGTGGAGGTGAAGAAGGATAATTGATCCACCGTAACGATTTCTCCCTCGTGATGGAACTTAAGAAGTCGAAAAATGATGGATGGCACGCAAAGCATGGCATGAGTCCAGCGGCGGCTAAGAAGTATATTATATTTGAGCCTAGCATCGACTAATTCTACGTCTACGTTGACAGTCTTCCCCTATAAAGTGATCACTAAACTCTCGATAACACCCAGGGGTTTGGATTCCCGACCATCAAATGCCTCGAGGACATTGGGAGATGACGAAAGGGCCGGAGAGACAATGGCCTTCCAGCAAGCAGATGAGATGACACAGGTGGAAGAACCTTCATCCACAACGGCCCTATGGATGTTTAGATCGTTGATCCCAACTTGAATAAAAAGAGTGATCTGATGTGGAAGTCGGGGGGTGAAATCCTCTAAATCGAAGGTGAGAAGACTCGAATCGACAGGATCAATGCCACCGATTGCAGACAATAAAGCCTTCCATTAAAAAGGAAAACTTTGAAGAAATTCTAGTGCAGACATAGCATAAGGCACCTGTGCCAAATCCTCAACAATACTGTAGTGCTGAGCGGCACGGGCATTCGGATTATAAGAAGATCTTCGTAAAACACCTTTAGAAGGTGGCTTCACAACAGGTTCAGGAATAGGCTTCTCAATTTCCAACGAACCGGAGACAGGTGGGGGAGGTGGTCCATCCGCAACTACCTTCCCAGGTGCCTACTGCAATTCATTGTAATCCTTCGAACATGTGGCAACAGAGATGGGTGCAGCACCATTCAACATAAAAACTTGGGACCCAAATGGTGCAGATGGTGAAGGCTATTCAACCATCTGGGTCTGCTGAGATGGGAATGGCTCTTTAAGAACTGGCGGAGTCCCTTTTGAGCCTTTGAGAAGTTGAATAACTTTAGATCGTCGTGGAAAATCCTTAGTATAATGGTCTCCTTCAAAAATGAGGCAGGGATACTTCGGTTTACATTGAGAACCATCCTCATTACGAGATTTGGATTCTGGCTTTGGGGCGTTGGATTTGGATTTACCTTTGCCCTTATTTTTCCCCTTGGACATTTTCTTCGTAGGATTGGCCTGAACGGTGTTAACCTCCGCGGTTTTTCCAGAATCGGTAGGGGTGGGAGGAGCAGAATTGTTGGATGAGTTAGACTTCCTATTCGAAGATTTCTTCTAATTCTGAGAGACGGAACCAATGACACCATCCACTGCAGGGGTAGGTGGAGCCTTAGAGGTTTTGCACCGTGGAGCATCAAGAAAGATATCATAAAGTGTGCTGGACTAAGAATATACAAGATCCAGATATTAGGCACGTGCAATGGCTTGTTCCTCCATCACACACGCTCCCATCACAATATCTTGGGTGATTTTGTTCATGAAGAAGGTGGTGAACCAGTGAGTTAGTATCTAATTAGGTATATGAAACTTGATCATTCTACGATGGTGCCGCCACTCATGAATGTGATCAGAAATGTCAGTGGCTTTGTCCTACTTCAAATAAGTCAGGAGGTGCATCCCGACCTCATAGCGAACCGGTAACTGAAAGTGTGTTAGAAAAGCCAAGGCTAAGGAATTGAAATCTTGGAAGATGCCATAGGATAACTTGATGTACCACTTAGCAGCAGCTCCAGTCAAAGTGCGCTAGAATAGGCACAGACGAATAGAATCATTGACCCAAGAGTTAGACGAACACCAAAGATGATACGCCATCACATGCGCTTGGGGGTCCTCCCCAGCTTTACCCTCAAACTTGGGGCAATCGCCTGGTATCTTGGTAGGGATCGGACGCCAATAAGGATTATGCAAAATCGGATCATTGGTAAATTTTAAAACATCTGGAAACTCCAAGGTGGCTAGGAATGGCAATGGTGGATTAACCGGCATGCCAGGCCTGGGATGAGGACCGGTACTTGTACTCCACACTGGTTGCGAATATCCTTGCCCCCATGGGTTTTTTTCCATAGGATTTTGACTGTAGGGGGTGTAGGTCATATAACCAGACTGATTTGGCTGCTGGTAACCAGTGTGTGGGGCTTGATAACCAGAGTACGAACCCTGATTATATGTCGGCCCATTGTAAGAAGCATTTGGATTTGGCTGCTGAGTATAGGTAGAACCAGGTTGATGAGGATAATACTGAGAGCCTTGGGGCTGGTTATAATTCGATTGAGATTTACCATGAGGATAATAACTACCCTGGGGGTGAGTTGGCTGATGATAAATGGAACCCTGTGGAGCCTGATAACTAGGGCACAGCTGTTGATTTGGCTGTGGCATCGAATAGATCGGCTGCTGGGCAGGGTTAATCGAATGAGCAGGCTGCCCTGAGTGAATAGGTTGACCTGGCTGAGCAGGCTGCCCTGAGTGAACAGGTTGACCGAGATAGATAGGTTGCGCCGGTTGTGTAGGTTGACCTGGTTGTAAAGGAGCCCCATGTTGTGCCGGATGGGCCGGTTGGCCTGGAGGCAGAACACCAGGTTGTACCGGATGTGCCGGTTGGCCTGGCGGAGGAATAGAGCCAGGTGGTTGCTGGTAACCGGTTTGACCTAGAGCAGGACCATAGGATGGTCTTGGCTGATATGAAATGCTGGAAACAATGGGATACTGTGGTTGCATAGGTGGGGAAGGTTGGATTTTCCCCCCAGGACCATAGACCGGTCCCGATTGGTACCCCGGCTAAGGTTGCACAGGTTGACCGGAAGGGTTGTAATACTATCCATGCAGACCGTATGATGGCCCTTGCTGGCCCGCAGGATAGCCTTGCACGAGTTGCCCCTGTGGGTCATAAGGATAGCCAGGTTGGCCTGAAGGTTGGCCTTGGAAAGGTTGCCCTTGCGATTTATAAGCCTGGTTATAAGGTAAACCTTGAGCATGGAGGTGAGCTTCAAGAGCGAGTAGACGTAAAATGTCCCCGTGCTCATCGTACTGATCTGGAAAAGCATACACGAGTGTACCATCCTATGCATAGTGCGAAAAATAAGAGCGGTTGGGATCTTGGGAAGATGGTCCAACCTCGAGGTTCGGCTGTTGTAGGGACAAACGATACTCCTCCGGAGAGATGTTCTCTGGTATAGCAGTTGCTAAATAAACGTCTCCAGGAGGCAGTATAGCCCTCGCGGAGGGTGCCGTGACAACGGGTGCAGAGGCGGCCACACAGAAAGTGGGCCGAGTGGGTACAGAAGTGATAGGTGTCTGAGGAGACACCCCCAATGAAGGAGCAACCGACCTCGTAGAAGGAGCTGATACTCCCATAGAGGTTGCGGTAGAAATGATCTAACCCAAGGATCTATACCATGCTGGAAATGAGATACCAGATGATGACGTAATAGTAGGTTCAGAGTTGTCTCCCGGGAATAATCTCCAAGGAAATAACTGGTAATCTTCACCAGACGTCAAGACTTCCTCACTGGAATCACTCGTGTTTGAGCCCGCCGCTAGATCTCGTAATAGACGACGAGGACTAGGAGTAAAAACAACAGCTATAAAAGGTGAACCCGATGTAAGAGAAAGGAAATCGGCTCCTAATATTAATTCAGAAAAAGGGTCAGAAAAGGGCCAGTTGAACCCAACTGGTCCTCCAAAGGGTTGCTCAGAAATAACTGGTCCCCCGTCAGGAAACTCGGAAGCAATGGGCTGCTCTGGTTTAGCAGAGGATTGGGAAACCTTTGATGAATTGTCCATATAAGGATTACCAGTAGACGAAACTGAAGGTTCCGCCACTGTGGTAGCAATGACAAGAGAAAATATCAAACACACACACGAGCTGAAAAAGAGTCAAGACACATGATCAAATAGTCAACAAGCAGAATCTAACAAGGCGTGTGATCGTGGGTGATTAATTTTTACCACATTGAAAAATAAGAAACTTCACCGTTTCATGTTTTAAGAGTCGAGAAATGGTTGAAAATGTGACTCTATCTCTTTTAGATTTGACACAAGCGTTAAAGGAAAAGCGCTTGGTGATCCTTTAAAATTTAGGGAGTCAGAAAAGATCAAATGACTATTCATGAATACTAGGCAAAAGGGTGTACCAAATAACCGTGAACTGAAATATACACCTTGGTTTTAATAATGAAAGAGAAATCAACCAAGGAATTTCCGTACGTGTAGGCAATCTCCTCGAATGCTGTGTTCGGTGTATCATGGGTATAGGGCGGCAGACTTGGCTTCCTATGGATAAAGGATTGAAACCTAGTGGGGTCTCCCTTTATATACGTGACGGTACAGGGAGCACAATTCCGTACTAGTGCTGTCTAAAGCCAAGAGGCGAACGACAGCTACTAGGTTTTAAAACGCTGGAGCACGTCTCTAGCCTAGACCTCTAAATTTGTTTCGTTAGATTTCAATGCTGTCTTAGTGTAAATTGAGTAAATTTTAAAGTTTATCTTCAATTACGTTTTATTTTTCAGGCCCTAATGAATTTGATGTCTCAAAAATCTCCTAAATGCAGAACTACATGCCACAGTATGTCATTTCATTCGATGAAAGCTAGCTACAGAAGAGTTAAGAGATTTTTACACAAAAAAAATGATCGGAGGACAACCAGTGATATCTCTAATGCAACTAATGAAACTAAAAACTTTTCTTTCAAAATCACTAATTACCAAAAATATTTTAATTTGCATTAATCAATCAAAAGAAAAAGAGATATATATATATATATATTCAATGTTTGATAGCTAGATGCACTAAACAAATCGAAAACAAATGAGAAGCAATTTGAGAAATGATAACAAGAGAGAAAAAACAAGCAGATTTTACTCAACGGCACAAACAATCAGATCTCAAATCGACCCAAAGTCTCTCAAAACCAAGAAAAGTCCCAAAGACACCAATGAGCCGTGTAATCTAGGCCCACAATGAAGCTAGGCGAAATTCAAATGAAAACAAAATCAGCCACTCAAAAAGTGCAATAAGATGATAGATAACTATCAAACGAATGCAAGGAAGCAATCCCAAAGTCGACAGAATGAACGAAAACCAAAAACTCCCAAGGAAGGCTCAACTCAGAAAGGCACCTAGATGCCCTAGGGCTCGAATGCAAAATTGAAAGAAATAGGCAAACAACCAAAGGATGGAGGTGACAATCAGTCAAACTAGGCTCCAGTCCACTCAAACAGCCGAAAAAACAAGATCGAAATCACAAGTCAGTCCCAGAAAGCATGAAACACAACAAACCCTAATAGCTCACAAAATTGGCACGACTGTGAGCTTGAAATTAGCACCAGAAAGGCAATGGCGTGGGTGATACACATGCAACCTATGCCAATGGGCACAACTGTCACGCTGAAAAGCGCGCCAGCCGAGTTTACTATGGGAAAATATAAAACAAGCAATCTCAGACACAGACAAGTGATAACAAGGCTAAAACAAAGACAAAAAAATGGAACAAAACAGTCCAAAGAGCTGACCAAGCAAGAAAGGCCAAGAAATTGACCTAAAAGAGAAGACAATACTCCAAGTTGTCTAGTCCGTAAACTAAACTGGAGATTGAGTGAAGCAGCGTTGATCTACTCCGCTAATGCAGAGAAAAATCGTTTCGAAGGCTATCTGGATGTACTTTAGGCTCTGTCTATAGCTTACAAATCAAACAACAAGTTGTCTCCCCAGCGGAGTTGCCAAATTGTTGAAGAGGTTAATCCCCTCTGTGGACAGAGGTGATCCCTACTAGCCTAGATCGGGTCTAGCAACAATCAAACACGCTACAGTGCAGGTTCCTAATTGCAAATAAACCGACTTGCGAGGAAGGCTTACCTGGAATCCAACGCTGTCGTTTGTAGAAGAGGTCGTGCTCCCATTCCTTTGCCCTGGCAGATCAGAGCCCTCACGATCTCCGTGATCGGACACCTGCACATGCAAGAAACAACACAAACGCAAGCATAAAATCCAGTACATACAACTATATGTCAGTCGAAGAGGACATAACTCATGAACATAATCAAGAACAAGAGTTGAACCATAACCAATAGTCACTTATCATTAATGATTCAAAAGAAGAATACAACCATAGCTTTGACGCAGCACTCCCCTTTGGTGGGTCGTCATCACAAAATGTCTCGATAAAGCCTGTCAAGAATGGGACAAGCCTCGCTCTCCGGATACTTGGCAATAGTCTCCTTGCTTGGCTTTTGCCTTAAGAGAATCAAGAAGGCTCTTGCAGCATAAGGATGTGAAAGCTCTTGGGAACTAGCTTGCAAAGGAGATGGGCAAGCTTTTATAGATGGAGGAAGGGGAGTTGGGATCCCTATAATTATGGGATTGACCCTATCATCAAGGAAGCTTCCATGAGAGGTGGCAAACCACTTCCTCTCTATGGAAATCCGTTGCCAAACCTCCCAACTCAAGATAGATATCAGTCCAGGGATTTGTTAGGACGCAAATTCCGCCATTTATTTTTTTAAAAACACCTCTTAATATGGTTGGCGCGGGTGTGGCTCTATGACAGAGCGCCAACTGGCATGCACTCTTTGGAGGATTTGCCCCCTTGGCGCGAGGGCTAAACTGTGGAACCGCACCAATGGAAAAAGAGCTATTTTTAGGGTTTTTTGCAGGGAGATGTCTTTAGGGAAATGAAAGCTCATCTTCAGAGGGATGCAATGAAATTATTTTCAAGTCTTATCTCTACTCATAGGTCACGGAATGAGCCCTCCAATGTGTGGGATGGGGAATGGCAGGGACGGTGACAAATTGTTGTGTAACAGCAAGTCTACCATCTAATATAATGCCTTATTCCTTTTTAATATGGATCTTCATTCATATTTACCCATTCACACTTTTAAATACTTTACCACTCTATGCTATTGGGTGATCCGCCTTTTTAAGCTTCTTAGGGCTAAGGTGGTGGATGATATAACAACAAAGGGTAAGGTTAAGGTTACGTTATAGTTAAGGTTAGGGTTAAGGCTAGGTTAAGGGTAGATTTAAGGTTAAGGTTAGGTTAAGGTTAAGGTTAGGTTAAGGTTAACCTTAACTTAACCTAATCTTAACGTTAACCTTGACTTTACCCTTAAACTTAACATTAAACTTAACCTTAACTTTCCCATAACCATAACCTCAAAATTCCCATAACTATAACCCTAAACCTTAACCTAACCCTAACCTTGACCAAAACCTTAACCTTGACTTTAACCTTAACCGTAACCTTAACCTTAACCAGACTAAACCCTTAAATTAACCTTAACCTTCACCATCACCTAACCCTAACCATGATCAAACCCTTAACCTTAACCTTAACCTTACTAAACCCGTAACCTTAACCTTAACTATTATCTCACCCTAACCTTGACCAAACCCTTAACCTTGACCTTGATCAAACCCTTAACCTTAACCTTAACCTGACAAAACTCGTAACCTTAACCTTAACCTTGACCTTAACTATAACCTAACCCTAACCTTGACCAAACCCTTAAATTTAATCTTAATCTTAACCTTAACCTTATACTTCTCCTAACATTAACCGTAACCTTAACCTTAACCATTAACCTTAACCTTACCCCCTTAACTTTAACCTTAACCTTATCTTAACCTTAACCTTAACCTTAACCTTAACCTTAACCTTGACCTCAACTATAACCTAACCCTAACCATAACCAAACCCTTAACCCTGACCTTAGCCATAACCTTAACCTTAACCTTCCCATAACTGTAACCTTAACATTAAACTTGACCTTACCCTTAATCTTAGACTTAAACTTACCCCCTTAACCTTAACCTTAACCTTAACTAGACTAAACCCGTAACCTTAACTTTAACCTTAAACTTGACCTTAAATATAACCTAATCTAACCTTAACCCTAACCTTGACCTTAATCTAAAATTATCCTAGCCTTAACATTAACCTAACCTTAACCTTAAACTTAACCTAACTGTAACCTTAATCTTGACCTTAATCTTAACCTTAACCTTCCATAAACTTAACCTTTACCTAACCTTTCAGTAACTGTAACCTTAACCTAAACCTTAACCTTACCTTGACCTAAACTAACCTTAACCTTAACCTTGACCTTACCTTTAACCTTCACCTTAACCTTAACCTTGACTTTACCCTTAATCTAACCTTAACCTTAACCAAACCCTTAACCTTAACCTTAAACTGACTAAACCTACACCTTAACCTTAACCTTAACTTTACCTTTAGACTAATCTTAACCTTAACCTTGACTTTACCCTTAACGTAACCTTAACCTTGACCTTAACATTAACCTTAACCTTAACCTGACTAAACCTGTAACTTTAACCTTAACCTAACTTTAACCTTAACTATAACATAACCTTAACCTTGAATTTAACTACAACCTAACCTTGACCAAACCCTTAGCCTTAATCTTAACCTAACCTTACACTTAACCTTAAACCTTAACCTTAACATTAACCTTCACTATAACCTAACCTTAAGCTTCACCTTAATCTTAACCTTAACCTTAACTTGACTAAACATGTAACCTTAACCTTAACCTTACCCTTAACCTTAACCTTAACCTAACTAAACTTGTAACCTTAGCCTAACTTAACCTTAACCTTGACCTTAACCCTAACCTTAACCTAAACCTTAACCTTCCCCTAACCTTAACCCTAATCTTAACTTAACCTTAACATTAACCTTACCCATACCTTAACCTAACTTTAACCTTAACCTTCCCCTAACCTTGACCATAACCTTACCCTAACGTTAACCTGACTAAAATCGTAACCTTAACCTTACCCTTAACCTTAATAAAACCGTAACCTTACCCTTAACCTTAACCTTAACCTTTACCTTTAACCTAAACGTTAACTTTAACCTTAACCTTACCCCCTTAACTACCTTAAATAAAACGTAACTCTAACCTTTACCAAACCCTTAACCTTAACCTTAACCTTAACCTAACCTTAACCTTGACTTTATCCTTAACCTAACCTTAATGTTAACTTTACCTTAACCTTGAATTTACCCTTAACCTAATCTTAACCTTAACCTTAACCTAACCCTAACCTAAACCTTAACATTAACCATGACATTAACCTTAACCTAACCTTAACTTTAACCTTACCCTCACCCTTAACGTTAAATTTCCCCTTAACCTAATATTACCCTTAACCTTAACCTTAACCTAAACCTTTACGCTAACCTTACCCTTAACCTTAACCTTCAATATAACCTAACCTTAACCTTGACCTTAACCTTAACCTAACTAACCTTAACCTCACTAAACCCTTAAGGTTAGGGTAAAGTCAAAGTTAAGGTTACGGTCAAGGTCAAGGTTAAGGTTAATTTAGGTTAAGATTAACGTTAAGGTTAGGTTAAGATTAAGATAAGATTAAGGTTAAGGTTAAGGTTAATGTTAGATTAAGGGTAAATTTGAGGCTAAGGTAAAGTTAAGGTTAAGGTTAGGTTAAGGTTAAGGTTAGGTTAAGGGTAAATTCAAGGTTAAGGTTAAGGGTTTCGTTAATTCTAGGGTTCAGTTTTAGTTAAGGTTAAGGTTAGGTTAGGTTAAGGTTAAGCTTATGGTTAAGGTTAGGTTACATTAGGTTAAGGTTAAGAACCATAAACTTAACCTTCACCCTGAATGTTAACCAAACCTAAAACTTAACCTTAACCTTAATAAACCCCTAATATTAACCTTAACCTAACCTTAACCTTGACTTTACCCTTAACGTAACCTTAACCTTAACCTTAACACTATCCTTAAGCTTATCTTAACCTTAACCAAACCTTAACCTTAACCTAACTTGAGCCTTACCCTTAACCTTCACCTTAACCTTAACCTTCACTTTAACCTTAACCTTAACCTTAACCTTGACCTTGACCTTGACCTTGACCTTAACCTTAACCTAACCCTAACCTTAACCTTAACCTTAACCTTGACCTAACCTTAACGTTGACCATAACTTTAACCTTATCTTACCCTTAAGGTAACCTTAGCCTTAACTATAAGCTAACCCTAACCTTCACCAAACCTTAACCTTGACCTTAAATTTAACCTTATATTACCCTTAACTTAACCTTAACCTTAACTATAACCTAACCCTAACCTTGAACAAACATTAAATTTAACTTTTACTTAGCCTTAACCTTAACATTAACCTTCCCATAACCTTAACCTAACCTTATAACCTTACCCTAACCTAACTCTAACCTTAACCTTAACCTTACCCTTCACTTAACCTTAACCTTAACCATAACCTTCCCATAACCTTAACCTAACCTTATAACCTTACCCTAACCTAATCCTAACCTTAACCTTAACCTTATCCTTGCCTTGACCTTAACTATAAGCTAACTCTAACCTTGATCAAACCCTTAAGGTTAAGGTTAGGTTAAGGTTATGGGAAGGCTAAGGTTAAGGTCAAGGTTAAGGGTGAATATTAAGGGTAAGGTCAAGGTTAAGGTTAAGGGTAAGATCAAGGTTAAGATTGAGGTAAGTTAAAGGTAAAGGTTAAGGTTAATGTTAATGTTAAGGTTATGATTAGCGTAGGGTTAGGGTTATTTTATACTTAAGGTTGAGGTTAATGTTAAGGGTAAATTTAAGGTGAACGTTAGGGTCATATTATAGTTAAGTTCAAGGTAAATTTTTAGGTTAAGGTTAGGTTAATGTTAGGTTAAAGTTACGGTTAAGGTTAGGGTTAATATTAGGTTAAATTTAAGGTTAAGGTTAAGGGTTCGGTCAAGGTTAGGGTTAGGTTAATGTTAATGTTAAGGGTTTGGTCAAGGTTAGGGTTAGGTTATAGTTAAGTTCAAGGTTAAGGTTAAGGGTAAGGTTATGGTTAGGTTAAGGTTAAGATTAAGGTTAGGTTAAGGTTAAGGTTAAGGTAAAGGTTAAGTTTAAGGAGGTAAGGTTAAGGTTAAGGTTAAGGGTAAGGTCAAGGTCAAGGTTAAGTTTATGGTTATCGGAAGGTTAAGGTTAACCTTGACCTTGACCTTAACCTTAACCTTACCTTTACCTTAACCTTAACCTTAACCTTCCCATAACCGTAACCTTAACTTTGACTTTACCCTTAACCTAACCTTAACTGTAACCTTAACCTAACCCTAACCTTGACCAAACCCTTAACCTTAACTATAATCTAACATTAACCTTGACCTTAACTATAACCTTAAATTTACCCTTAACCTAATCTTAACCTTGACCTAACCTTAAACTTGACTTTACCTTAACCTATCCTTAACCTTAACCTTCCCATAACCTTTACCTTAACCTAAATCTAACCTTGACCCTAGCCATAACCTTAACCTTGACCTTAACTATAGCCTAACCCTAAACTTGACCAAACACTTAAACTTAACCTTAACCTTACCCTTAACCTTAACCTGACTAAACCGATAACGTTAACCTTAACCTTATCTTAAATTTAACTATAACCTAACCCTAACCTTGAGCAAACCTTAACCTTAACCTTAACTTTACCTTTCACTTAACCTTAACCTTAAGCTTGACCTAACCAAGGTTAACGTTAAGGTTAAGGTTATGTTAAGGTTAAGTTTAGGTTAAGGTTAAGGTTAGGTTAAGCTTAAGCTTAAGGTCAAGGTCAGGTTAAGGTTAGGTTATAGTTACATTAAGGTTAAGCGTAAGGGTTATGTTAATGTTAAGGTTAAGGGTTAGGTTAAAGGTAAAGGCTAAGGTTAAGTTAGGTTATAGTTAAGGTTAAGGTTAGGTCAAGGTTAGGTTATAGTTAAGGTTAAAGTTAAAGGTAAAGTTAAGGTCAAGGTTAGGATTAGGTTATAGTTAAGGTTAAGGTTAGGTTAAGGGTAAATTCAAGGTTAAGGTTAAGGTTAAGGTTATAGGTTTAGTAAGGTTAACCTTAACCTTGACTTTAACTATAATCTAACCTTGACCTTAACCTTAACCTTACCTTTACCTTAACCTTAACCTTAACCTTAACCTTGAACTTAACCTTGACCTTGACCTTAACCTAACCTTAACCTTAACATTAACCTTAACCTTAACCTTAACCTTTCCCTTAACCTTATTCTAACTAAACCCATAACGTTAACCTTAGCCTAACCTTAACCTCATCTTAACCTTAACTATAACCTAACCCTAACCTTGACCAAACCTTAACCTTAACCTTAACTTTACCCTTAACATAACCTTAAACTTAACCTTAACCTTGGTTATGTTTAGGTTAAGGTTAAGATTAAGGTTAGGTTAAGGGTTTGGTCAAGGTCAAGGTTAAGGTTAGGTTAAGGGTAAGGTTAACTTGACTAAACCTTAACCTAACCTTAACCTTAACCTTAACCTTAACCTAATGCTAACTAAGGTTAAATTTAAGATTAAGGTTAGGTTAAGGGCAAAGTTAAGGTTAAGTTTAAGGTTTGGTCAAGGTTAGGGTTAGTCTATAATTAAGGTTAAGGTTAGGGTTAGGTTATAGTTAAGATCAATGTTAAGGTTAAGGTTATGGTTAAGGTTAAGGTTAAGGTTAGGTAAGGGTTAATGTTAAGGGTAGGCTATAGTGAAGGTTAAGGTTAAGACCTGTAAACTTAAAACTTAACCTTAACCAAACCTTAAACTTAACCTTCCTTATATTAACCTTAACGTTAACCTAACTATAACCTTACCTTAACCTAACTTAACCTTAACCTTAACCTTAAAATTAACCGTAACCTTAGGCTAAGGTTAAGGTTAGGGTAAGGTTAGGCTAAAGGTTCAAGTTAAGGTTAAGGTTAAAGGTTTGGTCAAGGTTAAGGTTAAGGTTAAGATTAGGTTAAGGTTAAGTTTAAGGGTAAATATAAGGTTATGGTTAAGATTAAGTTACGGTTAGGTTATAGTTAAGGTTAAGGCTAAGGTTAAGGTTAGGATAAGGTTAAAGTTAAGGTTAATGTTAAGGTTTGGTCAGTTTAAGATCAAAGTTAAGGTTAAGGTTAGGTTAAGTTTAAGGTTAAGGTTAAGGTTAAGCTTCAGGTGAAGGTTAAGGGTAAGGTTAAAATTAAGGTTAAGGTTAAGGTCAAGGTTAAGGGTAAATGTTTTGGTCAAGGTTAGTGTTAGGTTATAGTTAACATCAAGGTTAAGGTTAGGTTAAGGTTAAGGTTAAGGTTACGGTTAAAGTTAAAGTCAAGGTTAAGGGTTTGGTCAAGGTTAGGGTTAGGTTAAGGTTAAGGTTAACGTTATGGTTATGGGAAGGTTAAGGTTAAGGTTATGGTTAGGTTAAGGTTAGGTTAGGTTAATGTTAAGGTTAAGGGTTATGGGTTTATTCAGGTTAAGGTTAAGGTTAAGGTTAGGGTAAGGTTATAGTTAACGTCAAGGTTAAGATTAGGTTATAGTTAATGTTAAGGTTAGGGGAAGGTTAAGGTTAAATTTAGGTTAAGGTAAGGTTAAGGTTATGGGTTTAGTCAGGTTAAGATTAAGGTTAAGGTTAAGGTTAAGGTTAGGTTAAGTTTAAGGTTAAGGTTATGGTGAAGGGTAAAGTTAAGGTTAAGGTGAGCGTTAAGGGTAAAGTTAAAGTTAAGGGTAAGGATAGGGTTAGGTTAAGGGTAAAATCAAGGTCAAGGTTAAGGTTAGGTTAAGGGTAAAATCAAGTTTAAGGTTAAGGTTAAGGGTTTGGTCAAGGTTAGGGTTATGTTATAGTTAAGGTTAAGGTTAAGGTTAAGGATAAGGTTAAGGTTAAGGTTAAGGTTAAGCTCAAGGTCAAGGTTAATGTTAATATAAGGTTAAGGGTAAGGGTAAGGTTAAGGTTAAGGTTACGTTAAGGGTAAAGTCAAGGTTAAGGTCAGGTTAACGTTAAGATAAGGTTGTGGTTAAGGTTAAGGTTAAGGTTAGGTTAAGGGTAAAGTTATGGTTAAGGATAAGGTTAAGGTTAGGTTAGGGTTAGGTTTTAGTTAAGGTTAAGGTTAAGGTTAAGGTTAAGGTTAATGTTAAGGGTTTAGTCAATGTTAGGGTTAGGTTATAGTTAAGGTCAATAGTAAGGTTAGGTTATAGTTAAGATTAAGGTTAAGGTTATGGGAAGGTTAAGGTTAAGGTTGAGGTTAAGTTAAGGTTAAGTTTAAGGTTTGGCAAAGGTTAGGGTTAGGTTATAGTTAAGCTCAAGGATAAGGTTAGGTTAAGGTTAAGGTTACAGGTTTAGTCAGGTTAAGGTTAAGGTTAAGGTTAAGGTTACGTTAAGTGTAAAGTCAAAGTTAAGGTTATGGTTATGGGAAGGTTAAGATTAAGTCTTGGTTAAGGTAAAGTCAATGTTAAGGTTAGGTTAAGGTTAAGGTTAAGGTTAAGGTTGTGGTTATGGGAAGGTTAAGGTTAAGGTTAAGCTTATAGTTAACGTCAAGGTTAAGGATAAGGTTAAGGTTATGGTTAAGGTTAAGGTTAAGCTTAGGTAAAGGTTAATGTTAAGGGTAGGTTACAGTGAAGGTTAAGGTTAAGACCCATAACCTTAACCTTCACCCTTAACCTTAACCTTAACTTTACCCATAACCTTCACTATAACCTAACCTTACCTTAACCCTAACCTTAACCTTAAATTTAACCTTAACCAAACCATTAACCTTAACCTTAACCTGAAAGTTAACCTTATCCTTAACCTTGACGTCAACCTTAACTTAAACTAAAACTTAACCTTAACCTTACCCTTAACCTTATCTTAACCTTAACATTAACCTTAACGTTCCCATATGCTTAACCTTAACTTAACCAAACCTTAAACTAATCTTAACTTTACCCTTAACATTAACCTTCACCTTAACTTTACCCTTAACCTTGACCTTGACCTTAACCTTAACCTTGACCTTGACCTTAATCTTAACCTTAACCTTACCTTAACCTAACTTTAAACTTAACCTTCCCATAACCTCAACCTTTACCTAACCTTACCATAACGATAACCTTAACCTTACCTTAACCTAACATAACCTTGAACCTAACCTTAACCTTAACCTTAATCTTAACCTTAACCTTAACCTAACTAAACAGGTAACCTTAACCTTAACATTAACCTAACCGTTAACCTTAACCTTGACCCTAACTATAACCCAACATTAACCTTGACCAAGCCCTTAACATTAACCTTAACCTAAAATTAACCTTAACCTATCATTAACCTTAACCTTAACCTTACCCTTAACCTTTACCTTAACCTTAACTTAGCCTAACCTTAACCCCTTAACCTTAACCTTAGCCATAACCCTAACCTTAACCCTAATCCTAACCATAACCCTAACCTTAACCTTAACCTTAACCTTAAGGTACAGATTTAGTAAGGTTAAGGGTAAGGCTAGGTTAAGGGTAAATTTAAGGTTAAGGGTAAGGATAAGCTTAAGGATAAGGTTAGGTTAAGGTCAAGGTTATGGTTAAGGTTAGGTTAAGGTCAAGGTTATGGTTAAGGTTAGGTTAGCCGTAAAGTTAAGGTTAAGGTTAAGGTTAAGGTTAAGTTAATATTAGGCTAAGGTTAAGGTTAAGGTTAAAGTTAGGGTAAGGTTAAGATTAATGTTAAGGTTCAGGGTTTGGTCAATGTTATATTTAGGTTATAGTTAAGGTCAAGGTTAAGGTCAAGGTTAAGTCAAGGTTAGGTCAAGGTTAGGTTAAGGTTAAGGTTAGGTAAAGGCTAAAGTTAAGGTTAATGTTAACCTTAACCTTAACCTAACCTTACCTTAACTTTACCCTTAAGGTAAACTTTAACCTTGACCATAACCTAAACATTAACCTAACTTTAACCTTAACTTTAACCTTAACTTTCCCCTAACCTTAACCCTAAAATTACCCTTAACCTAACCTTAACATTAACTTTACCCGTAACATAATCTTAACCTTAACCTAACCTTAACCTTAACATTAACCTTAACCTTAACCTTAAGGTTAAGGTTTAGGTTAAGGTTAGGGAAGGTTAAGGTTAAAGTTATGGTAAGGTAAGGTTAAGGTTATGGGTTTAGTCAGGTTAAGGGTGAAGGTTAAGGGTAAGGTTAAGGTTAAGGATATGGGCTTATTCAAGTTAAGGTTAAGGTTATAGTTAAGGTTAAGGTTAGGTTAAGGGTAATGTTAGGTTAAGGTTAAGGTTAGGGTTAAGGTTATGTTATATTGAATTTTAAGGTTAAGGTTAAGGTAATGGTTAGGGTAAGGTTAGGGTTAGGTTATAGTTAAGGTTAAGGTTAAGTGTAAAGTTAAGGTCAAGGTTAACCTTACCCTTAACCTAACCTTACCCTTCACTTAACCAAACCTTAACCTTTCCCCCTTAACCTTAACCTTAACCTGACTAAACCCGTAACCTTAACCTTAACCTTAACCTTAAATTTACGCATAACCTAACCTTAAACATAACCTTAACCTTAAGATTAACCTTAAACTTAACCTTACCCTTACCCTTAACCCAACCTTAACCTTAACCTTAGCGTAACCTTAACCTAACATTAACCTCAACTATAACCTTAACCTTAAACTTAACCTAACCTTAACCTTGACCTTAACCTAACCATTAACCTTAACCTTAACATTAACCTTCCCATAACCTTAACATCAACCTTAACCATAACCTAACCTTAACCGTGACCTTAACTATAACCTAACCTTAACCTTGACCTTAACTATAACCTAACCCTAAGCTTGACCAAACCCTTAACATTATCCTTAACCTTAACCTTAACCATAACCTTAACCTTAACCTAACCTTAACCATAACTTGAACCTTAACTATAACCTAACCCTAACTTTAGCCTAACCATAACCTTTACTTAATCTTAAATTTACCCTTAACCTTAACCTTACCCTTAACCTTAACCTTAACCTTAACCTTAACCTTAACCTTAAGGTTAAGGGTTTATTTAAGGTTAAGGTTAGGTTAAGGTTAAGGTTAATGTTAAGGGTTTGGTCGAGGTTAGGGTTAGGATATAGTTAACCTTAAACTTAAACTTAACCTTAAAATTAACCTTTACTTAACCTTAAGCTTAACTATAACCTGACCCTAACCTTGATCAAACACTTAACCTTAACCTGACTAAACATGTAACCAAACCCATAAACTTAACCTTAACTTGACTAAACCCTTAAAGTTAGGTTAAGGGTAACATTAAGGTTAAGGGTAAGGTTAAGGTTAGGATTAAGGTTGTGGTAAGGTTAAGATTAGTTTAAGGGTAAATTTAAGGTTAAGGTGAGGGTTAAAGTTAAGGTTAAGGTTAGGGTAAGGTTATGGTAAGGTTAGGTTATATTTAAGGTCAAGGTTAAGGTTAGCTTAAGGTTAAGGTTAGGTTAAGGTAAAGTCAAGGTTAAGGTTAGGTTAAGGTTAAGGGTAAGGGTAAGGTTAATGTTAAGGTTAATGTTAAGGGTAAGGTTAAGGTCAAGGCTAAGGTTATGTTAAGGGTAAAGTCAAGGTTAAGGTTA
Organism: Pinus albicaulis; assembly: GCA_034641835.2. Classification (NCBI taxonomy): domain Eukaryota; kingdom Viridiplantae; phylum Streptophyta; class Pinopsida; order Pinales; family Pinaceae; genus Pinus; species Pinus albicaulis. The sequence continues at coordinate 832,770,533 of CM076580.1, forward strand.
CGCTAAGGGTTTGGTCGAGGTTAAGGTTTGGTTATAATTAAGGTCAAGGTTAAGTTTATGGGAAGTTTAAGGTTAAGGTTAAGGTTAAGTTCAGGTTAAGGTTAAGGTTTGGTCAAGGTTAGGGTTACACTATGCGTAAAGGTTAAGGTTAGGGTCAAGGTTAAGGTTATGGTTAAGTTCAAGGTTAATATTAAGGGTTTGGTAAAGGTTAGGGTTAGGTTCTAGTTAAGGTCAAAGTTAGGTTTAAGGTTAAGGTCAAGTTTAAGGTTAGGTTATGTTGGGTATGTGTTATATTCTTTCCACGACTTGTATGTTGGTCCTTAATTTCTGGTGGGTAGTCTGTGTCCATGGTTTTGTTCATGGTTTTGCACATGGTTTTGGGGTACGATGGTTTTCGGCCCCTGATATTTTTGTAGATCCGGTCAAGGGAACTATGGTTATGTTCTAATCCAGGATTTATGGATTGGGGTTTATGTATGCTTCAACATGTATATATATGTGTTGTAACACTAAAAGAAATAATGAAAAATCAAGTTGGTCGTCCCGATTTGGGATCCAGGGGAAAATCTCTGTGTTTATCTATTTTATGTTTTATGCTCTCGCTATTGTTTATTTTATATTATAAGATTCATGTGTAGATAATTTCTGTTCAGGGTTAAAACCTACATTTGGTATCGAAGCTGTTTCGGCTTCAAGGGGACGCCTTTGCTGCTGAGGTTTTTTAGTTCGGGCCTGAGGTAGATCATGTTCAGTGGGAGATCTGTGGGATCGATTCTTGCGGTGAGAGAAGATGGCGAGCGGCGAAAAGATAGAGATCGAGAAATTTAATGGTCAGAGTTTTGAGTTGTGGAAGCTCAAGATGGAGGATCTGCTGGTGGATAAAGATCAGTGGATCACGGTAGATCCAGGTACTAAGCCAACAGGAATTTCAGATGAAGACTGGAAGAAACTGGATCGAAAGGCTAAAAGCACAATATGGTTGTGTGTCTCAGATTCAGTATTGTTGAATGTATCTGGGGAAGCTACGGTGCAGACCTTGTGGGAAAAGCTAGGGACTTTGTACCAATCTAAGTCTCTAGTGAATAAGTTGTTCCTGCGGAAAAAGCTGTATAACCTGAGGATGAAGGATGGAGACTCAGTGACAGAGCATATGAATGCCTTCAATACTATGGTAAGTCAGTTGTCATCTGTGGATATTAAAATCTCAGATGAAGATCAATGCATTAGTTTGTTGTGTTCTCTACCAGACTCATGGGATAGTCTGGTTATTGCAACAGGTAGCAATACAAATACCTTGAATTTTGATGACATTGTCTCAGCTTTTCTGTCGGAGGAAATCAGACAGAGAAATATGGAGGGTCAGAATGGAGATGCCTTATTTGTACGAGGAAGGTCCTAGAACAAAAACAAGAATAAGGTTTTGAGTGGGAGATCCAAATCTAGAGGGAGATCTAAATCTCCTGGAAATTTTGTAAAGGTGTGCTAGAAATGCGGAAAGGAAGGGCACTACAAACAGGACTGCAGATCTAAAGCTCCTAAGAAAGGAAAGGGATCTGATGATGCTCCTTCTACAGAGGCAAAAACCACCGTGGATGAAGGTGTGGATGTGTATTTGGCCTCTTCTTCAAATACACATGTAGATCATGAGTCATGGTTGATTGAATCAGGTGCATCCTTTCACTTCACTCCCCATAGGGAGTGGTTCTGCGAGTGTGAGAAATATGATGGTGGTGATGTCTTCCTAGGGGATGATAGGAAGGCCAGAATCATCGGACGTGGAAAGGTCAAGCTGAAGCTACAAGGTGGGAGGATTAGAACACTTCCTGGTGTTTTTAATATTCCTGCATTGGCCAAAAATCTGATTTCTGTAAGCAAGATGGATGATGCAGGTGTAAAAATAGTGTTCGAAAAATATGCCTGCAAGATGGTTCGGGGAGCACTAGTATTAATGCAGGGAGTTCGGACTCGAACTTTGTACAAGCTACAAGGTAGCACTGTTATTGATTTTTGTAACAGTTCTGTGGTTCCTGAAAGTGGGACGGAAAGTCTAGCTATCTATGGAGAAAAGACCATGCTATGGCATCAAAGGCTTGGACATATTGGAGAGAAGGGCCTTCGGATACTGCATAGAGATGGTATGGTAGAAGGTATGTCTAATTTCTCTCTAGATTTCGATTTCTGTGAACAATGTGTATATGGGAAGCAAAATCGGGTGAGTTTTCCTTCTGGTGCTAAGAGGGCAAACAATATATTAGAACTTGTGCACAATGATGTGTTTGGGCCTGTGTCAGTTCCACCACTAGGAAAGTCTGTGTACTATGTTTCATTCACAAATGACTTCTCAAGGAATACATGTATATATTTCTTGAGGAAGAAATCTGAATTCTTTGACAAATTTAAATAATTTAAGGCTCTGGTGGAAAACCAGACAAAGAAGAAGATAAAGGCGTTGAGGACAGATAATGGTGGGGAGTTATGCAAGAAGGAATTTGAAGATTTCTGTAAGAAGTGTGGTATAGCACGGCAGAAGACTACTCCATACACACCTCAGCAAAATGGAGTTGCAGAAAGAATGAATAGAAAATTGATGGAAAAGGCAAGAAGCATGCTCAGTGGTACCGGGTTAGGACAAGAATTCTGGGCAGAGGCAGTGGAGACTGCATGTTACTTAGTTAACGGATCACCTTCATCAGCGTTGGAGGATAAGACCCCACATGAGGTATGGACTGGTAAGAAACCCTCTATTTCACATCTAAGGGTATTTGGATGTGATGCATATGTACATGTTCCAAAAGAGAAAATGACCAAGTTGGATAATAAATCTCAAAGGTGCATCTTTATTGGGTATAAGGATGGTTTAAAGGGTTACAAGCTTTGGAACCCAGAAACAAGGAAGGTTGTGTACAGCCGAGATGTGGTGTTTAGAGAAGTGAAAGATGTTGTTAAACATGAATTCCTACCAAAGGAACCTAATAAGATAGAGTTTGAGCTAAAGGAGGATGAATCAGACTCTACAATAGAAGAAGACTTAGAAGATGAAGAGCCACAAACTCCAGCTTTGAGAAGATCAGTTCAGGAAAGAAGGCAACCAGAAAGGAACAATCCATCTGCTTTCTGTTAAAGTTTTGCCTTAACTATAACTAATGATGAACCTAGAACTGTGAGGGAGGCAGTAGATTCAGAGGATGGAAAACTATAGAAGGAGGCCATGGTTGATGAAATGGTATCCTTGCACAAAAACGATGCATAGGATCTGGTGGAGTTGCCGGCTAGAAGGAAGCCCATTGGGAGAAAATGGGTGTTTAAGAAGAAGATGAATGTAGAAGGCAAGGTGGAGAAATACAAAGCTCGGTTGGTAGCGAAAGGTTATTCCCAGGTGTTGGGAATTGATTTTAGTGATATTTTTTCTCCTGTTTCCAAAGTTACTTCTATTAGATTACTTTTATCTGTTGCTGCTGCATTTGATTTTGAGATAGAACAGATGGATGTGAAGACAACATTTCTTCACGAGGATATAGAAGAGGAGATCTACATGAAGCAACCTGAAGGCTTTATGGTGAAGGGTAAGAAAGAACTAGTATGCAGGTTGAAGAAGTCTCTGTATGGGTTAAAGCAGTCACCAAGGATGTGGTATCAGAAATTTGATACCTATATATGGGGACTTGGCTTCACCAGAAGCAAGGAGGATCACTGTGTTTATTTTAAATTAATTGGTGACCGTGTTATTTATTTGGTCTTGTATGTGGATGATATGTTGTTGATTGGAAATGATAAAGAAATTATCCAATATTTGAAGACCCAACTATTCTCCAAATTCGACATGAAGGATCTGGGTGTTGCAAACTATATTTTGGGCATGGAAATTAAGAGAGATCGGGAAAAGAGGAAGCTCAGGTTAAACCAGAGGAATTATGTCGAGACTATATTGCAGAGGTTCAATATGCAGGATAGTAAACCGGTGAATGTTCCTATTCCTATAGGTGTAAATATGTCTGCTGAACAATGTCCCAAGACATAAGAAGAAGAGGAGTATATGTCTCGTGTTCCATATGCAAGTGCAGTGGGTAGCCTAATGTATGCAGTGGTCTGTACTAGACCAGACATTACACATGCAGTGGGAGTATTGAGCAGGTTTATGTCAAACCCAGGGAAGGAGCATTGGACAATAGTGAAGCGGGTTTTCAGATATTTACATGGCACTAGTGATTATGGCTTGTGCTACCAGGGAAGACCAGGATTGGAAAGAATGTTGGACATTCGTGGTTTTTTTGATGCAGACTAGGCTGGAGATTTGGACCAAAGAAGATCTACAAGTGGGTATGTGTTTAGCTTATTTGGAGGCGCAGTCAGTTGGATGAGTAAAAGAGAGTCTGTAGTGGCTCTTTCAACTACAGAGGCAGAATACATAGCAGCCACTCATGCAAGCAAGGAAGCAATTTGGTTGCAGAGATTGTGTTCAAGTATGGGGTTGGTATAGCAAGCTATAAGGATAGACTGTGATAGCCAAAGTGCAATTTTCTTGGCTAAGAACCCTGCTTATCATTCAAAGACAAAGCACATTGATGTTCAATATCACTTTGTTAGAGATATGGTTGAGGCTAAAAGGATGTTGCTGGTAAAGGTGGACACTTTGAAGAATGTTGCAGATGCATTAACAAAGTCTGTGAGCACTCAGAAGTTCTCTTGGTGTAGATAAACAATGGGTGTTGAAGAATTGGGCCAATGACTAAGCTCTCTTGTGACCCCCTGTGGAAAGAAAACAACAAGTGGGAGAATGTTGGGTATGTGTTATATTCTTTCCATGACTTGTATGTTGGTCCTTAATTTCTGGTGGGTAGTCCGCGTCCATGGTTTTGTGCATGGCTTTGCACATGGTTTTGGGGTACGATGGTTTTCGGCCCCTGGTATTTTTGTAGATCCGGTCAAGGGAACTACGGCTATGTTCTAATCCAGGGTTTATGTATGCTTCGGCATGTATATATATGTGTTGTAACACTAAAAGAAATAATGAAAAATCAAGCTGGTCGTCCCGATTTGGGATCCAGGGGAAAATCTCTATGTTTATTTGTTTTATGTTTTATGCTCTCGCTATTGTTTATTTTCTGTTATAAGATTTGTGTGTAGATAATTTCTGTTCAAGGTTAAAACCTACAGGTTAAGGGTAAATCCAAGGTGAAGGTTAAGGTTCAGGTTAGGGTAAAGGTTCAAGTTAGGGTTAATTTTAATGGTCTGGTCAAGTTTAGGGTTAAGGTTTGGTCAAGGTTAGGGTTAGGTTATAGTTAAAGTCCAGGTTAAGGTTAGGTTAAGGGTAAAGTTATGGTTAAGGGTAAGTTAGGTTAAGGTTATGGCTAGGTCAAGATGAAGGTTAAGGTTATGGGAAGGTTCAGGTTAACCTAACCTTAACCTTAACCTTAACCTTCACTATAACCTAACCTTAACCTTGAACTTAACTATAACCTATCCTTGAGCTTAACCTTAACCTCACCTTTACCTTAACCTTAACTATAATCTAACCCTAACCTTGACCAAACCCTTAACATTAACCTTAACCTAACCCTAACCTTAACCAAACCCTTAACCTTAACCTAATCTTAACCTTAACCTAACTGTATGCTTAACCTAACTTTAATGTTAACCTTAACCTTAGCCTAACAATAACCATAACCTTAATCATAAAATAACCCTAACCTTAACTTTACCCTTAACCGAACCTTAACCTTAACCTAACCCTAACCTTAACTTTACCCTTAACATTAACATTAACCTTAACCTAATCTTAAATTTAACCTAACCGTAACCTTATCCTAACCTTAACCTTAGCCTAACCATAACCTTAACCTTAACCTTGACCTAACTCTAACCTTAATTTACCCCTAGATTAACCTTAACCTAACCCTAACCTTAAGTTTACCCTTAACCTAACCTTAACCTTGACCAAACCCTTAACCCTAACCTTTACCTTAACCTTACCCTAACCTTATGTTAACCTTAACCTAACCTTAACCTTGAATTTACTCTTAACGTAACCTTAACCTTAAACTTAACCTTATCCTAACATTAACCTAACCCTTAACCTTAACCTTAACCTTGACCTAAGCCTTAACCTTAACCTTACCTTAACCTAACTTTAACCTTAACCTTAACCTTAACCTTAACCTAACCTTAATGGTTTAGTTGAGTTAAGGTTAGGTTAAGTTTAAGGTTAAGGTTAAAGGTTTGGTCAATGTTAGGTTAAGGTTAAGGTTAAGGTTAAGGTTAAGGTCAACGTCAAGGTTAACCTTAACCTAACCTTCCCCTAACCTTAACCCTAACCTGAGGTAAAGTTAATGTTAAGGTTAAGGGGTTATGGTTATGTTAAGGAAAATTCAAGGTTAAGGTTAAGTTAAGGGTAAAGTTAAGGTTAAGGTTAATTTTTGGTCAGGTTAAGGTTAAGGGTCAAGTTAAGTTTAAGGTTAACCTTACCCTTACCTTAAACATACCCTTAACCTTAACCTTAACCTAACCCAACCATAACTTTACCCTTAACCTAAACTTAACCTTGACTTTACCCTTAACATAACCTTAACCTTAACCAAACCCTTACCCTTAACCTTGACCTTAACCTTAACTTAACGTAAACATTAACTTTAACTTTACCCTTAACCTTATCATAACCTTAACCTTAACCTTCCCAAACCCTTAAGGTTAGGTTAAGATCAAGGTTAAGGTTAGGGTTAAGTTTAAGGTTAGGTTAAGTTTAGGTCAAGGGTTGGTTTAGGTTAAGGTTAGGGTTAACGTTAAGGTTAGGTTAAGGTTAAGGTTGATCCGGATTTTATGCAGGAACACAACATAATACATATATAACCATAAAGAGAGAGATGCAGCGGAAATAATGTTTCATTTTATTATAATCAAAGAATGATTGAAACAAGATTACAAACTTATTGGAAATAAGATAGGGTGCTGGTAACGTGTCTCTGAGAATATATTTGGCATACGTAGGCCTCTGAACTGTGTTACATTGAGGCTCACAGGCCTATTACAGACATAATGGAAATAGATGAGCTAAGGTACTAGCAACACTTATCTCTAAGAAGAGATGTGTCGGCTACCAGCCCCTGAAATATGTTACAATGAGGCTCGAAGGCCTATTTATTGTTTAGAAACAATGTAAAATCTGTAACGTCCCAAAACCTAATCCTAAGAGATGAAGCACCAAAACTGTGGGCCCCATTTGGGTAAATTGGTGTTTCAAGTTCCCGAGGACGTAAATTTGGCTTACAATCTCCGTTTGACATGCTCAATACCTCGTTAGAAATATCTATATGAGGAATATAACTTTTGAGTGAGAAACATTAGTCTATTACCCATGTTGCTCCTCGTTTTGCCAAAAAACGTCGTTTAGGGCCTCAAAACGGCTCCGGAAGTTCAGGACCCAAAAAACTGCTAAAAATAGTAAGTTGTGTTGAAACTGAAAAACTGAAAGAATTGATGCTGCGGGTCCAAATGGAATAGGTGGGTGGCCACTAATATCAACCTAGATCAATGGTTAAGTTTAAGGTTAGGTTAATTTAAGGTTAAAGTTAAGGCTAAGGTTAGGTTAAGGGTAAAGTTAAGGTTAAGGCTAGTGTTAAGGTTAGGGGAAGGTTAAGGTGAAGGTTAAGGTTAAGGTTAGGGTTAAGGTTAGGGTAACCTTATAGTTAAGGTCAAGGTTAAGGTTAAGGGTAAGGTTATAGTTAGGTTAAGGTTAAGGTTAGGTTAAGGTTAAGATAAGGTTAAGTTTAAGGTTAAGATTAGGTTAAGGGTAAAGTTAAGGTTAAGGTTAAGTTAAGGTCAAGGTTAAGTTTAAGGTTAAGGGTAAGGTTAAGCTTAAGCTTAAGGTTAAAGGTTTAGTTAGGTTAAGGTTAAGGTTAAGGGTAAGGTTAAGGTCAAGGTTAAGGTTACGTTAAGGGTAAATTCAACGTGAAGGTTACGTTAAGGGTTTGGTCAAGGTTAAGATTAGGTTAAGGTTAGGGTTAGGTTATAATTAAGGTCAAGGCTAAGTTTAAGGATAAGGGTGAGGTTAAGGTTAAGGTTAAGGTTAACGTTAGGTTAAGGGTAAATTCAAGGTTAAGGTAAAGGTAAACCTTAAGTTTAATGTCAAGGTTAAGGTTATGTTAAAGGTAAGTTCAAGGCTAAGGTTACATTAAGGGTTTGGTCAAGGTTAAGGTTTTATTAAGGTTAGGGTTAGGTTATAGTTAAGTTCAAGGTTAAGCTTAAGGTTAAGGTTAAGGTTAAGATAAGGTTAAGGGTAAGGTTAAGGTTAAGGTTAGGTTAAATTTAACATTTTGCTTAACCTTAAGGGTTTGTTAAAGGTTAGGATTAGGTTAAGATTAAGGGTAAGGTTAAGGTTAAGGTCAAGGTTAACGTTAAGGTTATGGTTAAGGTTAAGGTTACGGTTATGTTAGGTTAAGGTAAAGTTTAACCTTAACCTTACCCTTAACCCTTAACCTTAGCCTTAATCGTTAACCTTAACCTTATCCTAGCCTTACATTTAACCTTATCTTAACCTTAACCTTAACCTTACCCTTAACCGTAACCTTGAGCTTAACTTTACCCTTAACCTTAACCTTAACTTAACCTTAACTTTACCTTAACCTTGACTTTACCCTTAACATAACCTTAACCTTGACCTTTATGTTAACCTTAACATTAACCTGACTAAACCCGTAACCTTAACCTTAAGCTTAACCTAACCTTACCCTTAACCTTAAGGTTAAGGTTAATGTTAAGGGTTTGGTCAAGGTTAGGGTTAGGTTATAGTTAAGCTCAAGGATAAGGTTAGGTTAAGGTTAAGGATACGGGTTTTATCAGGTTAAGGTTAAGGATATGGGTTTTTTCTGTGTAGAAGAGGCAAAAAGGAGAGTGCGGAGAAGAATAAGACTTAGTGATTTTGGACTATCCGATCTGGACATGTGGACGGTCTAGATCCAATCGGAGGATCGCAATATGGGGATCGCAATCGGGGGTGGTGAGCAACTGCACCGATCGAAAGTTGTAATGTGATTAATTGCAAATCGTCGATCTGCAGATCAGATTGATGGCAGGTGAAACATCGAGGGAAATCACAATCAGAAGTCGGGAGTGAGGCGATGTGATTGCGTGATTGGAGAAAAGGCCAATGCGATTGCATGATCGGGCCTTCGTAATCGGCGGTGGTAAACACTTAAACCACACCAAAGGAAAACTTTCGATGCGATTGGTCGCTTGGTTGTCGGCCTGATTGTATATAGACCTCCAATAGGCCCCAGGCTCATGTATATAGGGGCTAATCAAGTTCGGGCCTTCAAGCTCGGGCTTTTCAATCAACCCATTAAAAATTTTCTGATGCGATTGCGCGATCGGCATTTTTAATCTAACCATTTTTCATTTAACACACGACTTTAGCTTTTTAAATCAAACTTTGGAAAAATGATTTTATGGGTTTTAAAATGAAAAAAGAACATTGGGGAAGAAATATTACAATGTTTTAAGCATCAAAGGCAGGCCCATGGGTTATACGAAAAGATAATTAGATCGAGGGTTTTAAATACAAAGGCTAATCACATCAGAGCTTCGGAACATGGCAAAAGACTTGCGCTCATTGATTTATTTCCAATGCGATAAGCACTGATGAGACTAGCGCCTGGGTTTTATGGCAAGGGCACATGTGGGGAAGTGGTTAGGGGGCTTAGCCAAAGGGGCTAAAGCCTGTAATAAAGAACATGAAATTTTTATGATTTTTCAATGTTTTTAAAGGGATTCGAGGGTTTCGGTAAGGCTAAAAAGTGGGTTTTAAACCTTTCAATGTGGATTTTCATGAATGGAAGAAGGAAAATCATGAAAAAATAGAGGAATTTGATGGAAGAAAAGGGTAAAAGGTTAAGGTTAGTTTTGTGGTGAAAGGAGGAAAAGGGTCTTTGCAGTAGTGTTTGACTTATGAAAATAGCAGAATTTTCAGAGTAAGAAATGGAAACAATAGTAAATTTTAAGATTAATGACCATATGTCTTCATGAGACTTCAAGAGGTAACACTTTTTGCAATAAAATCTATTTCTTAAAGGTTCCAAAATCATTTAGCCACCATTTGGTATGACAAAATTTTATCGGTGGCTAATAGGTCCTACACAATGGTCGTTTGGAGAAAGGATGACACTTCCCATCCTTCACTTTGGAAGATCACGATCCTTCCACTTAATACATATGAACACCTACACACATGTGAAGAAACACAATGATACACAACATAGAATCTAAATCTTTTAACCATACATAGTCAAAGAGGATGTAATTCATTGCATCGAAGACAAAGACACATGAATGAAACCATAATCAATGTCACTTATCATTAATAATAACAAAGGAAAGACAACCAAAAGCTCTGACACTAGATCTTCCCTTGGCAGGGTCGACAACAGAGCACGTCTCAATGAAGCTCGTTGGAAATGGAACAAAGCTCTCTCTCTTCGGCTTGGCTCTCAAAGGCTGTCTAGCTATAGTCTCCTTGCTATAAGTTCAGCTTTTCTCTCTATTGCTATTAGGAATACTATCTTGCTAAGGGAAAATGGAAAGCTTAAATAGATGGTTGAAGGGGAATTGGGATCCCTACAATTGCGTGATTGGACCTATCCTCAAGGAAGCTTCCATGATAGGTGGAAAACCACCTCCTCTACATGGAGATCCAGAGCCAAACTTCCCAACTCATTTTAGAGACTCGTTCATGAGTTTTTTGGAATCAAACTTCTGCTATTTATTTAAAAAAAAACAACCCTTATTAAGCTTGGCACGAGCAGGACTCTGGGATAGAGCGCCAATTGGTGCGCCCTCTTTGGTGGATATTCCCCATTGGCCCAAGGGCTAAATTGGCTAGTCACACCAAGGCCAAAATATTATTTTTTAGGGTTTTTCAAAGGAAACTATATTTAGAGGAAATATTGTACTTGTCAAGGGGGATGCCATGAAGGTGGCTTCAGGTTATGTCACTACTCATAGGTCACGAAAAAGACCCTCCGATGTGCGGGACGGGGGATTGCAGGGACAGTGACAAATTACTGTGTAACAGTTAGGTTAAGGGTAAGGTTAAGGTTACCGTTAGGTTCTAATGAAGGTTATGGTTAGGGTAAAGTTAGGGTTTGGTTATAGTTAAGGTTAAGGTTAGGTTAAGGTTAAGTTTAGGGTTAAGGTTAAGGTTATGGTTATGGGAAGGTTAATGTTAGGTTAAGGTTAAGGATAAGGTTAAGGTTAAGGTTAAGGGTTTGGTAAATGTTAGGGTTAGGTTATAGTTAAGGTTAAGATTAGGTTTGGTTAAATTTAAAGTGAAGGTTAAGGTTAAGACTCATAACCTTAACCTTGAACTTACCCTTAACCTTAATCTTAAATCTAACCCTAACCTTGACTTTATCCCTAAATTAACCTTAAAATTCACTATAACCTAACACTAACCTTGACCAAACCCTTAACCTTAACCTTACCCTAAACCTTAATAAACCCATAACCTTTGTTAGACTCCTATACCAATAGGTGTCATTTTTCATGATTGAGTTATTGAACTATGCAATATGTTCAAACCTTTTTCTTGTTGCAAAGGTGTTCCATATTCTTAAAAAATCAAAAAATCAAAAAATTTAAAAAATGTAAAGAGGGTATACCCTAAAATAAAATTAAAGGGTGAAAAAATAAAATTGGCCAAAAAAGTGAAAGAAAACGAACCCCATCAAAAGAAAGGCCAAGGAAAGTGTGCAAGTCTAAATGCCACTACTATTTCATTTTCTGTAATAAACAAAATTGTGTGCAGTTTGTCAAACTTTTTCCACAATTTATGAAGATTCAAACTATTTAAACTTGACTCATTCATTTTTCAATTTCATGCTGTAGAATAGAGAATAAATATCTGACCAAATATTTTAATCTTGGCAGATAAGTAGATAGGTAGAGTTAATAAAAGGTGCTGAACAGTTTAATCTGAGCCCTTGGATGTAATAAGTGTAGACTTAGATAGGTTTGCCATGTAAAAGAAAAAGAAGATTGATAAGGGTTTGCCAGTCTAAGAGAACCCTAATAAAGAAGAGAAAATGGTAGAGTAAGTAGGTAGGGTAGGTAGATGTTGTTGCAGAATTACATGTGATGAATGATGTTCCAAATGTGTTCAATTTTAATTTCATCACAAGTGCAAAGGCAGATACTACATTGGAAAAAGTTCAGAGCAAACCAAAGTCAAGATTATTAACTTCCCTTTCATTTTCCCTTAAAGATTTCACTAATTTCCCTAAGCACTAAGGTATTTGAAGATTAGAGGGGCTCAAGGCATTTCCTTGACTTTTGGAGGGACCGGACCCTCAACCCAATAATTGGAAAAAACCTGAGTACTTGAAATCATCCATTATCACATTCATTCACCTCTCAAAAATATTTTCCTAAGTAAAATCCCATTTTTCTTAGGAAAATCCTTCAATATTTCATGAAAAGCCCTCAGAATCACTTTTATTCTAAGTTTAAGTGATGAAAGTATAATAATGCCATTTACTTTTGAATCTTCACTTTCTTGGTTATATTTGAGTGGTTTGAGTTTACATTGTCCTCTTGTCATATTAACTCTAATTTATATATTAACTCCCTATGAAAATCACCTTGTCCTATTATAAATAAATCCTTTTATAGTAATATCCCCAAATCCCTTATATTATGATTTTTTAGCCAAAATTATTTAATTCCTATTTATTCAAATCAAAAACCCACAATATACCCCCTTTTTGGCTAAAATATAACATTATTATTATTCCCGCCCCCCTACAATAAATAAATCGCATTGATTTAATTATTGTATAAATAGAAATATGAAAAAACGTTTAAACATATTATATATGTTTAAAAATAAAAATAAAATAATGCTTGGCCATCCACCGTACTAGGGATTAATTAATCCACACGATTAATTAATAACCAACCCCATCCAATCAAACTCCGCCCAATGAGTTTAATTAACAGTTAATTACATTGTGCCTGCGCCGTTAATTCCCTACCATCTCCCTGTCCCGTCGACCACGCAATCGACATATCAAATATATACGGTCCTCATCCATTTCGCTGGCCATCCGCGTACAAAAGATAACGTGTGATGGCCAAGCGGTTTTCAAACAATGTCGTGCTACGTGTCAGTCATTATATCGCATCGCTGCCCTTCCGCCTAAAACCAACTTCCCTCATAAGCGGTGAGATAGAAACCAATTACCACATTTCCTCTCATGACATGTCCATTGTACCATGCTGACGTCATACATTAAAATAATAAAAAATTTCCGCCACCCATTGAATTTGTGAATAAAACAAAATAAGCCCGTGTTTTTCATTTTTCTCATTCGCAGAGAACGACTACACTTCCATGCATAATAATTCAAAATTTTCATAGCTGAAGACCACCAACCTTTGCCTCATCTAAGAAAATTGCAGTCAAGCATTCAAGAAATCATTCGCCTTATCCAGTACCTTTTTGAAACCAGCGTCATCCTCAGAAAAAATAGGTATTTACCCTAAATGCGCACTGAACTCTGTAAGAAACTCGGCTTTCATTTTCCTTTCACTGAAACAGAGTTGAAAATTAATTTCTAAGTTTAGTTCTAAATACTGAGAAGTGTAATTATATTCCCAAACTTGCAATTGCACTTGTTTTTCCCGTCAAAACCCAAATTTCCATTTTTGAATCCACAAGAACAAAAAATAGAAGTTCCTGTGGCTTTAAATGTAGCACCGTTGAATACCCCTCACAAAGATTTGGATTATTTACCTTTAGCCGATATGGATTTTCAAATTAAAGACCTGGGTATCAGTGAGAATCCCCTTCGAATATTTTGTCGCTACAGACACAATTATTTGAATGGTTCAAACATAATTGGACTCTGGGAAACCAATATGCCCATGTACCTTCTCCCAGCAGTCTGTATCTTCCCTTAAATAATCCATCTTTGCCATGCCAACTATGATCCTAACCAAAGAGCAGTCTTATCCCCAAATCAAGATGTCCTCTTCCTAATAATTGCTCAATCCATAAATGAGATGCTACATTTCGAGCCTGGTCAAGCTCTCACCCCTCTGTACATGGCTGAATTACTTGAGAAGTATACCCAGTTGTCCCATGAAGAGTTAAACCGTCTTTGTCAGACTTTCATGCTGCCAAAAAATCAGCCTAAAGGACCTCCCCCTTATGGCCACACCTATTTTACTGATGAAGGCAGACTTATTTTAAACATGATATCTTCAATAATGGGTTTTAACACTAGTGAGTTTGTTAACCAATTGACCCTAGTGTTATTGTCTATCTTTACCCCTGGACAGCCTCCTACTGTTAAATATGACTTTGCATCTTATATTGCTGACAAAATCCATTTTCAATTCATGAGATTTGGAAATGAGAGAGTATTCAAATAGTCTTCCTTCATATATCATCTCATGATATACTATTAGTCAGAAATTTTTCCTTTCCATATTTAGAAACTTGATGCTAAAGGAAATCCTAGATCAGTTATCTTTTGGTCTGCTATCACCCATCATTCTTCTGATTCTCCTTACTCCTACAATAATTTTATTGATCTATTTGTATATCCAGCAACCACTTTGTTAACTGGAATTTCTCCTCCCAGAGTCAGTAAATAAATCAAGAGAATCCTTCAACTCTCAAAACAATATAAAGTGGGAGATTGGTACTTATATCAGAATTATACTGAAATTAGGATTTATGGATGTGAATTGTGTCCATTCAAGTTGCCTAGATATGTTCCAATGAGACTGTTTTCACTTGAGTATTTTAGACAGATGAACAATTCAGATATAGTTCATTTCTATAATGCCAAGAAGAAGGTGCAACTCAGGATAAAGAGCCAATTAGGTCCCTTTGTTTGTAATTCTAGGGAGGCTGGGAAAGAAGCCGAAAGGATTTTAGAAGACTACCTCAAATTACAAAATAGTTTCTACTGGGAAACCTATGATCCATATAGCTTTATTTGTGACAGAAGAATGAAAAACAAATTATCTCCATAGATTAATTTTAGGATGCCAGAAATTTAACAATATGCAAATACAGAAGAATGGGTGGAAGGAAATTTGGTAGACCAAGATAGTGAACAGGTCAATATTGATAATGTAATGAAAGACCTTGAAAAGATACTTGACCTGGACTCTCTTGGGCAAGTACAGATAGCAGGACCTTCTTCAGCAGGAACTTCACAACAACATTTGCAGGAGATCAGTGCAGTGGCAGTAGAATCAAAAGGAAAATAAAAAGAACCAGACATACAAGTAATTGAAAAGTTCACAATGACAGAGCAACCAGAGACATCCAAAGAAAAAGGACAGGAACAAATCTCTCCCGTTCAATCCAATCCAGTAGAAGTGTCAATTTTGTAGACTCCATTAAATGTGGAAAAGGGAAAAAGGAGAGAAGTTGAAGCTGCTACCCCTTTCATTGGATCTTCACAACAGCCTCAGGCCAAGAGACATAAATTGAATACTCCTCTAGAAATAGAATCTATTGATGAAATCCTTGATATTCAAGGGCCAGAACAATTGGGTAGTCAACAAACAGGGAAAAACAGTGAAACATCCACTACCTCACAAAGGAAAGAGCTACAGAAGCAACAGAGTGTTGAAATATCTTCTTTCAAAACACCAGTTAAAGATACAGGAGATATAAAGAAGAAATTTATCAATATCAAGGCCAGGAATGATCCACTGAGAATTCAAGTATATAATAAATATCTGAAAATGGCTCCAAAAAATCAAGAAAGATTGATGTCAGATTTTGACATCCAACAGGGCAAAATGATAATGAGCCATTTTAGACCCAAAGTGCAACAACCCCAAACAGCTGCTGATTATATTAGGAAAATCATTGAAGTCCTAGCAAAGGATATCCATCCTTTAGATCATATTGAGTTACATAAGCAGACTAGTGAAATGATCTATTCTACTTTGACTGATAAGGCAATGGCAACTCACGGGTTACAAGATTCTTTGGAGAACACCAATACACAGTTACAGCTTGAGAAGAAACTTGAGAAGGCTTCTTCTCAAGCCAAAGACAACAGGATAAAAAAATTGGAAGAAATAATAATTTGTTTGGGACACAATCCAAAGGATGTCAAAGGTATAGAAGCTCTAATTAAGAAAAAAGATGATGACATTGCAGCTTTGAGAAAGCAGTTGAAATTGCCAGCTTCCAGACATCCCCAAACTGAATAAGTAATAAAGAAGAGTTATGAAGAAGAAATGATGGAGTTTCTCTTGAAAATGAATGAGCAAGAAATTGAAACAAAAAATAACTTGAACTAACTTTAAAAGACAAGCAGTCCAATGTTCTATTATCTACTGCAGTGGTTATCACAGGTACAACAAGTCAACCAACAGGTCAGCCAGCAGAGCCATCACAGGTAAATACTTCAACTTTGAGTACAGAGGAATTAGTAAAGCAAATGAATGACTTGAAACTGCAAGTAACAGAACTTCAGTGCACAAAGTTACAGCTTGTTAGTTTGGAATAGAAATATGATCTTTCAAAAATGACTGTTGCTGACAAAACAAGATAAGTCAAAAAGTTGGAAAAATTGGTTAAAGCTTTGGAAAGGGATCTCAAATTGGAGAAACCTTTGAGAGAAATAAATGACAGTATTTGGGATGATATTATTCAGTCAATAAAATATATCTGGTCCTCAATCTAGATAATATACGAGCAGAATGATTTGGTCAAAGTAGCTCTGGATGAAGTTGAGAATACACGAGCATAATTAGGAAATAGGCATGAGGAAGCCAATCAGCTTATACAATTCCTAAACACCCAAACCAAACAGCAACTTGCAAATGTGGGTATTCAAGACAAAACTGCAACAATCTTGGAGATAAAAATATTTTTTACTAAAAGGACTCTTATGCAAAATTTAGAACGAAGGTGTTTGACATGCAAAGTGAAATCATTGCTTTCAGAGAAAGGTTAAATGTTTTATTGAATAAAGGGTTGCCCAGCCCTATGGTTTCAGAAGATAAAATAATGGACCTGGAAACTTTTGTCAAGAAATTGGACATACATGCTCACAATCATTTCATTGCTAGTTCCTCAACCATTTCATCAGAAGCAACATTACCCACAGGAAGGAATCTTCATGACAGATTAGAGAATTTATTTTATCTTGAACATGAAGTAAGACATTTGTTTCCTAGTCAGCCTACTTTCTTCAGATATACCGAGGCTGATGAAACATTAAGGAAACTTCAACGGACCAAAATAGCAGAAGATAAATGGTGGGAAGATCTATTGGAACTTTTGTAAAATTTATCCTTAAAGAAATTTTGCCTATTTACTACAGTATAAAGGATAAAGGGACAAACAAAGGTCAAAGAGTATCAGTTCAGTTAAAGTGTATCAGTAAAAACAAAGAGTATTAGTGAAGCAAGTCAGTTAGAACAAAATTACTGAAGAGGAAAACGAAGAGCTAAAATATAGGTCCTTCCTCCAGCACATTGTCAAAAGGAGGAAACATCACAACATTAGTTGCTTTTTTGTCTTATCTATGAGACCATTTGTCTCTATTTTTATTGTTACTTATTTGTGATTCATCTTAGATTATATCTCGTTTTTTAGGAGATATTTTGTATGATTTTTTTGTATAAATAAGCCCTCAAATGGATTATTGAGGGTGGATTCTTATACTCTGATGTAACATTGAATATTTTGGAATAAAGAGCTTTTGGAGAAAATTTTCTTGGAAAAACTGGACAAGGAATTGAGGTAGAAGAATTTTCTCAGGATTCATGTGTCGAATGGAGGATCAATAAGTCATCTCTATCCCATGTTTTGAAGTTTTACATTTGTTTATGATATCATCTGTGTTTCATTATCTTAATATTTAATGAAAAAGATTAAATCAGAAAGTACTTAGGTGTAATCTGATTTCAGTCGTTAATATTTTAAATTTTTTCCTCTAAACTGGTTTAAACAGCGAATTCTTAATTGCTCCTGTTTGTCTAGTTCATACATCTTTGGTTATTTAGTAAAGAATACTTAACTGCTCTTTATTGATAACCAATTTATTTCTCTTCTCTTGAATGTGTTGAAAGATTCTTCGTTTCCTTTCATCCGTTTGAATTCCATTCCATTCACCTTAGATCTATAATTGTTTCTAGTTTGATTATCTTGCCCTGATAAACCATCTTCTGTTGAAATACTTAAGCCAGTGCAACCAATCCTTTGACTCCATTAGCCCAATGGACTGAAACTACTTGATCTTAATCTTAGCTAAAGAAATTCATCAACTCAAACAAAATCAAAACCCTGGACTTTACAACTAGCCTAATATCTTCTAAAAACAAAGCTATATTTTATAGAGAGAGCCCTCTCTGGATACAGATTGGCTAGAGTCTGTATCTAAAGGTTTTTTTGTGGTTACCTCGGACCCCTTTCCTCTTCCAACAACTTCAAGGAAAATCTGAGTGATAACATAGTGGCGACTCCACTGGGGATCTGAATCATTTTATTGGTACTATTGTTTGATTTATAAACTACAGACGGAGTCTGAAGATTAGCCAGGTAGCCTTTGAAATGATTTTTGCTCTGCAATTTCATAGTAAATAAATGCTACTTCAGTCAATCTTCGGTCTATTTTATAGAATCAACTTTGGTTTCAAACATTCAATCAGTTTCTCTAGTTAAATAAATCTTTGAGAAAATTTTAATTAAAAATCTTTAATTTCTTGGAGAATTTGTCGAAGTTGTATTTTCATTTCATTTAAAACAAAAAACTTAAAAGGAAAATTACTAAGAAAACTGGCTTCAGAAAGGATTCGTTATACCAGGTCCAATCTTGACCCTAACCCACCACCGATATTCGAAAATCCAAATCTGATTCCTAGGATTCTTAGAAGTCAAGAAAGCTATGAAAAAGAAAGTCAAGAAAACTCTGGAAGTTCTCGACCTCTTTATAGATCAGCATCTTGTCTTGTAAAGTGGATTTATTTTGATGAAGAACCTTTCGATGAGAGATTTGAAACATCTTTATTTGTGAATTTTTCTGAAACTGAATTATCTAGACTGGTTTCGGACCCATTATTTCTTCAATATTTACAATTGAAATCTGTTTCATTACATCTTGACAGACATTTACAAAATTCCATTCAATCTGAACAGACCTTTGAAGAAACTTCAAACACTTCTGTCATTACTGTAGCTTCCCCAAGCTCAGCTACTTTTCCCCAAACTTCTCAAACACAAGCCACTCCTTCTATTCCTCCACCCACTACTCCCAGACCATCATCACCTATTATTCCATTACACCTTCCAATGGCCAATATATATGCTCCGTTAAGGTTGCCAGGAAACCTTGCTGCTTTGCCTCAAGATTATCAGAGTAAAATCACCCCTTTTGATGGTTCTGGTACTTACAATGCTCAAAAACATACCAAAAGGATGACTGATTACTTTGAATTTTATGAAATAGACGCTGATGATGTTCGAATGAGAATTTTTTTCCAGAGCCTTACTGGGGAAGTCAGGACATGGTTGTTGGCAATATGATGCAGAATGTTGTCCTTGATGGCAACCCACTGAATGAAGTTGAAGACAAGAGATAGTTGACTTGTGTTGTCCTTGATGGAAAACCACTTGATGAAGTAATACTTGACCTGATGGACTTGGTAAATGATGTAAATCTGATGTGATATGATGTTTGTTGACAATATGATGCTGAGTGTTGTCCTTGAGAGGCAAACCACTTGATGAATTTGTGCTTGAGAGAATATGTTCTTGATGAAGAAAATATGATGTATCTACAGTGTGTACAGAAGGCAATGAAGAAAGGAATTCAGAATGTGCTCAAAATATGATGAAAAGAGTATGTCTCTATGTATACGTGGATCTGTCTAAGAGAAGTTGCGTATGCACGCATAAAAGAACGTTCCAAGTCGCGTATGGGAAAAAGCGCTCAAAAAGTGAAAAACCAAGGGTAACCACCATGGTATTGACCCATTGTATTGGGTAATGATCTGCCTAATTGACCCCGTCCAGGTAGTTTTGGGCTGATGGTATTTTTTTGGCCCATGGTATTGAAAAAGGGGCTCATGGTATTGAAAAATGATAAACCTATATAAAGAGATGAAATTCATTATGAAAATCATGAATGTGGGTGCAAGATATCTGAGCTTGAATGAATACTTCTCTCTGAAGTAGATCTGAATGGAAAGGGTTACACTTGAATGATAAATCTGAATGTATGATGCACCAATGATGAAGAAGGGGATCTAGATCTGAAATGAACTTGTATCTACTAGATCTTCTTATGGAAGGCTTAGATCTAA
The DNA here is from genome assembly GCA_034641835.2 of Pinus albicaulis. Lineage (NCBI taxonomy): Eukaryota > Viridiplantae > Streptophyta > Pinopsida > Pinales > Pinaceae > Pinus > Pinus albicaulis. The sequence continues at coordinate 832,790,861 of CM076580.1, forward strand.
ATTGAGGTGAACATCTGTCTGAAGTAAAAGGGTAAATCTGAACAGAATTGTCGATCTGAAGAAGTATACTACTTTATAATGATTGAAGATCTATACGCTACTTAGCCACAGAGGAAGCGCGTATATACGCGGCTTCTATGAAGAAAAAGCGCGTATGCGCAATGAAATTGGCTCTGTAATTTGTACAGAGGTATATGCGAGTTTATGTGGACGGAAGCGCATATATACGCGACATCAGTGAAAGGAAAGCGCGTATGCAAAACTAAGGTTTGCTGAAGTCTGTGGTAAGAAATGTCTAATCTAATCTGCTGTGTTGCTGCTATCTGTATTCTACTGTTCTGAGTTTCCTGTATCAGTTTGGTTGTATGGTTGAGCTTGAAAGGATGAAAAGGGTCTAGTCTGAAAATATGGTGAAACGTGGCCTGCAAGTATTGTTCTATTGAAGTTTTGGATCGAGTGTGAAAATTGATGAAACGTGGTCCAAGGTGGTCTTGGAGGTTGTAGCCTTCGGTCGGGGGTTGTAGCTCCCTTGGGTGAGGGGTGGGTAAGCGAGATCGGGGGTCGTAGCTCCCCTTCCGGGGAGAAATTTGGTAAACGAGTTAGGGGTTGGAGCTCCCTTCCGGGAGAGGCCCAGTAGCAGCGGCAGTGGGTGCACGCGTGATGGTCAGAAATCTGCGCCGGCTTATATGTTGTAATATGTTTTCTCTATAATAAAATATTGAAGGCTGAGCAACTGCAGCGGTGGTTTTATCCCGACTTGGGTTTCCACCTAAAAATCCTGGTGTTCATGTGTGATGCTTTGTGTGATGGTTTATTCTGTTCTTACTGCACATGTTTACTGCTTATTGAACATCTGATGAATGAATAATGAAATGATCTAAGCAAAGAACTAATGACATATTTAGATCTCTGTGTATACGCTATTTGAATGAAAGGTATCCGCGTATATACGCGAGTTTACTAAAGGAAAGTAGCGTATGGGTTTTAAGGAATGAAAAAGTGAAAAGTTTGAATATGCAGTAAATACTGATTCACCCCCCCCTCTCAGTATTTTTCCCAACAATTGATATCAGAGCTAGGTCCTTCTGCAGAAGCTTGACCGCTTGAATGAGATCCATCGCAATGGGAAGTCATGAAGGAGTAATGTCTATAAGGCCACCTCTATTCAATGGAGATAATCTGTTATTCTGGAAGATATGAACAAAAGCATATCTACAAAGTCTTGGTGCAGAAGTTTGGGCAATCGTGGAAGAAGGTTATCAATATCCGATAAGTATTCCTACTGATGCAGCAGAAAGGAAGAAGTATGAAATCAATGCCAAAGCAGTCAATGTATTGTTAGGAAGCATGTCTGAACCACAATTTGCTAAAGTGATGCAACTGAATTCAGCAAAAGAAATATGGGACAAAATCATTCTGAGCTATGAAGGAGATACAAAGGTAAAAAGTGCAAAACTCCAAACTCTTAGAATTGAATATGAAAATTTGAAGATGCATAGTGATGAGAGTGTTGCCGGTTTTTTCTTAAATGCGGATGATATTGTAAATAGAATGAGAAATTTTGGTGAAACCAAACCGATACTACTACGGTGGAAAAGGTCTTAAGATCCTTGACTTCAAAATTTTACTCTAAAGTTTCTGCTATTGAAGAAAGGCAAGATCTGCAAACTCTTTCTGTTGTTCAATTACATGGTACTCTGACTGCTTTTGAAATGAGACAAGGAGGTCCTTCTCAAATAAGAGAAGCTGCTTTTAAGGCATCTACAAAAGGAAAGGAAAAGGAGGTTGTCAAAGAATCCGGCTATGTATCCGATGAAGAAGAAGCAAATTTCGTGAGAAAGCTCCAACTAGGTACTGGAAGATTCAAAGGTAAGCTTCCCTTCAAATGTTTTGAGTGTGGTAAAGTTGGTCATTATGCTGCAAAATGTCCTTATAAAAGAAAGGAAGTAGTAAGAAGGAATAAGAACCGATCTAGCTCTAAGAAAAGTTACTATGCTAATGAAGATAGTGATGAGTCATCTAATAGTGAGGAAGAATGTGAAGAAGATCTTAGACTTCTCATGGCATTTGAACAAAAAGAAGAAAATGATACTTTTATGGATGCTCTAGAGGAAAACGATTTTCTTGAAGAAAATAATCAACTCAAACTACGCTTAGAAGATTACAAAATTCTCTTAGAAGAACAAAAGATAATCAGAGAGACCATTGAAAAGCAGCTTGAAGAAGCAAAGAAACATATTGAAAAACTAGAATGTGAAGTGGTAAGTCAAAGAAAATAAGTTCAGAAAGAAAAAACCTTGAATCTTAGATTTTCTAAAGGATCTGAAACCTTATATGAGATCATCAAGGTACAACGTTCTCCTCTTATAAAGACAGGTCTTGGATATACCGTAGAATCTTCTCAAACTTCAGCACCAAACTATCTAAAAGCAGTTACAGGTGGTTTACATCATTCAGCCACTCAGCAAGGGAATAAAGGATCTCTACAGGGAAAGCAGGACCATCTCAATTCAAGGAACACTAACGGGGATAGCTTTCAAAGACACTACAACCAACGGGTAAAATCAAATAGAAGATTCCATGATCGCAGAAATTTCTACTTCAATGGGCAATGTTTCACTTGTCACAATTTTGGTCATAAATCTTTTCAATGTGTTGCATATAAAACCATCATGACAAGAGAAGCAAGAAAGAAAAGGTTGGATACTGAACCAAAGAAGAATACCTATAACAATTTTTCTCCTCTTCAAAGTGAAGTTGAATGCACTTATTGTAATAACTTTGGCCATGAAGAATCTGAATGCAGGAACAAGATCCAACCAAAAGAACATGTTCCCTCAAGCTCTAAAATATGGAAAAAGAAAGAACCACCAGTTGAAAATTGTGGGATAGCATTATTTGCGGAAGGTGAAGAAAATCAATGGTACATCGATAGTGGGTGCTCAAGACACATGACAGGTGACAAAAGCAAACTTCATACTTATAATGCTCTAGAAAAGAAAAAGAAAGTTACATTTGGAAATGATACTCCTGCTGTAATTAAAGGAAAAGGGTCAGTATTTCTAAAAGAAAAGGTGAAGGCTAAAGATGTCATGTATGTGGATGGATTAAGGCATAACCTGTTAAGTGTTAGTCAAATGTGTGATCAAGGAGCAGAAGTGGTCTTCAGTTCCAAAGAATGTGTGGTTCGTGATCTTGATATAGGTAAAATCATTATAAAAGGAAAAAGAAATCCAAGCAACCTGTATGTACTAAACGACATAGATCAATGTTACTTAAGCAAGTCTTCAGAAAATTGGCTATGGCATAGAAGGCTGGGGCATCTGAGTTTCTCTCAAATCAACAAAGAAAGCAGACTTCAAGCTGTTCATGATCTTCCCAAGGTCAATCTTCCGGAAAGTACCATATGCAAATCTTGTCAATTTGGTAAGCAGACCAGAGTACGATTTAATGCCAAAGAAGGATCATCAAGTAAGCCTCTTGAACTCATTCATACTGATATCTGTGGACCTATGAGGAAAAATTCATTACATGGGGAAGAATACTATATCTTATTTATTGATGAATACTCTAGAATGTGTTGGATCGGGTTCATCAAACACAAAGATCAAGCACTTGAAAAATTTCAGAGCTTCAAAGCATTGGCAGAAAATGAATTAGATCTAAAAATCAAGTGTCTTAGATCTGATCGAGGAGGAGAATATTCATCAAATGAATTCTTTGAATTTTGTGAACAACATGGCATTAAAAGACAATTCTCGGTAGTAGGCACTCCACAACAAAATGGTGTAGCATAAAGAATGAATAGAACAATTGTTCAAATGGCTAGAGCTATGCTTGCTGATTCTGATGTTTCTGACATGTTCTAGAGTGAAGCAGCACATACATCAGTTAACATTCTCAATAAGGCTCATGTTCGGGTAAATAGTGACAAAAATCCATATGAACTCTGGTATGGCAATTCTCCCACTGTGAGGCATTTTAAGGTTTTTGGAAGTAAATGCTTTATCAAAAATAATGATGAAAAGCTTGGCAAATTTGAACCTAGATCAGATGAAGGGATATTTCTTGGTTACTCATCGTCAAGCAAAGCATTCACATGTTACAATAAAAGGCTTAGAAAGGTTGTTGAATGTATTGATGTTGTTATTGATGAGTCTCCTGCAGCTCCTAAAGAAGAAAAACAAACAACAAAAGAAGATGATAGCGACATATGGCCTTCTACATCAGATAGCAATGATATAGATAGTGGATCCAATGAAGAACCTGAAGATGATCTATCTGAAAAAGCTCCATCCAGATATGTTCAAAAGAATCATCCTGAATCTCAAATTTTGGGTGACAAAGAATCTGGTGTACGAACAAGGAGAACTCTTGTAGGATCTTCTAATCATTTGGCACTCATATCCACAATTGAACCACACAATGTAAATGAAGCTAGCAAATATGAATGTTGGAGGCAAGCCATGGATGAAGAACTTGTTCAAATTGAAAAGAATGACACTTGGGATTTGGTTCCAAGACCTCATGATAAAAATGTCATTGGAACTAAATGGATTTTCAAGAACAAGTTAAATGATAATGGGGATGTTGTAAGAAACAAAGCTAGACTGGTTTGCAAAGGGTATACTCAACAAGAAGGTATAGAATTTGAAGAAACTTTTGCTCCTGTAGCTAGACTTGAAGCCATAAGAATGTTTCTTGCTTTTTCAAGTTATCAACAAATCAAAGTTTATCAAATGGATGTCAAATCTGCTTTTCTTAATGGTGATCTAGAAGAAGAAGTATATATAGAACAACCAGAAGGATTCATTTTGGGAAATGATGCAAATCTTGTTTGTAGACTTAAAAAGGCTCTATATGGTCTCAAACAAGCTCCAAGGGCTTGGTATTATCGTCTTGACAAATATCTTCATCAACAAGGTTTTTCAAAAGGGTTTGTTGATAGTAACTTATACACAAAAATTGAAAATGATAAATTATTGATTGTGGTTGTATATGTTGATGATATCATTTTTGGGAGCAACGAAGAATCTTTGAGTCAAAAATTTTCTTCTGTCATGCAACAAGAATTTGAAATTTCTTTACTTGGGGAACTAACATTCTTTCTTGGCTTGCAAGTGCATCAAACGGCAAATGGTATTTTCCTATCTCAAGCAAAATATCTTAAGCAAATTCTGAAGAAGTATGGCATGGAAGAATGCAAACCTGTAAGTACACCAATGATAACCGGATGCAGTCTCAGTTCTAATGATGATTCTCCCAAAGTGAATCAACCAGAGTACAAATCGATGATAGGAAGTTTACTTTATCTCACTGGGACTAGACCAGACATTATGCATGCTGTTGGGATTGTTGGACGATTCCAAGCTAATCCAAAAGAGTCTCATCTTCAGGCTGTTAAAAGAATATTCAAATATCTTCAAGGAACTCAAGAGTTTGGTCTATGGTATCCAAAGAATGCTGATCTTACTCTTCATGCTTACACTGATGCAGATTGGGCTGGAAGTGTTGATGATAGGAAAAGCACTAGTGGTGGTGCATTCTACATGGGGCCCCGGTTAGTATCTTGGTTCAGCAAGAAGCAAAATTCTATTGCCTTATCTACAGCAGAAGCAGAATATGTGGCTGCCGCATCTTGTTGCACTCAACTCCTTTGGATGATGCAAACCTTACAAGATTTTCAAATCAAATGTACTCCTCTTGTCCCCATTAAGTGTGACAATACAAGTGCCATCAGTATTTCTAAGAATCCTGTTATGCATTCAAAGACCAAGCACATTCCCATCAATTATCACTTCTTACGTGAAAAAGTGCTTGAGCAAACGGTGAAGTTGGAGTATGTTCCCTCCAAAGAACAAGCTGCTGATATCTTTACCAAACCTCTGCCCAGGGAAGCATTCGAGTATCTAAGACAGAAGCTGGGAGTGTTCTCTGCCAGTCACAAGAACAAATCTGCATAAATTTAGAAGATGGCTTGGGATACGCGGGTTTCATGAAACACAGTCGCGTATATACGCGAGTTCCTACACATAAAACCGCGTATGTTTGGTTGCTGGAAATTTTTGGTTGGTTCAGCTCTCTTCAGCACAGCTGCAGTGCTGTTTGGTATCTTTGATAATGTTTGGTATCTCTGGTGGTGTTCCAATTCTCATAATTGTGTCTCTAATGTTTTGATGAAGATGCCTTGATGATTTTTTGGTGGAAGTTTTCAGGATGCACAAACTAAGGGGGAGCCTTAGTCATTTGGAAAGATTGCTTGGTTGCACAGATTCAGGGGGAGCATTAGCTTTGCTGAGTATAATGCAGTGTTGGCATTATGATGGTTCTGAAATATGTTCTCATTCTTGAGGACTTTTTGGTGTTGGTCTTAATTTCATATATGTAAAGGTCATGTTGAGACCCATGATGTAAATCTTGTAATATTCAGTCATGTAAGGACTTGTCAAATGTTGTAAACCCACTTGGTTGGGTAGCTGAGTCAAACGTTGTAAACTCACTTGGTTGAGTAGCTGAGTCAAATGTGTAAACCCACCTGGTTGGGTAGTTGAGTCTCCTATGTAAATCCACTTGGATGGATAATTGATGTAAGTATGAGTCTTAGGTCATAGAGTCAAGTATTTCATTGAAACATATGATTGAAGATTCAGCATGAACTCAGGGGGAGCTTGGCCACTTCAGTATACATCAGATCTGCAGAACGCTTCTTCCACATGAGGTGAAAAGAGGGAGAGTATGTTGGTTTTTGATCCGCCCTTTGCCCTTGATGTGAAATGGGGAGAGTGACGTGGTGTTTGAATAAAGGGAAAGACTGGAGAGAGTGACATGGTGTCATTGTATTATTAATGTACCTATCTGTTGTGGTGATCAAACACCATCATGGTTGCCATCAAGTCCAAAGGGGGAGATTGTTGGCAATATGATGCAGAATGTTGTCCTTGATGGAAACCCACTGAATGAAGTTGAAGACAAGAGATAGTTGACTTGTGTTGTCCTTGATGGAAAACCACTTGATGAAGTAATACTTGACCTGATGGACTTGGTACATGATGTAAATCTGATGTGATATGATGTTTGTTGACAATATGATGCTGAGTGTTGTCCTTGAAAGGAAAACCACTTGATGAAGTTGTGCTTGAGAGAATATGTTCTTGATGAAGAAAATATGATGTATCTACAGTGTGTATAGAAGGCAATGAAGAAAGGAATTCAGAATGTGCTCAAAGTATGATGAAAAGAGTATGTCTCTATGTATACGCGGATCTGTCTAAGGGAAGTCGCGTATGCACGCGGAAAAGAACGTTCCAGGTCGCGTATGGGAAAAAGCGCTCAAAAAGTGCAAAACCAAGGGTAACCACCATGGTATTGACCCATTGTATTGGGTAATGATCCGCCTAATTGACCCCGTCCAGGTAGTTTTGGGCTCATGGTATTGTTTTGGCCCATGGTATTGAAAAAGGGGCTCATGGTATTGAAAAAAGGATAAACCTATATAAAGAGATGAAATTCATTATGCAAATCATGAGTGTGGGTGCAAGATGTCTGAGCTTGAATGAATACTTCTCTCTGAAGTAGATCTGAATGAAAAGGGTTACACTTGAATGATAAATCTGAATGTATGATGCACCAATGATGAAGAAGGGGATCTAGATCTGAAATGTACTTGTATCTACTAGATCTGCTTATGAAAGGCTTAGATCTGAATTGAGGCGAACATCTGTCTGAAGTAAAAGGGTAAATCTGAACAGAATTGGAGATCTGAAGAAGTATGCTGCTTTATAATGATTTAAGATCTATACGCTACTTAGACGCAGAGGAAGCGCATATATACGCGGCTTCGCTGAAGAAAAAACGCGTATGCGCAATGCAATTGGCTTTGTAATTTGTACAGAGGTATACGCGAGTTTATGTGGACGGAAGCGCGTATATACGCGACATCAGTGAAAGGAAAGCGCGTATGCAAACTAGGGTTTGCTGAAGTCTGTGGTAAGAAATGTCTGATCTAATCTGTTGTGTTGCTGCTATCTGTATTCTACTATTCTAAGTTTCCTGTATCAGTTTGGTTGTATGGTTGAGCTTGAAAGGATGAAAAGGGTCTAGTCTGAAAATATGATGAAACGTGGCCTACAAGTATTGTTCTATTGAAGTTTTTGGATCCAGTGTGAAAATTGATGAAACGTGGTCCAAGGTGGTGCTGAGGGTTGTAGCCTTCAGTCAGGGGGTTGTAGCTCCCTTCCAGGTGAGGCCTGCAAATGACCTGGGTCGTGCCTTCCAGAGAGGCTTCTGCAAATGAGCGCAGGGTGCCCCCAAGTCGGTCAAGTCTCTGTACAAAGACATTATGTTATTGTAAGATGTTTTCTATATAATAAAATATTGAAGGCTGAGCAACTGCAGCGGTGGTTTTCTCCCGACTTGGGTTTCCACCTAAAAATCCTGGTGTTCATGTGTGATGCTTTGTGTGATGGTTTATTCTGTTCTTACTGCACATGTTTACTGCTTATTGAACATCTGATGAATGAATAATGGAATGATCTAAGCAAAGAATTAATGACATATTTAGATCTCTGTGTATACGCTAGTTGAATGAAAGGTATCCGCGTATATACGTGAGTTTACTAAAGTAAAGTAGTGTATGGGTTTTAAGGAATGAAAAAGTGAAAAGTTTTGAGTATGCAGTAAATACTGATTCACCCCCCCCTCTTAGTATTTTTCCCAACAATGGTTTAGGGTTATTGCTCCAAACAGTATTGCTGACTTACCAGCCCTATATAGGGAATTTTTAAATAGATGGGAGAAGAAGAAAGACCCTCTTCAAATCCTATCTGACTTTTGAAAATTGAAGAGAGGACCTAATGAAGCAATGCAAGATTATATCATCAGATTCAACGAAGCCTACAACGTTGTTCCCCAAAACCTTAGACCCCCTCCGGATTCAGTACTGGTTAAATTCCCTGATGGGTTTGATTCTGACATAGCATATTCACTTAGGGAAAGAGCCCCCCAAACTCTAGAAGAGATGCAAAGCATATTTGTTAGTGTTGAAGCTAACCTCATAGAAAAACGAGCTAGAGCTAGAGCTGAAAGAAGGATGCCTATAAACGAAGAGCCTTCTGCTTTTGAAAGAAAGCTGGATGCAATTATTAAAGGTATGGAAAGACTGGGAGACAGAGTAGAGACAATTGAAATAAAGTCTTCTGGCGATGGTCAAAATGTTGTTAGAAACCCAAACTTCAGAAGAAATCAAAACCAAAATACTGGGAAAAATGTCCCTGACCAAAACATCAGGCCACCATTCCAAGAAAATTTTGTTGAAGGTTCATCTTTTGAAGAACCAATGGAGGATGTTGAAATAAATAACGTGACTGAGAATAAGGATGAACCAGAAGTTTTCCTTTCTCAAGATGATCAAGAAAATCACATTCTTGAAACATTTCAAACTCATTCAGAGAAACTTTTGATTTTAAAGAAGGATATGATTCAGCAATTTATGAAGTTCATAAACAATACAATTTGGGAAGCAGATGGATTGATGTGCCAGATAATAGTGAACAAAAAGCTGTAAAACAAAACATCAAAGGTAAAAATAACACTCCTACTGTAAAAATTCTTTCTAGAACAAGTCCTAAACCCGTAAATCCAATAATTGAAGATGTGTCTGATAATCAACCAAATAATAAACAAATTTCTAATACTTTTCCTCCTGCAGGAAACGTAGAATAACCAGCACAAGTTAATTCAGAAACACCTTCAACTCATAATCCCACTCATGAAAAAGAGAAAAACACTGAAGACCCAAAAAATAGAGAAAATCCAACTGTTCAAAATACTAGAGCTCAAAAAGAAAAATATTTCAATCTAGAAGATGAAATAGGCAAACTAAAGATAGTTGTTCACTTAGCAGAATTAGCTAAACACGATGTCTATAGAAGCCAAATCAACAGATCCCTTAACATTACTAGAATGGATGATTCAGTAAATGTTTTTGATGATCAACCCAAACTACTTTTTGGCCCTGAAGTAAATGGTAAGCTAGAAAGTGGAGGAACTCCTCCATTTTATGTTAGTTTGAATGTACATGACAAAATACTTCATAACGCCATGCTTGATTTTGGAGCGTCTCACAATTTAATGCCCAAGGCTGTGATGGAAAGATTAAACCTAGACATTACCAGACCATATAAAGATCTTTTTTCTTTTGATTCAAGTCAGGTAAGATGTTTAGGTTTGATTAAAGATTTGTGTGTTACTTTGGTGCAATACCCTACGAAATCTATTCTGATGGATGTAGTAGTAGCAGATATTCCTCCCAAATATGGTATGTTGTTGTCCAGATCCTGGGGTGCCAAACTCGGAGGATCTCTTCAACTAGATATGTCATATGCTACTATTTCAGTATTTGGTCAACCTAAAAGACTATACAGAGAGACCTTGATGAAATATTTAGTCAGTAGTCATGAGAAGCCTGAAAACTTCCCTGTCTACTCAGTACATTCTGATATGGACTCATTCATCCTTTATAATGCTGAATTTGACCTTCCCACTGAACTAGAAGCACCAGAAACAGAAAATTCAAATAAATCTACTATTCAAATCGAAGAAATTTCTGAAAACAAAGAAACATCGGACATTCAAGAAATACCAGAAAAAACTGAAAAACCAGAGCTCCCTGTTAAGAAAGTTGTTAAAACAGTTGATGAAGATTATGAACATAAAATTATGTGGCATTTAGAATTTGATGGTTCAGTAAATAAGTTAGGAGCAGGAGCTGGAATTTGGATACATAACGTTGAAAATGATCATGCCGAAGGCCATGCTTATAGATTGAACTTTAGATGCACTAATAATATGGCAGAGTATGAGGCTCTTTTGCTAGGGCTTAAACATGTCAAAAAATTAGGAGCAATTAGAGTATCAATTATAGGAGACTCTGAGTTAATTATTCAACAGATCAATGGTGAATGTTCAACAAAAGACCCCAGATTAAGACAATACAGAGAACCAGTTGTGGATATTCTCAATACTTTTCCACAAGCTCAACTTGCCAAAATTCCTAGAAAACAAAATTTGCATGCTCACAGTCTTGCAATGTTCGCTAGCACATGTAAATTATGTTTTGGACCTAATCATTAGTTCACAGCTGAGATTAGACATAGACGTGCTATACCGGATAATCTTATGAATTGGCAAGTGTTTGTAAATAATAATCAGATCAATAATTTTTTGACCTTAGAAAATGAGTTCTCTAACAGTAGTATAGATGAAGACACGAAAATTAATGAATCTGATCAACTAGATGAACAAGAAACAGATATTTCAGAAGAGACTGCAATTCACATGCTTCACCCAACCAAATTCACTAAAAAAGATATGCAGGATTTGAAACAAATGGAATTCGATGAGATTATAGAAGATGAATTTGAAATTATTAATCTGAAAGATAATCATTTACCTAAAGGAATAACTCCTTTAGAAGATATTTTTGACTCAAATGATATTCCACTAAAACCCAAAATGGAACCGTTAAAAACTGATATTGAAGAATACAATTTGGGAACTGAAGGAAATCCCAAGATGGTTCAGTTATCTAAATCTCTGCCAGAGGATCAAAAGGTTAAATATGTTGAACTTTTAAAATAATTCCAGGATGTTTTTGCCTAGAGTTATGAAGATCTTAAATCATATGATACATCAATAATTCAACATACAATACCTTTGAAAACAAATCAGAAACCATTCAAACAGAAACTTAGAAGGATCAACCCTGTTTTACTACCTTCAATTGAGAAAGAAATTAAAATAATGTATGAAGCAGGAATAATTGCTCCTATCAGGTTCTCTGAATGGGTTTCTAATTTGGTACCAACAAGAAATAAGACTGGAGAGATTAGACTATGTGTCGATTTGAGAAATTTAAACAAAGTTTCTTTAAAAGATAACTATCCTTTGCCTAAAATGGACCATATCTTACAAAGGGTAGTAGGATCTTCAAGGATTTCTCTTCTGGATGGATTCTCAGGATACGACCAGATTCTGGTTCATCCTCATGATCAAGACAAAACATCTTTTACAACCCCATGGGGTACATTCAAATATGTTAAGATGCCTTTTGGACTCAAATGCATGAGAGACCTTCTAAAGAGAAATGGAAATTGCCTTTGCCAAAGAAATTCATGATTTTCTAGTCATATATCTGGGTGATTTGACTTTTTTTTCAAAGACAGATCAACAACATTTGGATCATCTTAGACAGGTGTTCATTAAATGTAGAAAATATGGTATTTCTTTAAATCCTAAAAAGTCATTGTTTGGTCTTGAAGAAGGTAAAATCCTAGGGAATATCATTTCAAAAGATGGCATTATAATTGATCCTGAAAGAATACAAGCCATTTTCCAGATACCTCATCCCAGGAATATCAAAGAACTTCAAGCTTTCATAGGTAAGATCATTTTTTTGAGAAGATTCATTTCTAGTTTGGTTGAATTACTTGGATTGCTTACTAACATGTTAAGAAAGGATTCGATTATTAAGTGGACAGTTGAAGCCAGGCAATCATTTGAAGAAATCAAAATGGCTTTAACTAGAACACCAGTTCTTACTAGTCCAAAATTTGATAGAGATTTCATAATTTTTTCATTTTCTTGTGAACATAAAGTTGCAACTATTTTATTACAAAAGGATGATCAAGGATGTGAAAAAGCTATAGCCTTTTTTAGTAAAGCACTTAGAGATGCATATTTTAAATACAACATCATGGAGAAACAAGCTTTTGCACTTGTGAAAGCAATTACAGATTTCAGAGTTTATATATTGTATTCTCATGTGATAGCTTATGTACCTAATGCTATCGTTAAAGACATCTTAAATCAAGATGTTATTGAAGGAAAAAGAGGTAAATGGATAGCTACCATATTAGAATATGATATTGAAATAAGACCTACAAAACTCATAAAAGGACAAGGTTTGGCTTAACTCATGATTGAAACAAATTGCTAAGCCCTGAACATTAATGAACTGGATGACGAACAGGAGATGGCGACTCCAGAAATCAGTCAGGCCTTTATAGACTCACCTTGGTACACTGATATCATTTATGTTTTGTTAAACCTGCAAGCTCCTCCAGGGTTATCCAGTACGAAACAAAGGTTTTTGAAAATGACATCTTTAAAATATTGTATTTTAGATAATGCTCTTTTTTGGAAGAATCATGATGGAATTCTATTAAATTGTTTATTAAAAGATGAAGTTGACAAGGTTCTCAATGAATTCCATGCAGGATATTGTGGTGGACACCTCTACTGGAAGTCAACTGCAGATAAAATCTTAAGGGCTAGTTTTTATTGGCCAACCTTGTTTTCAGATGTTAAGAAATTTGTAACTGCTTGCCATAAGTGTCAGATATTTGAAGGCAAGAGAAAATTGTTACCTTTGCCATTGAAACCAATTTCCACCAAGAGACTGTTACACCATTTTTTGGTCATCTAACTTATTACCATTAGATGGACCCAAGTACACCATGTAAGACCAGTTTTACCCTAAGTAAAACCACTTTCACTATGTTAAAACAGGAAACACCAAAAGGAAATATTAAACAAACCCATATTTGTTTGATTTTCCTCATGGAATAATTAATTAAACCATAATTTAATTATTATTCCCAGTCATGTTTAACCCAAAACCAAAGAAATTAATTAGATAAACCTCTATTTATCTCATTAATTTCTAGGAATGATTATTTAAATCTTGTTTAGATAATATTCCTTGTTAAATATGACCAAATCACCCACAAATAATCAAATAAATCATTATTTATTTGATTATCTCCCAACCACTTCCTTAAAAAGATAAATAAATCATTTATTTATTTATTTATTTTTCACTAATCAAGGGATTTGACCCAAAGTCAAACACCCTTTCCCTCCAACAAATAATAATAAAATATTCCATAAAGGTGGATCTAGATTTGGTTAACATTATTTTAATCATGCACCAAGATCTAGAATGACCCAATATTTTGTTATAAATAGGAGGGTTCTTCCCCATCATTCCTCACCTTTTGTTGCCTACTAGATCACTCTCGATCTATACACTTGGTCTCATTTTTCCATCATTTGCTCCCATTGAGCTTCATTTTTGCATTGGGTTTTCTACACCTACAAGAAAGAGAAAGCTTAGATCTGAAGTGCTGAGGACTACAAAGAACCCATCCCATTGAGGAGAGCTGGATACACCTTCTTGTTTTCCTCCCAGGTGCCCTGTAATATAAAATTCTTTCAAAAAATTGTGTTCTTGTCTTGTCTGTTGGATGTATGGAGCAAACCCTTTACTTTACTGCTTAATGTCTTTCCATTTATAGATCTGGTTGTTGCAGCATTTTTATTACTAACCGCAGATCTGAAGATATTTGGCAGCCACTCTTGTTGTTAGGGCTATTAGTTATGCGTAGCTAAAGTGGTCCTTTTTCGTACACTTCGACGAAGGATTCATACTAACAAATGGCGACTCCACACGGGTTTTAAATTACGACCGTTGTCGTTTTTCCTATTCCTGCATATCCAGCTACTTCAGACCCTAGGGTTTCTTTTCAGCTTTTTGTTTTTCCTATTTTCATGTGGTTTTTTCCTCATAAAGCCCTCAAACATTAAAATTTCTAACTTCTGTGTGTTTCTGGCCCTATTGCGCAGGTGACCGACATCAGCCGCAGCTGAGACGACATTTTTTTCTGAAATCTGCCGCCGAGAGTCCTGGAAGTGCAGGTCGCACCTTTTGTCCCAAAAAGTGCGACCTCAAGCCTCAGGTCACAGAAAACAACCCCAAAACTGCGACCGGAGCGAAAAACTGGTCAAAAACCGCGACCTGGACTTTTTTCTGCTGTTTTTCTGAAATTTTTCTGGGTTTTTCTGAAGCTTCTGTCAGGGTTTTCTAGCCTCTGTCTCAGCCCGTTTCGACTTGTTTCTGATCTGATTTTGCTCATCTAAGTGGGAACCTAGCCCCCTAGGGCTTCAGTACCCTCCACTTTTGGTGGAAGAGTTTTAGTCGTTTCAGGTGTCTGATTTTTTAGAGTTTCAGCCTTCCCTTTCTCAGATCTGATACCTCATCCTCAGATCCCTTTTAATCAGCTTTTCTTCCTTTCAAATCACCTCTTGTAGTTTTGTTTGGACCCCCCTTTAGGACCTCATCCCTGTCCCTTCCGCTTTTTGCTGATTTCCCCCTTTTTCCAGCCACCTTGCCTCTGCCTCTTGGCTATGATCTGCACCTCTTTTTAGCAGCTTTCTCCTTTAGATCCATGTCCCTTTTGACCCTAGATCTATTGACCTCTTTTTACGTGTGTTTTGAATAGATTTTTGCCCTCTTTTAGAGTAGTTTTGAGAGACCCGCCTTTTTGGGTTAAATTGATGCATGGTTAGCTGTTAAATGTTCTGTTATTTCAGCAATCTATATTGTTCTCTGCAGATTTCTTTTCAGTTACGCAACACACTTTTTCTTGCTCCCAAAACGAAAAGGGTTTAAAAATTAAAATTAACACACACCACACACTGACCCTAAGTGAAGAAGCGCCTGGTTAACACCGCCTAGCAAAGACTCTAAAATCAATTGTCACTGCACATTTTTTTCCCGTGACCTCACTAGATTCTGTCCCTTTCTGCCCTTGTCAGTTTCCTTCTTCCCGTCATCATTGCGCCCCCAAGGCACCTTTCCCGGAGACTTCTTGGCCTTCACCCTCAGTTTCCAGTCGATCGACCTGCTCCGTCCCACCGTCGTCGAGCCAGTCCTCTTCTGATTCTTTGGGTTCTCCTTTTCCTTCTAGGTTCTCCCCCTGTCACCTTCACTATGTCTGGTCCAGGGCCTAACGCTAGTGGTGCTCCCGGCCCTAATGCCGGAACTACTACTAGCAGAACCACCACGAGAACTACCTCGACTACACCCTTGCTCCCCTTCTTGGCAGGCCTTAGCCTCCCAGATTTGGACCGGTTGATAAACGACCCTATACATCATGACGCTAGTTGGCCTGCTATGCCGACAAAGCTCCCTTCCGACATCCCAAAGTTTGAAGGTCGTGCTGGAGAAGATCCTTCAAATCATGTTCAATCTTTCCACATGTGGTGTTCATCTACCTCCATTACTAATGACTCTGTTCGTCTTCGATTGTTCCAACGCACGCTTACAGGCAAAGCTTCTAAGTGGTATGTTGATCAACCCACTTCCTCCCATACCACCTTTGCAACTCTTGCCCGGGCTTTTTTATCTTACTTCCAGCTTCCCCTTCGTTATGACAGTGGTATCGAACTCTTGACTTCCTTCAAGCAAACCTCTTCAACCCGCCTTTCTACCCATGTCCAGGAATGGCGAAGAAGACTGAGCCTATGTCAATCTCCTCCCTTCGAAGACCGTGTCTACATGGACTGGTTCCTTAGATCTCTCTTGTCCCCTATCGGGAAAGATGTCGCATCCCATTTTCCTCAAACCGAAGAAGATGCCCTCCAAATGGCGTTAAAATATGACCTGATCTACACCCAGACAGGTTATGATCCTACTGTCCTACCTGATCTCCCCAGACCCGGTGATGCCCATACATTGGGGGCACCTCATGCCGCCGGCAGTATCGTTGGATCTATCTCTCATCCCTCCGCTCAACCTCTCATGAGCTATGGTTTTCCTGGGGGAGGGGGCACCCCTTCCTGCACCTCTCCCCCTCCCGGTAGCACGCATCCAGTATACGGCACGCCTCATCCTTTTTCCCAACCTCCTGCTTACCTCAATGTTGCCCAACCTAACCATTACCGTCATCCGCAGCCTGGTGCGCCAGCTCCTCCAGCTTATGCGCTTTCGCCTCCCTTGCCTTCTCAACCCCTGCGACAGCCGTCACCGCCCCCTCAAGAGCCAGTGAATGCACAGCAAGGATTCATGGCTACCCAACCACCTGATGGACAGGTGGCCACTCCACCTTCCCCTTCTGGTTCCTCTAATTACCAGATCCTCATGATGAACTCTGATCCACTCAACCGCTGACTTTAACCTTCGGAAGGGTCTTCGCCAAGATTCCCATTGAATCGTCAGCTTCGCTCTCCCTCGAGCCTCCTTCTTCTCGTGTTGATCAGAAATCCCTTCCACATCCAGCGGGCCCCTACATATTGTCCCTCAACCTAAATTTTGAGGTTCATACCAAGATTCCTAAGGGACCATTACGCCGAATGCTGTCTCACGAGCGCCATTCGTATTAGATAGTAGATGACGCACACCCTTATCCTGCACATTTCCCCACACTGAACTCCTCCGGGGCCAATCTCTTCCTGTAAAATAAGGCTCTACTATCTGCCGTGGGCGCTGTAGATCCTGCTGATGACCAAATGATTGTTTTCGACGCCACTCAATCGGACCATCCTCCCCTTCCTCGTTCCGTCGCCTTCCAAATCTCAGTCAAAATATGGAACGCCATCGTTTCCCGGTGTATAATTGACGAGGGGGCATCCACCTGCGTGATGTCCGCTTCGTTTTGGAAGCAACTTGGATCCTTTGAGCTGGCCCCTTCCACGATCACCCTTCGAGCGTGGGATGGCCACGCCTCCCAGCCCATTGGCCTCTTCCGTAATTGTCCTATTACCCTTGCCGGTAAGACTGTTTGCGTTGACGTCGAAGTCATCGATGCCCCGCTAGACTACAACATTATATTGGGGCGAAGCTACACCTATGCTATGTCTGTTGTCCCATCTGCGGTTTTCCACAAGATGTCTTTCCCTCATAATGGAAAGATAGTCACCATTGACCAGTTGACATATCATGAGCCAAAATCTCAGACCTCACCTGAGACGACCATCTCTTCTGTAGCCCACAAGCAAACCGTCGACTCCTTGACCAGTGTCTCCCCCGGCGTTTACAAGGATTCCTCCCTGCTTGGAACTTTTCCTAGTCTCCCCCCTCCTCCTATCTCTGACCCCCGCTCATCGAATGTTTGCATGATGCAATCGTCTCGGGCTGCTCTCAAGCAACCTGCTTCGGCTAGTCAGCAACCTTGCCCTCCGCAACCTGCTCTTAGCCCTTCACCTGCAGTTGGTAGTCATGAGCCCCTTTATCCCCCTGGCACAGTTCCTCCAGGCCTTAGCCATTTAGGAGCCGTCCCACCTGGCCATTACCCCTCTGGTCAAATACCGTTCCTAGCTCCCCCACCAGGAGTGTACACGGTACCAGTCATGGCCACCCTCTCTCTTCCTAACTTGACCCTTGGGATCCCTGTTTGGTACCTTGATCCTCCAGCCCCCACCTTGCCTAGTCAGCCTAAACCTTATATCACTTTGACCCCGGTTCAACTGGTCCCCATGACTTCTCCCGCTGCATCAGTGCCTCAGTCACCTCAACAGGCACCCCCTCCTGTTGTGACCGCTTCGGGTAAGAAGGGCAAAGCTCGCAAGGGGGCATCAAAGGAAAAGGCTGCCCCGACAAACTCTGCTCCTCCTCAGCCCCCAAAGCATACCATCCAATGTGCTTTGTGTGATGTTGTCGGTCACGCCTCCCATACCTGTCCTGAATTACTTCATCTCAAGCCCATGGTTAATGTCACGTTCCCTGAGTCCGCGGTCCCAGAAGCCTCTGTTCCTTCCGTGACCGCGGCCAAGAACCCCAAGACTATTCACACCAACCACCCCTGTGCTTTGTGTGATCTCCATGGCCATTACACCCATCTTTGTCCCCGCCTCGAGGACTTCCGCACCTCTATTGCCGCGGTCCACCAATTCGAGGCCAAGCGCAATGAGTACACCTCTCCCATATTTGCGCATTCTGCTTCAGCAGAACTACCAGATATGACTGCTCCCATTGACATTCCCCCTCCCGATGTCGAGATGACGGAGCCTTCGTCCAACATTTTCTACCTATCATCATCCATGAGACCCTCGGGGACCATTCCATCTGAATCCTCCCCTGTTGTTTCGCTTGACCTTTCTTCAGCGATCATCTTGGGCTCAACATCGGTAGATCCTTTATCTACTTACTCTTTGGTCACCCCTTGTGACGATGCGCATGTGAACCTCTCTTCTCATGATGATGATTCAGGTCGCTTCACCACATCCGGTGGTCCTTCTTCCATCAGTCACCCCATATTTTATCACGATGATGACATTATGGAAGAAATTCCCACCCCTGAATTTATATATTCCCCCTTACATCGAACCCATGTGTTCACACCACATCCACCTTGTGGCCATTACATCGAAACCCAATGTTTGGGTAAGGGGGCACCCACATTTGAGAGACCAAGAGAAGCAATTATCCATAACTCTCCTAGTGTATCTGGTCGTGTTGACTTTAGTACCATTATTCTTCCACATTTAGAAGAACCTCTAAAGTCCCATATCACTTCAGATCACTCTAAGGATGATACCTCTTATCGTTCCCTCATCTTCCATCAGCAACCCAGTCTCTTAGACATTATTGTTGACCAACCTATAACTTTTCTTCGAGAGCATCAGTTCATTATCTCCAAATCCTCTATTTGGGATAGTGACACCAGGTATGCCGACTCGGAAACTTAAAGTCAATTTGATCCCTATATGCAGTACCAAAAGAGATTGGTAATCCTCCATTTCCTTTCTCATACTGCATAACCATAATGAGAACAAATGGCACACCACATCATCAAAATGTGTTTAGATTCCCATTTTTCTAAATACATTTTGGCATGACCACACCATGCTTGGGGGCACCTATGCCCCCCAACCATAACCCTCCTCAACTCGTTTTTGGAGAGGAGGTTGTCTTACCAATCGAGCGTAAAATCCCTTCCCTTCATCTGGTTGTTCAACTTCTCCCTGACACCCAACCTCTAGAACAACGACTTATCATGCTTGAGCATGCCTCTGAAGACCGCCGTGTTGCATTGCAAACCATGGAAGCGGCCAAGCAACGCATCCAAGCTCAATGTGACCGAAAAGTCCAGCCTCGTCCTTTTCACGAAGGCGACCTTGTTCTAGTATATGACCAGGCCCATAATGTCCTTGGTCATGGGAAGTTCGACTCATTATGGCTAGGCCCTTACATCATCAGTAAGGATCTTGGTAAGGGGGCCTACTTTTTAGAGGACTTCGAAGGCAATCCTCTTCCTAATCCTCGCAATGCACTCTATCTTAAGAAATATTACCCTTAACATTTCCCTTCTGAGATGCGTGTTTTATTTTCTGTTAGATAGCCAACATCCTTTTTGTACTTTCATCCTTCGCCAAGACCTATTTTTTCCAAGAAGGATCACCTCACACCTCCTTAAAATCGAACTTCCTCACTACAACACTCGTACTGGGGGCACCACTTCGCCTCCATACTTGTCCATGTTCGTGTCGATTTTCGTCATGAGTTCCCCCTTGTACTCATGTTTTTCATGGTCCCCCATTGGGCCTTTACTGTGTGGCAGTACCATCGAGTCACCCTTGTTTAGAGCATCCAATTTGAGTCATCATCGCATTCATGGAGTCTATCCTGAGTCCCTTCGTACCCCGCTATAGTCCTCCATCCTTCATTGCTTGGTCTCTCTCTTATGTCGCGCATTATGACCTTTAGTCCCACTGTCCCCTATCCCTTCTGATATTTTTTCAGTAGCTGCCATGTCATTCATGCCCTTTATGCTCTAACAAGGGAAGTCGTCCATTCGCTACTCAGTCCTTTCCATTTCCCTATCGTCATTAGTATCATTCTGTCCGTCGCCCTACTGTTTTCTCTCGTGCCCTAGTTGAGGATCTCTCATTACCTCACCTATGGCGGACCTCCTTCTGTCGACATCAACACATTCATTCCAGAAGCCAGGTCTAGAGGGCGGTGTACCTTGGTTCCAGCTTCCACTCTTGTTCGGTGCCTCGGATCAGGCAAGGGGATCTCTCATTTCCCTTTGACTTGATTGTTTCTCCATCTCCTTTCAGCATGATCGAGATTCGTATACTTGACGGTCCAGTGATCCAGCAGCAGCTCTTGATGATCCCCGGGTGTGTGTGAGATGTCTCAACCCTCATTAGGGGGTGGCCCTGCAGGTAGCCCCCCACATGCCCGGATGACGTCTTCTTTGCAGCCTTCGATGCCGCTCCAGATTTTGATGATGTTGGCCTTAGCCACTTGCAGCACCTCTTCGATTTGCCTGTATCAGTCAGATTTTGTGAGCCCTTCCCCAATTACAGGGGGCATTTGGGTTGTATTTATCTCATGTACTCATATATTATTGTACTAGTCCTGGCTGTTATCCCAGGCACAACATGTATGTGAGATTCCTCATTGTATTTTTATCTGGCTCCTGATTATGCCAGCTGTACTCTATGGTTCGGTCCCTTGTTTACTGGACACACTATTCTTTTGTACTTTGTCTCGGCGGGCATAGGTATGCCTCCCCCGCCGCCTTTAGTACAAAAAAAAATTTCTCGGCTAAAAAGAGACTTGTTGCACCTGCGAGTCTCGTCTCCTCAGGGTCTAGTCCTTCAGCACACTATCTACCTCACATTTCTCTCTCTCACACCCCTTTTGTTGTCTAGTGATTGTGTTCTTACAACGTACTTCGGTCATACGATTTGCTCCTGACACTCGCACGCTGGGGGGCAATCTGTTACACCATTTTTTGGTCATCTAACTTATTACCATTAGATGGACCCAAGTACACCATGTAAGACCAGTTTTACCCTAAGTAAAACCACTTTCACTATGTTAAAACAGGAAACCCCAAAAGGAAGTATTAAACAAACCCATATTTGTTTGATTTTCCTCATGGAATAATTAATTAAACCATAATTTAATTATTATTCCCAGTCATGTTTAACCCAAAATCAAAGAAATTAATTAGATAAACTTTTATTTATCTTATTATTTTCTAGGAATAATTATTTAAACCTTATTTAGATAATATTCCTTGTTAAATATGACCAAATCACCCACAAATAATTAAATAAATCATTATTTATTTAATTATCTTTCAACCACTTCCTTAAAAAGATAAATAAATCATTTATTTATTTATTTTTGACTAATCAAGGGATTTGACCCAAGTCAAAGACCCTTTCCCTCCAACAAATATAAAAAAATTTCCATAAAAGGTGGATCTAGATTTGGTTAACATTATTTTAATCATGCACCAAGATCTAGAATGACCCAATATTTTGTTATAAATAGGAGGGTTTTCCCCATCATTCTTCACCTTTTGTTGCCTACTAGATCACTCTGGATCTATACACTTGGTCTCATTCTTCATCATTTTGCTCCCATTGAGCTTCATTTTTACATTGGGTTTTCTACACTTGCAAGAGAGAGAAAGCTTAGATCTGAAGTGCTGAGGATTACAAAGAACCCATCCCATTGAGGAGAGCTGGATACACCTTCTTGTTTTCCTCCCAGGTGCCCTGTAATATAAAATTCTTTCAAAAAATTGTGTTCTTGTCTTGTCTGTTGGATGTATGGAGCAAACCCTTTACTTTACTGCTTAATGTCTTTCCATTTATAGATCTGGTTGTTGCATCATTTTTATTACTAACCGCAGATCTGAAGATATTTGGCAGCCACTATTGTTGTTAGGGCTATTAGTTATGCGTAGCTAAAGTGGTCCTTTTTCGTACACTTCGACGAAGGATTCATACTAACAGAGACCCTTTCAGCAATGGGGCTTAGATTTTATTGGATAAATCCATCCTCCTTCTTATGGGCAACATAGATGGATCCTCACTACCACAGATTACTTTACTAAATGGATTGAAGCCATCCCATCCAGACAAGCCAATGATTCTCTAATTATAGGATTCTTAGAAAACAATATACTTTCAAGATTTGGCTGTCCTGAAAAAATTATAACTGATAATGCTACTGCTTTTAAGTCTAAGAAAATGATTAGTTTCTACAATAAGTATCACATAATGCTAGGCCATTCAACAGCCTATTATCCCCAGGGTAATGGACTGGCTGAATCTTCCAATAAAAGTCTCATTAATATCATTAAAAAATTATTAGAAGAAAATAAGAAGAATTGGCATAAAAAAATTACCAATGCATTGTGGGCAGACAAAGTTACTAGAAAAAAATCAATTGGGACCAGTCCATATGAATTAGTTTATGGTATTGAGGCTACATTTCCATCATCCTTGGGAATTCTTGTTATGAAGTTACTTCAGGAGGCTCAAGTAGAACCAAATGATATTCAGAGAAGAAAAAACTAAACAACTCACTTGAAGCAGACCAGAGAAGAAGTGTATCAACGATCCCAAGTTTTGCAAGAAAAATTAAAGAAAATGTTTGACAAAAGGACTAAAGAAGAAGATTTTCAACTCGGAGACAAAGTTCTCAGATGGGATTCCAGAAGGGAAGATAAAGGGAAACATGGGAAATTTGATTTCTTATGAAAAGGACCTTACATCAATCATGCTTTACAGGGAAATAACACATATTTTTTGAAGAATTTGGATGATTCAGAAGCTAAGGAAGGACCAGTCAATGGTCGAATGCTAAAACACTACTTTGATCCTATTTACTAGGATGTTCTGATTTTTTAACATGTACATAATATATCCTTTCTAATGCATCAGTTTTGATTGGATGGTGACTCGCTGAAGTTGAAGCCCGAAGTGAAGGCCCTAAGCTTTAGAAGGTTTACTATCATATGTACAATAAAGCCACCAGAAAAAGAAGATTACATGGTTTAGTTAAAGGCATTTTGAAGCATCTGATTTGCTGTTCTTGACTTTTCACCAGGAAAAGCCATCCCCAAGTGGAGACAGTGTTAGACTCCTATACCAATAGGTGTCATTTTTCATGATTGACTTATTGAAATATGCAATATGTTCAAACCTTTTTATTGTTGCAAAGGTGTTCCATATTCTTAAAAAATCTAAAAATCTAAAAATTTAAAAAATGTAAAGAGGGTATACCCTAAAAGAAAATCAAAGGGTGAAAAAATACAATTGGCCAAAAAAGTGAAAGAAAATGAACCCCATCAAAAGAAATGCCAAGGAAAGTGTGCAAGTCTAAATGCCACTACTATTTTATTTTCTGTAATAAACAAAATTGTGTGCAGTTTGTCAAAATTTTGCTACAATTTATGAAGAGTCAAATTGTTTAAACTTGACTCATCCATTTTTCAATTTCATGTTGTAGAATAGAGAATAAATATCTGACCAAACAGTTTAATCTTGGTAGATAAGTAGATAGGTAGAGTTAATAAAAGGTGCTCGACAGTTTAATCTGAGCCCTTGGATGTAATAAGTGTAGAATTAGATAGGTTTTCCATGTAAAAGAAAAAGAAGATTGATAAGGGTTTTCCAGTCTAAGTGCACCCTAATAAAGAAGAGAAAATGGTAGAGTAAGTTGGTAGGGTAGGTAGATGTTGTTGCAGAATTACATGTGATGAATGATGGTTTCAAATGTGTTTAATTTTAATTTCATCACAAGTGCAAAGGCAGATACTACATTGGAAAAAGATCACAACAAAGAAAAGTCAAGATTATTAACTTCCCCTTCATTTTCTCTTAAAGTTTTCACTAATTTCCCTAAGAACTAAGGTATTTGAAGATTAGAGGGGCTCAAGGAATTTCCTTGACTTTTGGAGGGACCGGACCCTCGGCCCAATAATTGGAAAAAACCTGGGTACTTGAAATCATCCATTATCACATTCATTCACCTCTCAAAAATCTTTTCCTAAGTAAAATCCCATTTTTCTTAGGAAAATCCTTCAATATTTCATGAAAAGCCCTTAGAATCACTTTTATTCTAAGTTTAAGTGATGAAAGTATAATAATGCCATTTACTTTTGAATCTTCACTTTCTTAGTTATATTTGAGTGGTTTGAGTTTACATTTTCCTCTTGTCATATTAACTCTGGTTTATATATTAACTCCCTATGAAAATCACCTTGTCCTATTATATATAAATCCTTTTATAGTAATATCCCAAAAACCCTTATATTATGATTTTTTAACCAAAAGTATTTAATTCATATTTATTCAAATCAAAAACCCACAATATACCCCCTTTTTGGCTAAAATATAACATTATTATTATTCCCTCCCCCCTACAGTAAATAAATCGCATTGATTTAATTATTGTATAAATAGAAATATGAAAAAACGTTTAAACATATTATATATGTTTAAAAAGAAAAATAAAATAATGCCCGGCCATCCATCGTACTAGGGATTAATTAATCCACACGATTAATTAATAACTGACCCCAGCCAATCAAACTCCGCCCGATGGGTTTAATTAGCAGTTAATTACATTGGGCCCGCGCCGTTAATTCCCTGCCATCTCCCTGTCTCGTCGACCACCCGATCGACATATCAAAGATCTACGGTCCTCATCCATTTCACTGGCCATCCGCGTACGAAAGATGACGCGCAATGGCCAAGCAATTTTCAAACAGTGTCGTACTACGTGTCAGCCGTTGTATCGCATCGCTACCCTTCTGCCTAAAACCACCTTCCCTCATAAGCGGTACGATAGAAACCACTTACCCCTTTCCGCTCGTGACATGTCCACTGTACCATGCTAACGTCATCCAATAAAATAATAAAAAAATTCTAACACCCATTGAATTTGTGAATAAAACAAAATAACCGCGCGTTTTTCATTTTTCTCATTAGCAGAGAACGACTACACTTCCATGCACAGTAATTCAAAATTTTCATAGCTGAAGACCGCCAACCTTTGCCTCGTCTAAGAAAATTGCAGTTAAGCATTCAAGAAATCATTCGCCTTATCCAGTACCTGTTTGAAACCAGCGTCATCCTAAGAAAAATATGTATTTACCCTAAATACGCACTAAACTCTGTAAGAAACTCGGCTTTCCTTTTCCTTTCACTAAAACAGAGTTAAAAATTAATTGCTAAGTTCAGTTCTAAATCCTGAGAACTGTAATTATATTCCCAAACTTGCAATTGCACCTGTTTTTCTTGTCAAAACCCGAATTTCCATTTTTGAATCCACAAGAACAAAAAATGGAAGTTCCTGTGGCTTTAAATGTAGCACCGTTGAATGCCCCTTAAAAATATTTGGTTTATTTACCTTTAGCCGATATGGATTTTCAAATTAAATACCTAGGTATCAGTGAGAATCCCCTTCGAATATTTTGTCACTACAGAGACAATTATTTGAATGGTTCTGACATAATTGGACTCTGGGAATCTAATATGCCCATGTACCTTCTCCCAGTAGTCCGTATCTTCACTGAAATAATCCATCTTTTCGATGCCAACTATGATCCTAACCAAAGAGCAGTCTTATCCCCAAATCAAGATGTCCTCTTCCCAATAACTGCTCAATCCATAAATGAGATGCTACATTTCCAGCCTGGTCAAGCCCTCACCCCTCTGTAAATGGTTGAATTACTTGAGAAGTCTACCCAATTGTCCCATGAAGAGTTAAACTGTCTTTGTCGGACTTTCATGCTGCCACAACATCAGCCTAAAGGACCTCCCCCTTATGGCCACACCTATTTTACTGATGAAGGCAGACTTATTTTAAACATGATATCTTCAATAATGGGTTTTAATACTAGTGAGTTTGTTAACCAATTGACCCTAGTGTTATTGTCTATCTTTACCCCTGGACAGCCTCCTGCTATTAAATATGACTTTGCATCTTATATTGCTGACAAAATCCATGATCAATTCATGAGATTTGGAAATGAGAGAGTATTCAAATATTCTTCCTTCATATATCATCTCATGATATACTATCAGTCAGAAAGTTTTCCTTTCCATATTCAGAAACTTGATGCTAAAGGAAACCCTAGGTTAGTTATCTTTTGTTCTGCTATCACCCATCATTCTTCTGATTCTCCTTACTCCTATAATGAGTTTATTGATCTGTTTGTACATCCAGCAACCACTTTGTTAACTGGAATTTCTCTTCCCAGAGTCAGTAATGAAATCAAGAGAATCCTTCAACTCTCAAAACAATATAAAGTGGGAGATTGGTACTTATATCAGAATTATACTGAAATTAGGATTTATGGATGTGAATTGTGTCCATTCAAGTTGCCTAGATATGTTCCAATGAGACTGTTTGCGCTTGAGTATTTTAGACAGATGAACGATTCAGATACAGTTCATTTCTGTAATGCCAAGAAGAAGGCGCAACTCAGGATAAAGAGCCAATTAGGTCCCTTTGTTTGTAATTCTAGGGAGGCTGGGAAAGAAGCCGAAAGGATTTTAGAAGACTACCTCAAATTACAAAAGAGTTTCTACTGGGCAACCTATGATCCATATAGCTTTATTTGTGACAAAAGAATGAAAAACAAATTATATCCATACATTCGTTTTAGGATGCCAGAAATTTAACAATATGCAAATACAGATGAATGGGTGGAAGGAAATTTGGTAGAGCAAGATAGTGAACAGGTCAATATTGATAATGTAATGAAAGGCCTTGAAAAGATACTTGACCTGGACTCTCTTGGGCAGGTACAGACAGCAGGAACTTCTTCAGCAGGAACTTCACAACAACATTTGCAGGAGATCAGTGCAGTGGCAGTAGAATCAAAAGGAAAAGAAAAAGAACCGGACATACAAGTAATTGAAAAGTTCACAATGACAGAGCAACCAGAGACATCCAAAGAACAAGGACAGGCACAAATATCTCCCGTTCAAACCAATCCAGTAGAAGTGTCAATTTTGCAGACTCCATTAAATGTGGAAAAGGGAAAAAGGAGAGAAGCTGAAGATGCTACCCCTTTTATTGGATCTTCACAATAGCCTCAGGCCAAGAAATTGAATACTCCTCCAGAAATATAATCTATTGATGAAATCCTTGATAGGTAAGGGCCAAAACAATTAGGCAGTCAACAAACAGGGACAGTCAGTGAAACATCCACTACCTCACAAAGAAAAGAGCTACAGAATCAATAGAGTGTTGAAATATCTTCTTTCAAAACACCAGTTAAAGATACAGGAGATATAAAGAAGAAATTTATCAATATCAAGGCCAGGAATGATCCACTGAGAATTCAAGTATATAATCAATATATAAAAATGGCTCCAAAAAATAAGAAAGATTGATGTCAGCTTTTGACATCCAACAGGGAAAAATGATAATGAGCCATTTCAGACCCAAAGTGAAACAACCCCAAACAACTGCTGATTATATTATGACAAACATTGAAGTCCTAGAAAAGGATATCCATCCTTTAGATCATATTGAGTTACATAAGCAGACTGGTGAAATGATCTATTCTACTTTGACTGATAAGGCAATGGAAAATCACAGGTTAGAAGATTCTTTGGAGAACACCAATACACAGTTACAGCTTGAGAAGGCTTCTTCTCAAGCCAAAGACAACAGGATAAAAAAATTGGAAGAAATAATAATTTGTTTGGGACACAATCCAAAGGATGTCAAAGGTATAGAAGCTCTAATTAAGAAAAAAGATGATGACATTGCAGCTTTGAGAAAGCAGTTGAAATTTCCAGCTTCCAGACATCCCCAAACTGAAGAAGTAATAAATAATAGTTCTGAAGAAGAAATGATGGAGTTTCTCTTGAAAATGAATGAGCAACTAATTGAAACAGAAAAAGAACTTGAACTAACTTTAAAAGACAAGCAGTCCAATGTTCCAGTATCTACTGCAGTGGTTATCACAGGTACAACAAGTCAACCAACAGGTTAGCCACCAAAGCCATCACAGGTAAATACTTCAACTTTGAGTACAGAGGAATTAGTAAAGCAAATGAATGACTTGAAACTGCAAGTAACAGAACTTCAGCACACAAAGTTATAGCTTGGTAGTTTGGAACATAAATATGATCTTTCAAAAATGACTGTTGCTGAAAAAACAAGAGAAGTCAAAAATTTGGAAAAATTGGTTAAAGCTTTGGAAAGGGATCTCACATTGGAGAAACCTTTGAGAGAAATAAATGACATTATTTGGGATGATATTATTCAGTCAATAAAAGATATCCGGTCCTCAATCCAGATAATATACGAGCAGAATGATTTGGTCAAAGTAGCTCTGGATGAAGTTGAGAATACACGAGCATAATTAGGTGTTGGGAAAAATACTGAGAGGGGGGGGGGGTGAACCAGTATTTACTGCATAATCAAACCTTTCACTTTTTCCTTCCTTTAAAACCCATACGCTACTTTCCTTCAGTAACCTGGCGTATATACGCGGATCCCCTTTATGAAACTAGCGTATACACAGAGATCTAGATCTGACATTAAATATTCACTTATATTATTCCATCATTCATTCATCAGATGTTCAATAAACAATAAACATGTGCAGTAAGAACAGAATAAACCATCACACAAAGCATCACACATGAACACCAGGATTTTTAGGTGGAAACCCAAATCGGGAGAAAACCACCACTGCAGTTGCTCAGCCTTCAATATTTTATTATAGAGAAAACATCTTACAACATATGTGTTGGCGCGGACTTGACCAGCACGCAGGCACCCACCTGCGCTCGTTTACCAGCCTCTCCTGGAAGGGAGCTCCAACCCCCTGACTCGTTTACCAGCCTCTCCTGGAAGGGAGCTACGACCCCCTGACTCGTTTACCGACTCACGGAAGGAACTCGGCCCCACGATCTCGTTTACCAGCCTCTCCTGGAAGGGAGCTACGACCCCCCGATCTCGTTTACCAGCCTCACCTGGAAGGGAGATACAACCCCCTGACTGAAGGCTACAACCCTCAGCACCACCTTGGACCACGTTTCATCAATTTTCACACTGGATCCAACCACTTCAATAGAACACAACTTGCAGGCCACAATTCATCATATTTCCAGACCGAACCCTTTCCATACTTTTAAGCACAACCATACATCATCAACAGATACATATCAACATAGATCAGATAGCAGAAACACAGCAGAACAGATCAGATATTTCATACCCTTGCTTCAGCAAACCCTAGTTTGCATACGCGCTTTTACTTCACTGATGTCGCGTATATACGCGCTTCTGTCCACACAAACCAGCGTATACCTCAGTGTATATTTTATTGCGCATACGCGCTTTCTCTTCGCTGAAGCCGCGTATATACGCGCTTCCTCCGCGGCGAAGTAGCATATAGATCTTTAATCATTACAGAGCAGCATACTTCATCAGATCAGATATTCAGTTCAGATCTACCCTTTTGCTTCAGACAGATGTTCGCCTAGATGCTCGCCTCATCACAGATCTAAGCCTTCCATAATCAGATCTAACAAATACAAGTACATTTCAGATCTAAAGATCCCGCTTCATCATTTCTTCATAAGTGCTTCATAGATTCAGATCTATCATCAAACCTTTACCCTTTCCATACAGATATATTTCACAAAGAAGTATTCATTCAAGCTCAGACATCTTTCTCTCACACTTGTAATTTGCACAATGAATTTCTTCTCCTTATATAGGTTTATCCTTTTTCAATACCATGAGCCCCTTTCTCAATACCATGGACCAAAACAATACCATAAGCCCAAATCTACCTGGACGGGGTCAATTAGGCGGATCATTACCCAATACAATGGGTCAATACCATGGTGGTTACCCCTGGTTTTGCACTTTTTGAGCGCTTTTACCCATACGCGACTTGGCACGTTATTTTCCGTGTGCATACGCGACTTTCCCTAGGACAATCCGCGTATACCAAGAAACATACTCTTTTTCATCATAGAATTAGCACATGATGAATTCCTTTCTTCATTGCCTTCTGTTCATACTGTAGATACATCAGATTTCCTTCATCAAGGACATATTCTATCAAGCACAACTTCATCAAGTAAGTTGTCATCATCTTCATCAAGTGGGTTGCCTTTTAAGGACAACACTTAGCATCATATTGTCAACAAACATCATATCACATCAGATTTACATCATTTACTAAGTCCATCAAGTCAAGCATAACTTCATCAGGTGGTTTGCCATCAAGGACAACACATGTCAACAGTCGCATGTCTTCATCTTCATTCGGTGGGTTGCCATCAAGGACAACACTCTGCATCATATTTCCAACAATCTCCCCCTTTGGACTTGATGGCAACCATGATGGTGTTTGGTTACCACAACAGATAGATACATTAAGAATACAATGACACCATGTCACTCTCCCTATTTGCCATGTCACTCTCTCCATTTTTGGCATCATTCAAACACCATGTTACTCTCCCCCTTTGACATCAAGGGCAAAGGGAAAAACCAGCAGATCTCTCCCCCTTTGACATCAAGGGCAATGGGCGGATCAAAACCAACACACTCACCCCCTTTTCTCCTCATGTAGAAGAAGCGTTCTGCAGATCTGATGTATACTGAAGTGACCAAGCTCCCCCTGAGTTCATGCTGAATCTTCAAACATATTTTTCAATGACTCTATGACATTCCTATCACCAATGACTCATACTTACATCAAAGATTCATCCAAGTGGATTTACATAGAAGAGTCAAGTACCCAACCAAGTGGGTTTACAAATGTGACTCAGCTACCCAACCAAGTGGGTTTACAAACATGACTCAGCTACCCAACCAAGTGGGTTTACAAATTGACAAGTCCTTACATAGCGAATCTTCACAATTTTACAACATGGGTCTCAACCAGACCTTTTCATCAAAGTACAAAAATGAATTTTCATAATTAATACCAAAAATACCTCAAGAGAGATCATATATCAGAACCACCATAATGCCAGCAATGCATTATACTCAACAAAACTAATGCTCCCCCTGAATCTGGTCAACCAAGCAATATTTCCAAAGACTAAGGCTCCCCCTTAGTTTGTGCACCCTGAAAAATTCCACCAACAAATCATCAAGGCATCTTCATCAAAACATTAGAAACAGAATTATGAGAACTGGAACACCACCAGAGATACCAAACAGTATCAGAGATACCAAACAGCATTGCAGCTATGCTGAAGAGAGCCCGAACCAACCAAAAATTGGTCAGCAATTAGTCGTATGCGGTTTTTTGTGCAGAACTCACGTGTCTCTGTGTTGTGTTTGAGAGACCGCGTATCCCAAGCCATCTTCTAAATTTCAGCAGGTCGATTCTCGTGAGCAATGACAGTCATTCGACTTCTTTAAGATATTTGAATGCTTCACTGGACTACGAGATGGATAGAACAATGTGGTTGTGTCTTGACGTTGATGATGGTGGTAGCATAAGCATATTAGTATCCAAGTCTTCAGATTCTTTGCAGCATCAATACATTCTTTCCATAGAATAGCATCTTCACATAAGTGTCAAGCAATCATCCATGTGGTCCAACATCACCATGATATTTAAGATTTAACATGAAGTAGCATATGTAGGCAAAAGATATCTCAACCATAGAACACACTTTGCATGATTTATTTCTGAATCAAATGACATCCAACTCATCCATGTGTGAGTACAAAGGATACTTATCAACAACCAAGGCTCAAAAACTCATCATAATAAATCATGTTCCAAGACATCATCATTTGAGCATGAGTATCACAAAAACCAAAGAACAAGCAGTCATATTGCCAACAATACAATCATTAGTATTCAACATGCTGCTCCCCCTAAACCAATGCTCTTCCTTAGCTTGCAATCTGGAGCACCTTTCAACAGCACGTCATCAGCAATAATTTCTGCCTGATCTGTCCTCATCTCTGAATTATAAGACTTTCCTCTCAACAACGAGTGCTCTTCATCATAAAGCAACCAGGCTTCATTCATAATGTTCAACACAAGAACCCATGTATCATTTCATTATTATGAGTATAACCAGAATAATGCTAACAGAGAAATCATCAGCAGTCAGACTGATGCTCCCCCTGGACCTCTGCTCCAGATCTTCAGTTATCAGATAAATTCTTTTATCATCAATGCATACGTGACTGTGTCTGCTGAAACTCGCGTGTATACGCGACTTTTGTGAATATAACTCGCGTATGGAGAGTGAAGCATGTAAAAATTTCATCTTCCTTCATTTCCTCCTGAGCTTGTACCTCTTGTACCTGTCCTTTCCACATCAGATGCGCTGTCAGAAGTAAACATATCCAGAATAATCAAATCAACCATGAGAGACATCATACATTGCTTCCCTTGTGACGATACATTACTAAATCTCATAATGTATCCCACAACATTCCTGCAGTCAATCAGAGAAGTAAGCTTCAGAAGTGGATGACTGCAGTAGGGTCAGAATTCCCTACGTTTCTGATTGGTCTTCCTTCTTTTTCCAAATTTGTTTGACCTTCCTAACAGTGTGCTGAAAATTGTCCCACTTTCATAGATCTGTTCATTCAACTTTGCCATTCCTTTGATACATGCCCATACTTGTTACAAAATAACATCTCATATGTCGAGAAAAGTAAGCATTAGAATCATAATGAGTATTTCTAATCTTCCTCCTTTTGCAATCGGCTGCTTTATATTATTACATGTTACATGAAAAACAATATCCCTTGAAGGAGTCGGATACCTTTACGAGTAGAGATCTGTTTGTTTGTCATTTGAAAACGATCTACTTTTGTGATTTGTTTTGCAACATGTCCAAGATTATGACATCTAAAGCATTCAACATATTGAATGATTTCTTTTGAGATTTCATCATTGTTGATTGACCTTTTGTCTCTTTCAACACTTCAGGTTTTGCATTGACTACCTCTGAATTTTTAGCACTTCCTTGTGAACTAGATTCTCCTTTAACAGTTTCATGAAAACCAAGACCAAGTTTGATAGAAGGAGACCTTTGACTACTAAGAATATTATCCAGAATCTTAGTACTATCTTGAAACCTCAAAAGTCTAACCTTTTCTTCTAATTTACCTTTGAGAATGTTTACCTCAACCTCCAGGGCTTGACATTTCTTTGTCATGCTTTCTTCTTTCCTTCTTCCATCTTCTACTTGATCCTTCAGATTTAGAATCTCTTCTTTCAGCCAATTTTCGTTTTCTTCACATGTTTGTTGCAGCTCTTCATTCTTCTTCTTTGATGCTTTGAGATCTTCTGTCAGAGATATGTTTTCTGCTTTAATTCCAGCATTCTTCTTATTTGATTTTTCGAGACCTATTTTGAAGGAAATGATTTCTGCTTCAAGTTCTTCATTCTTCTTATTTGATTCTTCAAGATCTGCTTGTAGAGAGATGATTCCAGCTTCAAGTCCTGCATTCTTCTTGTTTGATTCTTCAAGATCTGTTTGTAGACGTTCTATGATAGACCAGATTTTTGCTCCAAGTTCTTCATTTTCATTTAGTTGTGGAGGTTCCTCACTCTTTCCCATTGTTAGGGATCTCCTTCAAGCGATCAAGCTTCTGCAGAAGGACCAACCTCTGATACCAATTGTTGGGAAAAATACTGAGAGGGGGGGGTGAATCAGTATTTACTGCATAATCAAAACTTTCACTTTTTCCTTCCTTTAAAACCCATACGCTACTTTCCTTCAGTAAACAGGCGTATATACGCGGATCCCCTTTATGAAACTAGCGTATACACAGAGATCTAGATCTGACATTAAATATTCACTTATATTATTCCATCATTCATTCATCAGATGTTCAATAAACAATAAACATGTGCAGTAAGAACAAAATAAACCATCACACAAAGCATCACACATGAACACCAGGATTTTTAGGTGGAAACCCAAATCGGGAGAAAACCACCGCTGCAGTTGCTCAGCCTTCAATATTTTATTATAGAGAAAACATCTTACAACATATGTGCTGGTGCAGACTCTACCAGCACGCAAGCACCCACCTGCGCTCGTTTACCAGCCTCTCCTGGAAGGGAGCTCCAACCCCCTGACTCGTTTACCAGCCTCTCCTGGAAGGGAGCTACGACCCCCTGATCTCGTTTACCAGCCTCACCTGGAAGGGAGCTACGACCCCCTGATCTCGTTTACTAGCCTCACCTGGAAGGGAGCTACAACCCCCTGATCTCGTTTACCAGCCTCACCTGGAAGGGAGCTACAACCCCCTGACTGAAGGCTACAACCCTCAGCACCACCTTGGACCACGTTTCATCAATTTTCACACTGGATCCAACAACTTCAATAAAACACAATTTGCAGGCCACATTTCATCATATTTTCATACTGGACCCTTTCCATTCTTTTAAGCACAAACATACATCACCAACAGATACTTATCAACACAGATCAGATAGCAGAAACACAGCAGAATAGATCAGATATTTCATACCCCTTGCTTCAGCAAACCCTAGTTTGCATACGCGCTTTCCCTTCACTGATGTCGCGTATATACGCGCTTCCGTCCACACAAACCAGCGTATACCTCAGTGTATATTTCATTGCGCATACGCGCTTTTACTTCAGCGAAGCTACGTATATACGCGCTTCCTCCGCGGCGAAGTAGCGTATAGATCTTTAATCATTACAGAGCAGCATACTTCATCAGATCAGACATTCACCTCAGATTCAACCCTTTACTTCAGACAGATGTTCGCCTAGATGTTCGCCTCATCACAGATCTAATCACTCCATAAACAGATCTAGAAAATACAAGTACATTTCAGATCTAAAGATCCCGCTTCATCATTTCTTCATAAGTGCTTCATAGATTCAGATCTATCATCAAACCTTTACCCTTTCCATACAGATATATTTCACAGAGAAGTATTCATTCAAGCTCAGACATCTTTCTCTCACACTTGTAATTTGCACAATGAATTTCTTCTCCTTATATAGGTTTATCGTTTTTCAATACCATGAGCCCCTTTTTCAATACCATGGACCAAAACAATACCATAAGCCCAAATCTACCTGGACGGAGTTAATTAGGCAGATCATTACCCAATACAATGGGTCAATACCATGGTGGTTACCCCTGGTTTTGCACTTTTTGAGCGCTTTTACCCATACGCGACTTGGCACGTTATTTTCCACGTGTATACGCGACTTTCCCTACGACAATCCGCGTATACCAAGAAACATACTCTTTTTCATCATAGAATTAGCACATGATGAATTCCTTTCTTCATTGCCTTCTGTTCATACTGTAGATACATCAGATTTCCTTCATCAAGGACATATTCTATCAAGCACAACTTCATTAAGTAAGTTGTCAACATCTTCATCAAGTGGGTTGCCTTTCAAGGACAACACTTAGCATCATATTGTCAACAAAAATCATATCACATCAGATTTACATCATTTACTAAGTCCATCAAGTCAAGAATAACTTCATCAGGTGGATTGCCATCAAGGACAACACATGTCAACAGTCAAATGTCTTCATCTTCATTCAGTGGGTTGCCATCAAGGACAACACTCTGCATCATATTTCCAACAATCTCCCCCTTTGGACTTGATGGCAACCATGATGGTGTTTGGTTACCACAACAGATAGATACATTAATAATACAATGACACCATGTCACTCTCCCTATTTGCCATGTCACTCTCTCCATTTTTGGCATCATTCAAACACCATGTTACTCTCCCCCTTTGACATCAAGGGCAAAGGGAAAACCGCTGAATCTCTCCCCGTTTGACATCAGAGACAACGGGGCGGATCAAACCAACACACTCTCCCCCTTTTCTCCTCATGTAGAAGAAGCGTTCTGCAGATCTGATGTATACTGAAGTGACCAAGCTCCCCCTGAGTTCATGCTGAATCTTCAAACATATTTTTAATGAAGTACATGACTCTATGAAGTTCCTATCACCAATGACTCATACTTACATCAAATATCCAACCAAGTGGATTTACATATGAGACTCAAGTACCCAACCAAGTGGTTTTACGGATTTGACTCAGCTACCCAACCAAGTGGGTTTACAAATTGACAAGTCCTTACATGACTGAATATTACAATTTTACAACATGGGTCTCAACTAGACCTTTTCATCAAAGTACAAATATGAATTTTCATAATTAATACCAAAAAGACCTCAAGAGAGATCATATATCAGAACCACCATAATGCCAACAATGCATTATACTCAGAAAAATTAATGCTCCCCCTGAATCTATGCAACCAAGCAATCTTTCCAAATGACTAAGGCTCCCCCTTAGTTTGTGCATCCTGAAAACTTCCACCAACAAATCATCAAGGCATCTTCATCAAAACATTAGAAACAGAATTATGAGAACTGGAACACCACCAGAGATACCAAACAGCACTGCAGCTGTGCTGAAAAGCGTTGAACCAACCAAAAATTGTCAGCAACCAAACATACGCGGTTTTCTGTGCAGGAACTCGCGTATATACGCGACTGTGTTTCAGGAAACCCGCGTATCCCAAGCCATCTTCTAAATTTCAACTAGATCTGATTCTCTGTGAGGCAATGACAGTGTTCAGCTTCTTTCTGAGATATTTGAATGCTTCCCTGGACTACAGATGGATAGAACAATGTAGTTGTGTCTTCAAGCATTATTCAATGGTGGTAGCATAAGCACATTAGTATCCAAGTCTTCAGATTCTTTGCAGCATCAATACATTCTTTCCATAGAACAGCATCTTCACATAAGTGTCAAGCAATCATCCATGTGGTCCAACATCACCATGATATTTAAGATTTAACATGAAGTAGCATATGTAGGCAAAAGATCTCTCAACCATAGAACACACTCTGCATGATTTATTTATGAATCAAATGACATCCAACTCATCCATGTGTGAGTACAAAGGATACTTATCAGCAACCAGGGCTCAAAAACTCATCATAATAAATCATGTTCCAAGACATCATCATTTGAGCATGAGTATCACAAAAACCAAAGAACAAGCAGTCATATTGCCAACAATACAATCATTAGTATTCAACATGCTGCTCCCCCTAAACCAATGCTCTTCCTTAGCTTGCAATCTGGAGCACCTTTCAACAGCACGTCATCAGCAATAATTTCTGCATGATCTGTCCTCATCTCTGAATTATAAGACTTTCCTCTCAACAACGAGTGCTCTTCATCATAAAGCAACCAGGCTTCATTCATAATGTTCAACACAAGAACCCATGTATCATTTCATTATTATGAGTATAACCGGAATAATGCTAACAGTGCAATCATCAGCAGTCAGACTGATGCTCCCCCTGGACCTCTGATCCAGATCTTCAGTTATCAGATAAATTATTTTATCATCAATGCATACGCGACTGTGTCTGCTGAAACTCGCGTGTATACGCGACTTTTGTGAATATAACTCGCGTATGGAAAGTGAAGCATGTAAAAATTTCATCTTCCTTCATTTCCTCCTGAGCTTGTACCTCCTGTACTTGTCCTTTCCACATCAGATGCGCTGTCAAAAGTAAACATATCCAGAATAATCAAATCAACCATGAGAGTCATCATACATTGCTTCCCTTGTGACGATACATTACTAAATATCATAATGTATCCCACAACATTCCTGCAGTCAATCAGAGAAGTAAGCTTCAGAAGCGAATGACTGCAGTAGGGTCAGAATTCCCTACGTTTCTGATTGGTCTTCCTTCTTTTTCCAAATTTGTTTGACCTTCCTAACAGTGTGCTAAAAATTGTCCACTTTCATAGATCTGTTCAACCTGCATTCCTTTTCTACATGCCCATACTTGTTACAAGAATAACATCTCATA
The DNA here is from genome assembly GCA_034641835.2 of Pinus albicaulis. NCBI lineage: Eukaryota > Viridiplantae > Streptophyta > Pinopsida > Pinales > Pinaceae > Pinus > Pinus albicaulis. The sequence goes on from CM076580.1 coordinate 832,829,336, forward strand.
TGTCCAGAAAAGTAAGCATAAGAATCATAATGAGTATTTCTAATCTTCCTCCTTTTGCAATCAGCTGCTTTATGTCCATACTTGTTACATGAAAAACAATATCCCTTGAAGAAACCAGAGTACCTTTCTATGTAGGATCTGTTTGTTTGAGGCTGAAATGATCTGCTCCTGCAATTTGCTGCAACATGCCCATAATTATGACATTTAAAGCATTCAACATTATTGAATGATTTCCTTTGAGAATTCATGATTGTCGGTTGACCTTTTGTTTCTTTCAACACTTCAGATTTTGCATTGATGTCCTTTGATTCTTTAGCACCTCCTTGTGAACTAGATTCTCCTTTGACCGTTTCATGAAAACCCAGACCAAGTTTAATAGAAGGAGACCTTTGACTACTAAGAATATTGTCCAAAATCTTAGTACTATCTTGAAACCTCAAAAGTTTAACCTTTTCTTCTAATTTACCTTTGAGAATGTTTACCTCAACCTCCAAGTCTTGACATTTCTTTGTCATGCTTTCTTCTTTCCTTCTTCCATCTTCTACTTGATCCTTCAGATTTAGAATCTCCTTTTTCAGCCAATTTTCGTTTTCTTCACATGTTTGTTCCAGCTCTTCATTCTTCTTCTTTGATTTTTCCAGATCTTCTTTTAAGCGTTTTACCTTTAAAGTCCTTCATTCTTCTCATTTGATTTTTCGAGACCTATTTTGCGGGAAATGATTTCTGCTTCAAGTTCTTCATTATTCCTATTTGATTCTTCAAGATCTGCTAGTAGAGAGATGATTCCATCTCCAAATCCTGCATTCTTCTTGTTTGATGCTTCAAGATCTGCTTGTAGACGTTCTATGACAGACCAGATTTTTGCTCCAAGTCCTTCATTTTCATTTAGTTGTAGAGGTTTCTCACTCTTTCCCATTAATTATGGATCTCCTTCAAGCGATCAACTTACAACGAGAAGGACCAACCTCTGATACAATTGTTGGGAAAAATGCGAGAGGGGGTGAATTAGTATTTACTGCATACTCAAAACTTTTCACTTTTTCATTCCTTAAAACCCATACGCTACTTTCCTTTATTAAACTTGCGTATACACGCGGATATCTTTCAAGCAACTAGCGTATACACAGAGATCTAGTTATGTCAACAGTTCTTTGCTGATATCATTCCATCATTCATTCATCGGATGTTCAATAAATAGTAAACATGTGCAGTAAGAACAGAATAAGCCATCACACAAAGCATCACACATGAACACCGGGATTTTTAGGTGGAAGCCCAATTCGGGAGAAAACCAGCGCTGCAGTTGCTCAACCTTCAATATTTTATTATATAGAAAACATCTTACAACATATGTGCTGGTGCAGACTCCTACCAGCACACAGGCACCCACCTGCGCTCGTTTACGACCTCACAGAGGATCTCAACCCACGAGCTCGTTTTGACCTCTCCTGGAAGGAGGCTGACACGATCTCGTTTGACCTCACTGGAAGGGAGCTACGACCCCCTGATCTCGTTTACCAGCCTCACCTGGAAGGGAGCTACAACCCCCTGATCTCATTTACCAGCCTCACCTGGAAGGGAGCTACAACCCCCTGACTGAAGGCTACAACCCTCAGCACCACCTTGGACCACATTTCATCAATTTTCACACTGGATCCAACAACTTCAATAAAACACAATTTGCAGGCCACATTTCATCATATTTTCACACTGGACCCTTTCCATACTTTTAAGTTCAACCATACATCGCCAACAGATACATATCAACACAGATCAGATAGCAGAAACACAGCAGAATAGATTAGATATTGCATACCCCTTGCTTCAGCAAACCCTAGTTTGCATACGCGCTTTCCCTTCACTGATGCCGCGTATATACGCGTTTCCGTCCACACAAACCAGCGTATACTTCAGTGTATATTTCATTGCGCATACGCGCTTTTACTTCAACGAAGCTGCGTATATGCGCGCTTCCTCCGCGGCGAAGTAGCGTATAGATCTTTAATCATTACAGAGCAGCATACTTCATCAGATCAGACATTCACCTCAGATTCAACCCTTTACTTCAGACAGATGTTCGCCTAGATGTTCGCCTCATCATAGATCTAATCACTCCATAAACAGATCTAGCAAATACAAGTACATTTCAGATCTAAAGATCCCGCTTCATCATTTCTTCATAAGTGCTTCATAGATTCAGATCTATCATCAAACCTTTACCCTTTCCATACAGATATATTTCACAAAGAAGTATTCATTCAAGCTCAGACATCTTTCTCTCACACTTGTAATTTGCACAATGAATTTCTTCTCCTTATATAGGTTTATCCTTTTTCAATACCATGAGCCCCTTTCTCAATACCATGGACCAAAACAATACCATAAGCCCAAATCTACCTGGACGGGGTCAATTAGGCGGATCATTACCCAATACAATGGGTCAATACCATGGTGGTTACCCCTGGTTTTGCACTTTTTGAGCGCTTTTACCCATACGCGACTTGGCACGTTATTTTCCGCGTGCATACGTGACTTTCCCTAGGACAATCTGCGTATACCAAGAAACATACTATTTTTCATCATAGAATTAGCACATGATGAATTCCTTTCTTCATTGCCTTCTGTTCATACTGTAGATACATCAGATTTCCTTCATCAAGGACATATTCTATCAAGCACAACTTCATCAAGTAAGTTTTCATCATCTTCATCAAGTGGGTTGCCTTTCAAGGACAACACTTAGCATCATATTGTCAACAAACATCATATCACATCAGATTTACATCATTTACTAAGTCCATCAAGTCAAGCATAACTTCATCAGGTGGATTGCCATCAAGGACAACACATGTCAATAGTCAAATGTCTTCATCTTCATTCAGTGGGTTGCCATCAAGGACAACACTCTGCATCATATTTCCAACAATCTCCCCCTTTGGACTTGATGGCAACCACGATGGTGTTTGGTTACCACAACAGATAAGTACATTGACACCATGTCACTCTCCTAATTCTTTGACACCATTATCTGCATTCAAACACCATGTCACTCTCCCCCTTTGACATCAAGGGCAAAGGGCGGATCAAAACCAACACACTCTCCCCCTTTGACATCAAGGGCAACGGGTGGATCAAAACCAACACACTCACCCCCTTTTCTCCTCATGTAGAAGAAGCGTTCTGCAGATCTGATGTATACTGAAGTGACCAAGCTCCCCCTGAGTTCATGCTGAATCTTCAAACATATTTTCAATGAAGTACATGACTCTGACTCATACTTACATCAAATATCCAACCAAGTGGATTTACATATGAGACTCAAGTACCCAACCAAGTGGGTTTACACATTTGACTCAGCTACCCAACCAAGTGGGTTTACAAACATGACTCGCTACCCAACCAAGTGGGTTTACAAATTGACAAGTCCTTACATAACTGAATATTACAATTTTACAACATGGGTCTCAACCAGACCTTTTCATCAAAGTACAAAAATGAATTTTCATAATTAATACCAAAAATACCTCAAGAGAGATCATATATCAGAACCACCATAATGCCAGCAATGCATTATACTCAGCAAAACTAATTCTCCCCCTGAATCTGTGCAACCAAGAAATCTTTCCAAAGACTAAGGCTCCCCCTTAGTTTGTGCACCCTGAAAACTTCCACCAACAAATCATCAAGGCATCTTCATCAAAACATTAGAAACAGAATTATGAGAACTGGAACACCACCATAGATACCAAACAGTATCAGAGATACCAAACAGCATTGCAGCTATGCTGAAGAGTGCTGAACCAACCAAAAATTGTCAGCAATTAGTCATACGCGGTTTTCTGTGCAGGAACTCGCGTATATACGCGACTGTGTTTGAGGAGACCCGCGTATCCCAAGCCATCTTCTAAATTTCAACCAGGTCTGATTCTCTGTGAGGCAATGACAGTGTTCAGCTTCTTTCTGAGATATTTGAATGCTTCCCTGGACTACAGATGGATAGAACAATGTAGTTGTGTCTTCAAGCGTTATTCAATGGTGGTAGCATAAGCATATTAGTATCCAAGTCTTCAGATTCTTTGCAACATCAATACATTCTTTCCATAGAATAGCATCTTTACATAAGTGTCAAGCAATCATCCATGTGGTCCAACATCACCATGATATTTAAGATTTAACATGAAGTAGCATATGTAGGCAAAAGATCTCTCAACCATAGAACACACTCTGCATGATTTATTTCTGAATCAAATGACATCCAACTCATCCATGTGTGAGTACAAAGGATACTTATCAACAACCAGGGCTCAAAAACTCATCATAATAAATCATGTTCCAAGACATCATCATTTGAGCATGAGTATCACAAAAACCAAAGAACAAGCAGTCATATTGCCAACAATACAATCATTAGTATTCAAAATGTTGCTCCCCCTAAACCAATGCTCTTCCTTAGCTTGCAATCTGGAGCACCTTTCAACAGCACGTCATCAGCAATAATTTCTGCATGATCTGTCCTCATCTCTGAATTATAAGACTTTCCTCTCAACAACGAGTGCTCTTCATCATAAAGCAACCAGGCTTCATTCATAATGTTCAACACAAGAACCCATGTATCATTTCATTATTATGAGTATAACCAGAATAATGCCAACAGAGAAATCATCAGCAGTCAGACTGATGCTCCCCCTGGACCTCTGCTCCATATCTTCAGTTATCAGATAAATTCTTTTATCATCAATGCATACGCGACTGTGTCTGCTGAAACTCGCGTGTATACGCGACTTTTGTGAATATAACTCGCGTATGGAGAGTGAAGCATGTAAAAATTTCATCTTCCTTCATTTCCTCCTGAGCTTGTACCTCCTGTACCTATCCTTTCCACATCAGATGCGCTGTCAAAAGTAAACATATCCAGAATAATCAAATCAACCATGAGAGACATCATACATTGCTTCCCTTGTGACGATACATTACTAAATCTCATAATGTATCCCACAACATTCCTGCAGTCAATCAGAGAAGTAAGCTTCAGAAGCGGATGACTGCAGTAGGGTCAGAATTCCCTACGTTTCTGATTGGTCTTCCTTCTTTTTCCAAATTTGTTTGACCTTCCTAACAGTGTGCTGAAAATTGTCCACTTTCATAGATCTATTCAACCTGCATTCCTTTTCTACATGCCCATACTTGTTACAAGAATAACATCTCATATTTCCAGAAAAGTAAGCATTAGAATCATAATGAGTATTTCTAATCTTCCTCCTTTTGCAATCAGCTGCTTTATTTCCATACATGTTACATGAAAAACAATATCCCTTGAAGGAATCAGAGTACCTTTCTGAGTAGGATCTGTTTGTTTGTGGCTGAAACAATCTACTTCTGCAATTTGCTGCAACATGCCCATAGTTATGACATCTAAAGCATTCATCATTATTGAATGATTTCCTTTGAGAATTCATGACTGTTGGTTGACCTTTTGTTTCTTTCAACACTTCAGATTTTGCATTGTTTTTCTTTGAATCATTAGCCTTCCCTTGTGAACTAGATTCTCCTTTGACCGTTTCATGAAAACCAAGACCAATTTTGATAGAAGGAGACCTTTGACTACTAAGAATATTATCCAGAATCTTAGTACTATCTTGAAACCTCAAAAGTTTAACCTTTTCTTCTAATTTACCTTTGAGAATGTTTACCTCAACCTCCAAGTCTTGACATTGCTTTGTCATGCTTTCTTCTTTCCTTCTTCCATCTTCTACTTGATCCTTCAGATTTAGAATCTCCTTTTTCAGCCAATTTTCGTTTTCTTCACATGTTTGTTCCAGCTCTTCATTCTTCTTCTTTTATTTTTCCAGATCTTCTTTTAGAGAAACGTTTTCTGCTTCAAGTCCTTCATTCTTCTCATTTGATTTTTCAAGACCTATTTTGAGGGAAATGATTTCTGCTTCAAGTTCTTCATTCTTCCTATTTGATTCTTCAAGATCTGCTAGTAAAGAGATGATTCCATCTCCAAGTCCTGCATTCTTCTTGTTTGATTCTTCAAGATCTGTTTGTAGACGTTCTATGATAGACCAGATTTTTGCTCCAAGTTCTTCATTTTCATTTAGTTGTGGAGGTTCCTCACTCTTTCCCATTGTTACAGATCTCCTTCAAGCGATCAAGATTCTGCAGAAGGACCAACCTCTGATACCAATTGTTGGGAAAAATACTGAGAGGGGGGGGTGAATCAGTATTTACTGCATAATCAAAACTTTCACTTTTTCCTTCCTTTAAAAACCATACGTTACTTTCCTTCAGTAAACTGGCGTATATACGTGGATCCCCTTTATGAAACTAGCGTATACACAGAGATCTAGATCTGACATTAAATATTCACTTATATTATTCCATCATTCATTCATCAGATGTTCAATAAACAATAAACATGTGCAGTAAGAACAGAATAAACCATCACACAAAGCATCACACATGAGCACCAGGATTTTTAGGTGGAAACCCAAATCGGGAGAAAACCACCGCTGCAGTTGCTCAGCCTTCAATATTTTATTATAGAGAAAACATCTTACAACATATGTGCCGGCGCAGACTTGACTAGCACGCAGGCACCCACCTGCGCTCGTTTACCAGCCTCTCCTGGAAGGGAGCTCCAACCCCCTGACTCGTTTACCAGCCTCACCTAGAAGGGAGCTACGACCCCCCGATCTCGTTTACCAGCCTCACCCGGAAGGGAGCTACAACCCTGATCTCGTTTTTACCGCCCTCACCTCCGGGAAGGGAGCTACAACCCCGATCTCGTTTACCAGCCTCACCTGGAAGGGAGCTACAACCCCCTGACTGAAGGCTACAACCCTCAGCACCACCTTGGACCACGTTTCATCAATTTTCACACTGGATCCAACAACTTCAATAAAACACAATTTGCAGGCCACATTTCATTATATTTTCACACTGGACCCTTTCCATACTTTTAAGTTCAACCATACATCGCCAACAGATACATATCAACACAGATCAGATAGCAGAAACACAGCAGAATAGATCAGATATTTCATACCCCTTGCTTCAGCAAACCCTAGTTTGCATACGCGCTTTCCCTTTACTGATGTCGCGTATATACGCGCTTCCGTCCACACAAAACAGCGTATACCTCAGTGTATATTTTATTGCGCATACGCGCTTTCTCTTCGCTGAAGCCGCGTATATACGCGCTTCCTCCGCGGCGAAGTAGCGTATAGATCTTTAATCATTACAGAGCAGCATACTTCATCAGATCAGATATTCAGTTCAGATCTACCCTTTTTCTTCAGACAGATGTTCGCCTAGATGCTCGCCTCATCACAGATCTAATCACTCCATAAACAGATCTAGCAAATACAAGTACATTTCAGATCTAAAGATCCCGCTTCATCATTTCTTCATAAGTGCTTCATAGATTCAGATCTATCATCAAACCTTTACCCTTTCCATACAGATATATTTCACAAAGAAGTATTCATTCAAGCTCAGACATCTTTCTCTCACACTTGTAATTTGCACAATGAATTTCTTCTCCTTATATAGGTTTATCCTTTTTCAATACCATGAGCCCCTTTTTCAATACCATGGACCAAAACAATACCATAAGCCCAAATCTACCTGGACGGGGTCAATTAGGCGGATCATTACCCAATACAATGGGTCAATACCATGGTGGCTACCCTTGGTTTTGCACTTTTTGAGCGCTTTAGCCCATACGCGACTTGGCACGTTCCTTTCCGCGTGTATACGCGATTTTCCCTAGGACAATCCGCGTATACCAAGAAACATACTCTTTTTCATCATAGAATTAGCACATGATGAATTCCTTTCTTCATTGCCTTCTGTTCATACTGTAGATACATCAGAATTCCTTCATCAAGGACATATTCTATCAAGCACAACTTCATCAAGTAAGTTGTCATCATCTTCATCAAGTGGGTTGCCTTTCAAGGACAACACTTAGCATCATATTGTCAACAAACATCATATCACATCAGATTTACATCATTTACTAAGTCCATCAAGTCAAGCATAACTTCATCAGGTGGATTGCCATCAAGGACAACACATGTCAACCGTCAAATGTCTTCATCTTCATTCAGTGGGTTGCCATCAAGGACAACATCCTGCATCATATTTCCAACATTAGGAAATAGGCTTGAGGAAGCCAATGAACTTATACAATTCCTAAACACCCAAACTAGACAACAAATTGCAAATGTGGGTATTGAGGACAAAACTGCAACAATCTTGGAGATGAAAATATTTTTTACTAAAAGGACTCTTATGCAAAATTTAGAACGAAGGTGTTTTGACATGCAAATTGAAATCATTGCTTTCAGAGAAAGGATAAATGTTTTATTGAATAAAGGGTTGCCCAGCCCTATGGTTTCAGAAGATAAAATAATGGACCTGGAAACTTATGTCAAGAAATTGGACATACATGCTCACAATCATTTCATTGCTGGTTCCTCAACCATTTCATCAGAAGCAACATTACCCACAGGAAGGAATCTTCATGACAGATTAGAGAATTTATTTTATCTTGAACATGAAGTAAGACATTTGTTTCCTAATCAGCCTACTTTCTTCAGATATACCGAGGCTGATGAAAAATTAAGGAAACTTCAACGGACCAAAATAGCAGAAGATAAATGGTGGGAAGATCTATTGGAACTTTTGTAAAATTTATCCTTATAAGAAATTTTTCTTATTTTCTACAGTATAAAGGATAAAGGGACAAACAAAGGTCAAAGAGTATCAGTTCAGTTAAAGTGTATCAGTAAAAACAAAGAGTATTAGTGAAGCAAGTCAGTTAGAACAAAATTACTGAAGAGGACAACGAAGAGCTAAAATATAGGTCTTGCCTCCAGCACATTTTGAAAAGGAGGAAACAACACAACATTAGTTTCTTTTTTGTCTTATCTATGAGACCATCTGTCTCTATTTTTATTGTAACTTATTTGTGATTCATCTTAGATTATATCTCGTTTTGTTAGGAGATATTTTGTATGATTTTTTGTATAAATAAGCCCTCAAACGGATTATTGAGGGTGGATTCTTATACTCCGATGTAACATTGAATATTTTGGAATAAAGAGCTTTTGGAGAAATTTTTCGTGGAAAAACTGGAGAAGGAATTGAGACAGAAGACTTTTCTCAAGATTCATGTGTCGAATGGAGGATCAATAAGTCATATCTATCCCATGTTTTGAAGTTTTACATTTGTTTATGATATCATGTGTGTTTCATTATCTTAATATTTAACGAAAAAGATTAAATCAAAAATTACTTATGTGTAATCTGATTTCAGTCGTTAATATTTTAAATTTTTTCCTCTAAACTGATTTAAACATCGAATTCTTAATTGCTCCTGTTTGTCTAGTTCATACATCTTTGGTTATTTAGTAAAGAATACTTAACTTCTCTTTATTGATAATCAATTTATTTCTCTTCTCTTGAATGTGTTGAAATATTCTTCGTTAACCTTAACCTTAACCTGTAACCTTAACCTTACCCCCTTAACTTAAACTTAACCTTAACCCTAACCATGAACAATCCCTTAACCTTAACCTTAACATGAACCTTTACCCTAACCTTAACCTTAACATTAACCATAACCTAACCCTAACCTTAACTTTACCCTTAACCTAACCTTAACCTTAACCTAACCTTAACATTGACTTTACCCTTAACATAAACTTAAACTTAACCTTGACCTTAACCTAACATTGCCCTCAACCTTAACCAAACCTTAACCTTACCCTAACCTTAACCATAAGCTTGACCTTAATTATAACCTAACCCTAACCTTACCCTTAACCATAGCCTTAACCTTAACCTTCCCATAACTTTAACCTTAAATTAACCTTAACCTTACCCTTAACCTTAACCTTACCATAACCTCAAACTTAACTATAACCTAGCCCTAATCTTAGCCTTAACCTTAACCTAACCTTATCTTAACCTTAACTGTATCCTAGTCCTAACCTTGACAAAACCTTAACCTTAACCTTAACCTTAACCTTCCCATAACCATAACCTTAACCTTAACCTTGAACTTACCCTTAACCTTAACTATAACCTTAACCTTAACCTTACCCTTAACCTTATCTTAACCTTAGCCAAACCCCAACCCTAATCTTTACCTTAACTATAACCTTAAGGTTAGGTTAAGTAAAGGTAACATTAAGGTTACAATTAAGGTTATTGGTTACGTTAGGTTATGGTTAAGGTTAAGGTTAGGGTTAAGGTTAGGGTTAAGGTCAGGTTAAGGTCAAGGTTAAGGTTATGTTTAAAGTGAAGGTTAAGGGTAAAGTTAAGGTTAAGGTTATGGGTTTAGTCAGGTTAAGGTTAAGGTTAAGACTAAGATTAAGGATAGGTTAGGTTAAGGCTAAGGTTATGGTTATGGGAAGGTTAAGGTTAAGGGGTTAAGGGGTTAAGCTTAGGTTAAGGTAAAGTCAAGGTTAAGGTTAGATTAAGGTTAAGATTAGGTTAAGGTTAAGGTTATGGTATAGTCAAGTTAAGGTTAAGGGTAAGTGTAAGGTTATAGTTAAAATAAGGTTTGGTCAAGGTTAAGGGTAAGGTTAAGGTTAAAGTTATGGGTAATGTCAATTTTATTCTTAAGGTTAGGTTAAGGTTAAGGTTTACGTTAGCATAAGGTTAAGGGTTAGGTCAAGGTTAAGGGTTTAGTCAGGTTAAGGTTAAAGTTAAGGTTAAGGTTATGGTTAAGGTTAACGTTAAGGTTAATGTTAAGGGTTTGGTAAAGGTTAGGGTTAGCCTTAAACTTAACCTTACTCTTAACGCTAACCTTGACCAAAACCTTAACCTTAACCTTAACCTTAACCTTCCCCTAACCTTAACCTTAACCTTAACCTTAATCTAAGATTAACCATAAAATTAACCTTAACCTTACCCTTATCTGTAACCTTAACCTTAAATTTATGCTTAACCTTGATCGTAACCTTAACCTTAACCTTAGCCTTCCCCTAACCTTAGCCTTAACCTTGAATTTACCCTTAAACTTACCCTTAACCTTGACTCTACCCTTAACCTAACCTTAACCTTGACCTTAACTATAACCTAACCCTAACCTTGACCAAACCTTAACTATTGTATTAACCTTAACCTTACTCTTAACCTTAACCTTAACCTTAATTATAACCTAATCCTAACATTACCCTAACCTAAACCTTTACCTAACTTTAACCATAACCTTAACCTAACCTTAACCTTAACCTTGACCATACCCTTAACCTAACCTTAAGCTTAACCTATCATTAACCTTATCTTAGCCTTAACCTAACATTAACCTTAACTTTACCTTAACCTTGACTTTACCCTTAACCATAACCTTAACCTTAACTTATCCTAACATTAACCTTAACTATAAAATAACCCTAACCTTATCTTAACTATAACCTTAACGTTAATGTTAAGGGTTTGGTCAGGGTTAGGGTTAGGTTATAGTTAAGGTCAAGGTTAAGGTTAGGTTATAGTTAAGGTTAAGGTTAAGGTTATGGGAAGGTTAAGGTTATATTTAAAGTCAAGGTTAAGGTTAGGTTAAGGTTAAGGTTAAGGTTACAAGTTTAGTCAGGTTAAGGTTAAGGTTAGTTTAAGCATAAAGCTAAGGTTAAGATCCATAACCTTAACCTTTACCCTTAACCTCAACCTTAACTTGACTAAAACCTTAACCTTAACCTTAACCTTAACCTTAACCTAACCTTAACCTTGACCTTAACTATAACATAACCCTAACCTTAACATTGACTTTACCCTTAACGTAACCTTAACCTTGAATTTACCCTTAACCTTAACCTAACTTTAACCCTAACTTTCGCATAACCTTAAACTTTACATAACCTTAACGTTAACCTTAAACTTAAACTGACTAAACTCGTAACCTTAGCCTTAACCTGACTAAATCCATAACCTTAACCTAAACAATTAACCTTACCCTAACCTTAACCTTAAGCTTAACTTTACCCTTAACATAACCTAACTATAACCTAACCTTAACCCTAACCTTAATCTTAACTTTACCCTTAGCCTAACCTTAACCTTAACTTTAACCTTAACCTTAACCTTACATTAACCTAACTTAACCTTAAACTCTCCCTAACCTTCAGCTTAACCTTAACCTAAACATTAAACCTAACATTAACCTTAACCTAACCTTAACCTTGACTTTACCTGTAATCTTAACATTAACCTGACTAAACCCGTAACCTCAACCTAACCTTAACCTTGACCTTAACCTTAACCTTGACCAAACCTTTAACCTTAAACTGACTAAACCCATAACCTTAACCTTAACTATAACCTAACCCTAACCTTGACCATTCCCTTAACCTTAACGTTCCCCTAAACTTAACTGTAACTTTAACCCTTAACCTTAACCTGACTAAACCCTTAATCTTCACTTTAACCTTAACCTTAGCCTTAACTTTACCCTTAACCTTCACTGTAACCTAACCTTACCTTTACCTTAACCAAACCCTTAACCTTAACCTTTATCTGAACCTTAACCTTTCCCTTAAACTTGACCCTAACCTAACCTTAACCTTAACTTTACCTTAACCTTGACTTTACCCTTAACCATAACCTTCACTATAACCTATCCTTAACCTTAACTATAACTTAACCATAACCTTACCCTAACCCTAACCTTAACTTTAACCTTAAGCATTACCCTAACCTTACCTTATCCTTATAATAACCTTACCTTAACCTTATCTTAACCTTTAATTAACCTAACCTTCAGCTTAACCTTATAGTTAAGGTCAAGGTCAAGGTTAGGTTAAGGTTACGGGTTATATTTATGGTTAAGGTTAGGTTAAGGGTAAGATAAGGTTAACCTAACCTTAACCTTGACCTTAACTATAGCCTAACCCTAACATTGAACAAACCCTTAACATTAACTTTAACCTTATCCTTAACCTTGACTTTACCCTTAACCTAACCTTACCCTAAACTTAGCCTAACCATATCCTTTACTTAACCTTAATCTAAACTTAACCTTGACCTTAACTATAACCTAACCCTAACCTTGACCAAACCATTAACCTTAACCTAACCTTAACTTTAACCTAACCTTGAACTTAACTATAACCTTAACCTTAACGTTAACTTTATCCTTAACCTTAACCTTAAGTTTAACCTTAACCTTCCCCTAACCTTAACCCTAACCTTAACCTTAAATATAACCTAAGCTTAACCAAACCCTTAATCTTAACCGTAACCTGACTAAACCTGTAACCTTAACCTTAACCTTAACCTTCACCCTTAACCTTAACCTAAACTTAACCTTAACCTTAACCTTACATTTAACCTTTACCTAACCTTAATCTTAACCATAACCTTAACCTTAAGCTAACCTTAACCTTGAACTTAACTATAACCTAACCCTAACCTTGATCAAACCCTTAACCTTAACCTTAACTTATCCTTAACCATGATGGGTTTAGTCAGGTTAAGTTTAAGGTTAAGGTTATGGTTAGGTTAAGGGTAAGGGTAAGGGTAAGGTTAAGGTTAAGGTTAAGGTTAAGGATGAAGGTTAAGGTTAAGGTTAAGGATTTGGTTATTGGAAGTTTAAGGTTAAGGTTACCTTCACCTTAACCTTTACTTTAACCTTAACCTTCCCCTAACCTTAACCCTAACCTTAACCTCAACCGTAACATAACCTTAACCTTAACTTTCACTTTACCCTAACCTTAAGCGTTTAGTGAGGTTAAGGTTAAGGATAAAGGTGTGGTCAAAGTTATGGTTAGGTTATAGCTAAATTTAAGGTTAAGGTCAAGGTTAAGGTTAACATTCACCTTAACCTTAACCTTAACCTTAGCTAACCTTAACCTTAACCTAAACTATAATTTAATCCTAACCTTAACCAAACACTTAAAGTTATGGTTAGGTTATAGTTAAGGTCAAAGTTAAGGTTAGGTTATAGAGAAGGTTAAGGTTAAGATAAGGTTAAGGTTCTGGTCAAGATTGAGGTTAAGGTTAGGGTAAAGGTTAAGGTTAAGGTTAAGTTTAGGTTATAGTGAAGGTTAAGGTTAAGACATGTAACACTAACCTTAACCTTAACTTTTACTTTACCTTTAATCGAACTCTAATAATAACCTTAACCTTATTTAACCTTAACCTAACCTTTAATTTACCTTTAATTGAACCCTAACCTTAACGTTTACCTTAACCTTATCTTAATCGTAACCTAACCTTAACCTTAACTTAACTATAACATTAGCCTTAACCTTAACCTTGACCTTAACTATAACCTAACCCTAACCTTGACCAAACCCTTAACATTAGGGTTAGGTTATCCCTTAAGGTTAGGGTAAAGTTAAAGTAAAGTTTAAGGTTAGGTTAAGGTTAAGGTTAGGTTAAGGGTAATGTCAAGGTTCAGGTTATGGTTGTGAGAAGGTTAAGGTTAGAGTTAAGATTAAGTTAAGGTTAAGGTCAATGTTAGAATTAGGTTATAGTTAAGGTGAAGGTTAAGGTTAGGTTAAGGTTAAGGTCAATGTTAGGGTTAGGTTATAGTTAAGGTTAAGGATAAGGTCAAGGTTAAGGATTTGGTCAAGGTTAGGGTTAAGTTATAGTTAAGGTCAAGGTTAAGGCTAGGTTAAGGTTAAGGTTAAGGGTTTGGTCAAAGTTAGGGTTAGGTTAAAGTTAAGGTTAAGGTTATAGGTTTATTCAGGTTAAGCTTAAGGTTAAGGGTTTGGTCAAGGTTATGGTTTGGTTATAGTTAAGGTTAAGGTTAAGGTTAAGGATAGGGTAAAGTTGAAGTTAAGGGTAAGGTTAGGTTAAGGTTAAGGGTTTGGTCAAGGTTAGGGTTAGGTTAAGGGGGTAAGGTTAATGTTAAGGTAAATGTTAATGTTAACGTTAAGGTTAAGGTTTTGGTCAATGTCAGAGTTAGGTTATAGTTAAGGTTAAGGTTAAGGTTAGGTTATAGTTAAAGTTAAGGTTAAGGTTAAGGTTAAGCTTAGGGTAAAGTTAAAGTTAAGGTTAAGGTTAGGTTGAGGTTAAGGTTAAGGTTAAGGGTTTGGTCAAGGTAAGGTTTAGGTTATAGTTAAGGTTAATGTTAGGGTTAGGTTATAGTGAAGGTCAAGGTTAAGGTTATTTTAAGGTTAAGATTAGGTTAAGGTTATTTTAAAGTTAAGATTAGGTTAAGGGAAAAGTTAAGGTTATGGTTAGGGAAAGGTTAAGGTTAAGGGTAAAGATAAGGTTATGGTTAAGGTTAAAGGTCAAGGTTAAGGTTAAGTTAGGTTAAGGTAAGGTTAAGGTTACGATTAGGTTAAGGTTAAGTTTAGGTTAATTTAATGTTAAAGTTAAGGTTAAGGTTAGGTTAAGGGCAAAGTAAAGGTTACAATTAGCGTTAAGGTTAGGGGAAGGTTAAATTTAAGGTTAAGGTTAAGGTTATGGTTAACGTTAGGTTATGGTGAAAGTTAAGGGTAATGTTAAGGTTAAGTTTAAGGTTAAGTTAGGTTAAGGTTAAGGTTAAGGTTATGGTTATGAGAAGATTAAGGTTAAGGTTAAGGTTAAGTTAATTTTAAGGGTAAGGGTTTGGTGAAGGTTAGGGTTAGGTTATTGATAAGGTCAGGTTAAGAATAAGGTTAAGGCTAGGTTAAGGTTAAGGGTAAAGATAAGGTTATGGTTAAGGTTAAGTTTAGGGTTAGGTTATATTTAAGGTTAAGATTAAGGCTAAGGTTAGGTCAAGGGTAAAGCTAAGGTTAAGGTTAAGGTTTGGTAAGTTTAAGGTTAAGGTTAAGGTGAAGGTTAAGGTGAAGATTAATGGTAAGGATAAGGTTACATTAAGGTTAAGGTTAGGTTAAGTTCAGAGTTAAGGTTAATGGTTTCAGATAGTTAAGGTTAAGGTTAAGGGTTTGGTAAAGGTTAGGGTTAGGTTATAGCTAAGGTCAAGGTTAAGTTTATGGTTAAGGTAAGGTTAAGATATGGTTAAGGGTACAGGTTTATTAAGGTTAAATTTCATGCTAAGGTAAAGGTCAAGGTAAGGTTAAGGGTAAATTTAAGGTTAATCTGGACCTTAACCTTAACCTTAACCTTAACCTTAACCTAACCTAAACCTTAACTTTAACCTTAACCTTAACCTTGAACTTAACCTTACCTTTACCTTAGCTTTAACCTAACCTTAACCTAACCCTAACCTTGACCTTGACCTTAACAAAACCATTAACCTTATCCTTAACCTTTACTTAACCTTAACCTTAACCTATACCCTTAACCTTAGCCATAACCTTATCCTTAACCTTAACCTTGACTTTACCCTTAACATAACCTTAACCGTAACCTTAACCTAACTAAAGCTGTAACCTTCACCTTACCCTTAACTATAAACTAAACCTAACCTTGACCAAACCCTTAACCTTAACCTTCACCTAACCTTAACCCTAACCTTATATTTAACTTTACCCTTAACCTAACCTTAACCTTAAATTTACCCTTAACCTAATCTTAACCTTAACCTAACCTTAACCTTATTGTTAACCTTGACCTTAACCTTAACTTAACCTAACCTTAACTATAGCCTAACCCTAACCTTCACCAAAACCTTAACCTTAACCTAACCTTAACCTTAACCTTAACCTAGCTATAACCTTACACTTAGCGTTAACCTTGACCTTAAATATAACCTAACCCTAACCTTGACCAAACCCTTAACATTAACCTTAACCTAACCCTAACCTTAACCAATCCATTAACATTAACCTTAACCTTTACCTTAACCTTAGCCTTAACCGAATATTATCCTTAACCTAGCCATAACCTTAACCTAACCTTAACCTTACCCGTAACCTAACACTAACCTTGACCAAACCTTAACCTTAATCTTCACCTTAACCTTCCCATAACCTTAACCTTGACATTAACTATAACTTAACCTTAACCTTGACTGAACCCTTACCCGTAACCTTAACCTTGACCGAACCCTTACTCGTAACCTTAACCTTAACCTAACCTTAACCTTAACCTTAACCTAACCTTATCCTTAACCTTAACCTTAGCCCTAACCTTAAGGTTAAATTTATAGGCAAGGTTAGGGTTAGGTTATAGTTAAGGTCAAGGTTAAGGTTTGGTTAAGGTTAAGGTTGCGATTTTAGTGAGGTTAAGGTTAAGGTTAAGGTTAGGTTTAGGGTAAATTTAAGGTTAAGGTTATGGTTATGGGAAGGTTAAGGTTAAGGTTATAGTTAAGGTGAAGCTTAGGTTAAGGTTAATATTTATTTAAGGGTAAGGTTAATGTTAAGGTTAAGGTTACGTTAAGGGTAAAGTCAAGGTTAACGCTAGGTTAAGGTTAAGATAAGGTTAATGTTAAGGTTCGGTTAAGGTTACGTTTAAGGTTAAGGTTAGGTTAAGGTCAAGGTAAATGTTAGGTTAAGGTTAAGATAAGGTTAAGGTTAGGTTAAGGTCAAGGGTAAGGTTAAGGTCAAGGTTTGGTTAAGGTTAATATTAGGTTAAGTTCCTTAACTTTACCCTTAACCTTAACCTTAACCTTAACCTAACCTAACTTTAACCTTAACCTTCCCATAACCTTAACCTTTACCTAACCTTTCCATAACCATAACCTTAAACTTACCTTAGCATAACCTAACCTTAACCTTAACCTTAACCTTACCCTTAACCTTCACCTTAACCTTAACCTTGACTTTGCCCTTAACCAAACCTTAACCTTGACCTTAACCTTAACTTTAACCTTACGTTAACTTAACTTTAACAATAACCTTTCGATATCCTTAACCTTTACCTAACCTTGCCATAACCATAGCCTTAAACTTAACCTTAAACTTACCTTAACGTAACCTAACCTTAACCTTATGCTTAACATTCACCTTAACCTTAACCTAGACCTTACCCTTAACCTAACCTTAACATCAAGGTTAAGGTCAAGGTTTGGTTTAGGTTAAGGGTAAGATTAAGATTATGGTTAAGGTTAAGGTTTATGTTATGGCTAGTAACCTAACCCTAACCTTGTTTATACCCTTAACTTTAACCTTAACCCTTAACCTAAACCTTAACCTTAACCTTAACCATAAACTTACCCTAACCTTAACCTTAACCTTACCTTAACCTTGAATTTACCCTTAACCTAACCTCAAACTTAACCTTAACCTTAACCTTAACCTAACCTTAAACTTAACTATAACCTAACTATAACCTTACCCTTAACATTAACCTTGACCTTAACTTTAACCTAACCTTAACCTTAACCTTAACCATAACCTTATCTTAACCCTTAACCTTAACCTTAACCTAACCTTAACTTTACCCTTAACCTTAACCTTAACCTAACCCTAACCTTAATCAAACCCTTAACCATAACCTTAACTGAACCCTTAACCTTAACCTTAACCTTAACTTTCCCATAACCTTAACTATAACCAAACCCTAACCTTGACCAATCCCTTAACCTTAACCTTAGCTTAACCTTAACCTAACTTTAACCTTAACCTTATCTTAACCTTAACCTAACCTTAACATTGACTTTACCCTTAATGTAACCTTACCCTTAACCTTATCTTAACCTTAACCTAACCTAATCTTAACCTTAACCTTAACCTTAAACTTAACCTTAACCTTAACATTAAAATTAACCTTAACCTTATCCTTAACCAAACCCTTAACATTAACCTTAACTTAACCTTTACCTTAACCTTAACCTTAACCTTGAGCTTGACCTTAGCTATAAGCTAACCCTAACATTAACCTAACCTTACCCATAACTTTCACCTTAAGGTTAGGGCTAAGGTTAGGGTTAAGGTTAAGATAAGGATAAGGTTAAGGTTAAGGTTAGGTTTAGGTTAAGGTTAAGGGTAAGGGTAAGGGTAAGGTTAGGGTTAAGGTTAGGGCATGTTTAAGATTAAGTTAAGGGTATGGTTAAGGGTAAGGTTAAGGGTAAGGGTAAAGTCAAGGTTAAGGTTACATTTAGGGTAATGTTAATGTTAAGTTTTGGTTAAGGTTAGGCTTAGGTTATAGTTAAGGTTAAGGGTAAGTTTAAGGTTAAGGGTAAGGTTAAGGTTAAGGTTAAGGTTAGGGGAAGGTTAAGGTTAAATCTAGGTTAAGGTAAAGGTTGTGGGATGGTTAGGTTAAGGTTAAGGTAAAGGTAAGGTTAAGTTTAAGGTCAAGGTTACGTTATAGTTAAGGTCAATGTTAAGGCTAGGTTATAGTCAAGGTTAAGTTTAAGGTTAAGGGTAAGGTTAAGCTTAAAGTTAAGGTTAAGGTCAATTTTAAGGTTAATTCTAAGAGTTTGGTCAAGGTGAAGGTTAGGTTATAGTTAAGGTTAAGGCTAAGGTTATGGGAAGGTTAATGTTAAGGTTAAGGTTAAGGTTAGGTTAAGGCTAAGGTTACGGTTTTAGTCAGGTTAAGGTTAAGGTTGGGTTAAGTGTAAATTCAAGGTTAAGGTTAATGTTAAGGGTAAAGTAAAGGTTAAGGGTAAATTTAAGATTAAGGTGAAGGTTAAGGGTAAGGTTAAGTTTAAGGTTAAGATAAGGTTAAGGGTAAAGTTAAGGTTAAGCGTAAAGTTAAGGTTAAGGTTACAAGTAAGGTTAGGGTTAAGGTTAAGGGTAGCAGTTGCGTCAAGGCTAGGGCAGTTATAGTTAGCAGTTAAGGCTAAAGTGTGTTTGGTTTAGCAAGGTGAAGCTTAAGGTGAAGGCTAGGTTAAGGTTAAGGGTGAAGTTTAAGGTTATGGGTGTTAACCTTAACCTTACCCTTAACCTTCACCCTTAACCTTAACCTTAACCTTAACTATAACCTAACCTTACCCTTGACCTTAACTATAACCTAACCTTGACCTTAACCTTAACCTTACGTTTACTTTACCCTTAACCTAACCATCGCACAACCTTTACCTTAACCTAGCTTTAACCTTAACCTTCCCCTAACCTTAACCTTAACCTTAATCTTAACCTTAACCTAACCTTAACCTTAACCTTACCCTAACCTTAACCTTAACTTTACCCATTTTTGGCTCCCTGTGATTTATAGGAATGGCAAGAAAAAATGTTGCAGTGGGCCACATGAGAACCACTTTGGAATCCTTGGACCTAGAATTCCTGGATTTAGAAAGGGATCTCTCTATTAAGTGTTTTCAAAGGATATATCTTTATTATTTTTTTATGATATTAGGCTAGTTATGAAGCTCATAGAACTTGTTTTTCTGGTTGGGATGGATATCATTAACTGAGGAGGTCAACTGAAGGGTGAAGGTGAGAGTAAATTGAAAGAAGGTTTCGGCTGAAAAGATAGGCTAGGAAACAATATTAACCCATTGGGCTATGTAGTCACAAAAGGATTTAATTTTACAACAATTATTCAAGGGTTTCCATAGGGAAATTCATCTATATCAAAGGATATTTTAGATTGAATTGTGATATGAAACATTAAAATTTTGTGAAAGAAGCAAAGCTAAAACCAATTAATAATCTAACTTCACTAAGACAAGAAAAGCCTTTCAAAGTAACTGTTTGAAGCAAGCCAAAAGACAGGGAAAACCATAGACTTCTTTGGGACGACTTGTAATAAAGAAAACTTTTAAGACAAAAATCCAATAATGCTAAGACTACTTTCAGAAAGGAGAAAATACATATGAGAACAAGGAAAATAGCCTAAGATCAAATAGAAACTATGAATCTAGCCTACTTTTGACATACTCTCAAGGGATCTTTCCAAGCAACCTTTAAAGACTGATGAGAGGATAGGTAAAACCATAGACTTCCCTAGTTCAAACTCTACTTAGAAAACTTTGAAAAATATTTTTCAAGAACAACATCTCATGTTGTACTCAGAAGGATATGGGCTTACCAACATTCCCTGGTTATAATCCATTGAATCATTCTCAAAACAACAAACTCGATAAACCTAGAGGGCAATTAAGAATCCTTTAAGCATACCTTAGCAGAAGAAAACATAAAGACAAAGATTTCAAATATAAATAGGGTACTTTATAGTAAATCCTACTCTAAATTTTCTGTTCTTTATGAGAGAAAATGGACGACATGTAAAACATGAGAAAAACAAATACAGAGAGGAAAAAAATCACCATTAACATAGACTAGGATCCTCTGAATCAACTTGTATTATTGATGTTCAAACAAGTTACATACTCCAAGTCTAGTAGGTCTTTACAGCTCAAAACTTCTCCTCTCAGCCTAGTATTCTTCAAATACTCAACAACACTTCAACAACTTCGGAAACTATCTTACACTTCAATAATAATCAAACCAACAACAACAACAAGCTCCTCATACATTATTTATAGATAAATGAGGAGGTGGAGTGAAAGAAAGGGTCTCTAATGGTTCATAAATTTCAGAGTAAATGTTTTTGACCTTTGAGACCATGCAAGGCCCAAGGAAAAATGTATTTAAGTCTAACTTTGCATAATGAATTTTACATTAACTCTTTTGGACTACATAGTTTCTTTTTTTGACTTTTAGGCTTTTTAGGTAAGCTGGCAATAACTTTCTAATTTGTCTTTGGGAAATATCTCTGAATGTAATAACTTTATGTCTTCGAGGCAATTTAGGCTGACAGGTGGCATTCTGATTCTTTTGGAGAAGTAATTTCTTCAGTGTTTTATCATTCGAAGCATTCCTTCTTGCTAATCTATCTGTTTGGTGGCTTTAACTCTGATTAGGCCTTTGATTTAGCTTTAGGCCATATTTATCATCTCATTGTTTGTGTCCTTTTTGTTGACTATTTTAACTTTTAAATTAATTTGTTTTCAAATTGTGTCTTTATCCTTATTCTGCTTGATTAATTCTTTCATCTTCTTGTTTTATTCATTAATGTTTAACCTTCACTTATTTGTTTGTGTACATGTGTTTTTGGTATGTTGGAGGGTTTCAATAAATGATCAGTGTTCATGAGGCACTAACCACTATCAAACCTTGGAATTTCCATTTCCCATTTGGCATTATTTGGAAACAAGGATCACCATCCTGAAGCTCTCTGGAACTTAAATTTTCAGTGGGAAGGTATACAGACTTGGGCACCATTAAACCTGCAACAAAACACAAAATAATTAAATAAAACCTTCCTTCAGGGTTTAGACTGCGATCAAAGGCGTTGGTGAAGGCAGAGGAGCGATGCAGAGGAAGGAAGATGTTGTATGGAGGGGTTTTGTATGCAACCAGGAAGAATAATGGCGGAATTTTTAATTTGGGCGCGGGAAGGGAGAAGGTGGTTTTGCAGAAAATCGGGTGTTTTTCGCATGTGATTAGGGTGTTAAGCGGTAAAGGCCCAAATGGATGTGATACCTTAGAATGGCTGCCATGGGCCTAGGCCAATACTGCCTATTTCGCGTGAAAAAGGGCCATTAAATCCCTGGAGCAGATTGCGTGTGAAAATGGTTGTGGATCGTCAGATCTGGGGGAGCCAGATCAATGGTGTAGAATGAGCGCGATCGGAGAAGATGTGAGGTAGAGGAGAATGGGGTTGCGAAAGGTTAGTGGAAGGTGGCCCAGTGGACGATTCCATCTATTCTGTCAGGTAGTAGAATGTTTTATCGGCGGGGGGTAAAGGGTTGAGGATTGCGATGACCGTCGGATCAACAAGATCTACGGTGGAGATCATATGAAGGGATAAGTGGAGTGGGGGTGAAGAGAAGTGGAAAAGGGCTTTAAGGAAGAGGTGAAGGTATGGTACTATGGGAGTTGAGGAGACTAGCGCTGGGGTGATAAGTGTTTAGGGATAGCGGGAGGTCGCGAGGCTCGGGTCATATGAGGAGAAGGGGCAAAGGTTTTAGAGAAGAGGGCTTAAAGCCTTTAATTTCAAAAAGGAGCAGATATAAGGCTTAAAAAAAGGTTTTTTAGGCCTTTCTAGAGTTTTGATAGGGCTAAAAAGGGGGTTTAAAACCATATAAATGAGTTTTATAAGGTCTAGAGGGGTTTTTATGGGAAATGATGAAAAATAAAGGGGAAAAGGGGCCTTTTGAGAAAGGAAGAAAGGGTGGTTAGGATAGATGAAATAATGAGTGGAAAAAATGGGTGAGATAAGCTTATGAAATGGTGAAAGAAGCTTAAGAACACTCTCTTTTGTTTGAGTATGGTAATTTAGAGGTTTTGAGTGAAGTTCATTAGTGAAATGATTCTTTTGAAAATAATGAACACAGTGGGCTTTCAATAACTCATAGATTTTCATAAAATTTGTTTCTTGAAAGATAAGGAACCTATTTAGCCATCATGAGATATAACAGAATTTATAGATGGCTAACAGTGGCTCCACTTAGTGAGGGCATCTCCCTGGAGGTGTTGAGAACCTCAGAGAATAAATCTCTCAAAAGAAGACCAGTGCCTTGTATTTTGCTACATTTTGACAATCCTCCTTTCTTTGATCATGATGCTTTAAAATATGATCAGTATTTGTCATAACCAGATGATTTTCTCCCAACCTTCTACCTACACAACCTACCTTTCTAACATTTTTTCTTCAGTGGGTGAATTTAGACTGCAAACCCCTTTGACATCAACATTTTATTATTTTATTTGAAAGAAGTAAACTAATCTATTTCTACCCTTGTATCTTTCATGAGTTCAGATTAAATAGTTGAAAT
This sequence comes from Pinus albicaulis, assembly GCA_034641835.2. Classification (NCBI taxonomy): domain Eukaryota; kingdom Viridiplantae; phylum Streptophyta; class Pinopsida; order Pinales; family Pinaceae; genus Pinus; species Pinus albicaulis. The sequence continues at coordinate 832,852,908 of CM076580.1, forward strand.
CAGTAATTGTCTACCTATTCTAACTATCTGTCCAGATTGAGCTATTTGACAGATTCCATTATTTATTTCTAAAATAGGAAATTGAAAACATAAGAAAATCAGGATTGAATAGTCTGATTTTTTATGGGGGCTATGGCATTTTCTACAAGCTGCACATAGACTTTATTTGCAGAAATTGTAAAAAAAATCTTTGAAGGCTTTGAAATTTGGAATTGATAAGTATCCTTCTTTCTTTCTTTGGCTCAAGTTTGGATCCTTTTGGAGCCATTTCTCTTTTCTTTTCTTGGTTCATATTTTGAGCTTGTTAGAACCATTTTGTTTCATTTCCTAATCTATTCTACTAATAATCCAAGATTACACTGTTTGGAAAATATGTTTTCACTAACCTATCAGCACAAAATTCAAATTTTTCTCATCCATGATTATTTTGTATGACTGAATAAGAGTTTCTTCTCAAGTAGTGCCATTTGGACTTGCACACTTTCATATTTTTCTTCTTTTTTCAGTATGGGGTTGTACCTCTTTTTTTATCTACCCTCTTTTCTCTTTTTCTATTGTTTTGTACTTCATTTTCAAACTTTATTTCAAGCTATGTTATTTACAATGAATTAAAAAGCTTTGAACAAGAAATTTAACAAAAAAAATCTTTGAGTATTCTGCCATTGATAGGACCTCCAAAAAGTTCAGTTCCACCCATCTCCTCAAGGAAGAATGAATTGTTACCTATAGCAGAATGAATGAGATAAGGGCCTTTCCATAAATTTTCAAACTTTCCATGTTTTCCCTTATCTTCCCTCCTAGAATCCCATTTTAGTACCTTGTCACCAATTTTAAAATCACTTGCCTTCGTTCTTTTATCAAACAACTTCTTGATGTTTTCTTGTACTTGCTATGATCTTTTGTAGACCTCCTCTCTGGTTTTCTGTAATTGTACATTTTGGTCTATTCTTCTTTTCATGTCATATTCTTCATACTGTACATCCTGGATGTTGTGAAACCAAATCCAAAAAGAGATGAAAAGAGATATCAACACCTTAGAAATAAGCCACTTCAAGGGGGCAACCTCCAATACATTACATGAATGAATAATTATTGGATGATTTAAATTACAAAACCTCCTTTCTATATATAAGAGTCCATGGGGCCCAATGTAATCCTAGTGGGGCCACAATGTAATCCTAGCCGACCTAACAATAATAATTTAAGGGCACAATAATAACAGTATGGGGATTACAAGGGTACCATAATAACAATAAGGGGGTTACACTAACAACAATAAGGGACTATAATAGTAATATAGGGACCTAACATGCCCCTCTCCTTCAAAAACGTGTTGTCCTCAATGCTTGAGTAGCTCTGGGTGCTTCTGTATAAAATTTTCATCCTCCCATGTAGAATCTTCAGTGGGTAAATTCTTCCACTTGATGAGATACTCTGAAATTGATCGATTTCATAGCTGTCAGTTCTTGTTTCCGTGACTGCTTCAGGTTCCAATATGATTTTTCCTTCTTCATCAAGTTCTAGAAATATTGTTTGAACTAGAAGATTTTCACCTATAACCTTCTTTAAGCATGAAACATGGAAAATTGGATGCACTCGTGAAGAAGCAGGAAGCTCCAACTTGTATGCCATAGTACCAATATTTTGCAACACCTTGTAAGGACCATAGTACTTTGGCGATAATTTATTATCCTTCTTAGCTTTCTTGAGGGACATTTGTTTGTATGGTTGTAGCCGTAAAAATACCCAATCTCCTACATCAAAACTTCTCTCACTGCGATGTTGATTTTCCTATTGTTCATTCAATTTTGTGCCAAATTTAGGTTGTCCTTTAAGAGTTGGAGAACTTCTTGTTGATGCTCGATGTGATCTTCCATTGCGTGAACCTTCAAATTTTCTCTTAAAGATGATGTGATGGATGGTGGATGATATCCATAAAGTTCCATAAATGGGGTCATTTTTGCTGCGATATGGAAGGAAGTGTTATACCACCATTCATCTAGAGGTAACCACTTGACCCATTGTGTTTTTTTATTAGATTAAAAACAAAGAATATGTCCTTCCAAACATTTATTTACTATCTCATTTTGTCCATTGGATTGAGGATTATAAGATGAGCTATGAGCTAATTAAGTACCTAGACAAGAAAATAACTCTGTCCAAAAATTTCCAGTTAAAAATGGGATCTCTGTCGCTCACAATAACCTTTGGGTTTCCATGTAGCTTTTGAATTGTATCCATAAATGTAGTGGCAACTTTACATGCTTTAAATGGATGAGGTAATGCACAAAATTGTGTGTACTTGGTAAGTCTATCAAATACCACCATGATGACACTCTTTCCTTCGGACTTAGGTAAACCTGTGATAAAATCCATTGAAATCTCCTCCCAACGTTGACTTGGAATGGATAAAGGTTGTAGAAGTCTCGGGGTCTTAATTGTCTCAACTTTATTCTGCTGGAAAACCAAACATTCTGCCAAAAACTTTTGAATATCATATTTAAGGCCATCCCAAAAAAATTATTTCTTCACCATGTAGTAAGTTTTTAAAAATCTTGAGTGTCCTCCTAAAGGAGAAGTGTGCAATTCCAAAAGAATCTTTTGTTTTAGTTGGGAATTCTTACAAAGATATAAGCGATCTTTGTACCATAAGGAATCAGTTTCCCAAGTAAATGTATCAGATGTACTAGGATATTGCTGCAACTTTTGAATGAGTGTCCACACTTCTTCGTCCTTCTTCCATTCATCTCTTGCTTCGGTTATCCAATCTGGTTGGATAGTATAAATGGCACAAAGCACTGCTTCCACCTCTTCATTCTTTCTTGAGAGTGCATCTGCAACAACATTTAGCTTCCCTTTTTTGTATATTATTTCGAAGTCATAACCCAACATCTTTGTGACCCATTTTTGCTGCTCTTCTGAAGATAGTCTTTGTTCCAAAAAGTGTTTAAGACTATCATGATCAGTTTTCACCTTGAAGTGTCTTCCCATTAGGTAAGTTCTTCATTTCTTTAGTGCATGTAGTATTGCTAAAATTTCCTTCTCATAAATAGGTTTCTGTAAATAATTTCCTTTGATTGGACGAATTTTGAAAGAAATGGGTCTTCTTTCTTGCATTAAAAAATCACCAATTCCATTTCCTGAGGCATCACATTCCATAATAGAGGTTTTTGTGAAGTCTGGCATAACTAAGACTGGTGCTAGGCACATTGCCTCTTTAAGATGTTCAAAGGCCTTAGTTGCTTTAGGATTCCATGAAAATTAATCTTTCTTCAATAATGTTGTTAGAGGTGCTACTATTCTCCCATAATTCTTAAGAAAATTTCGATAATACCCTGTTAACCCGAGAAATCCTCACAACTAATTTATGGTTGTGGGGACTTTTCATTCCTTAATGGCTTTAATTTTGTTAGGGTCTACCTTAACACCCTCATGAGATACAATATGACCCAGATATTCAACATCTTATACTCCAAAGAAACATTTGGATGTTTTTTCATATAATTGTTTGTCCTGAAATAGTTTGAGCACCCTGTTAACATGTTGAACATGATCCTTCCAAGACCTGTTGTAAATTAGTATATCATCAAAAAATACTAGCACAAATTTTCTAAAGAAGGGTTTGAAAATGGAATTCATCAACCCTTGAAATGTAGAAGGTGCATTGGTAAGGCCAAAAGGTATGACCAAAAATTCATAATGACCCTCATGGGTTCAAAATTCTATTTTAAAAATATCTTCATTCTTCATTCTAATTTGATGATACCCTGAACGAAGATCCAATTTGGTAAAATAAGTTGCTCCATGCAATTCATCCAATAATTCATCAATAACAGGAATGGGAAATTTATCTTTAATGGTGAGCTTATTGAGCTCCCTATAATTTGGACACATGCACCATGATCCATCCTTCTTGTGTACCAATACTACAGAAGCAAAGAAAAAACTTTGACTAGGTTGAATTATAGTCGCCTCTAACATTTTTTCAATCAGACGTTTAATTTTTCTCTTTTGGACATCAGGATATTTATAAGGCCTGATGTTTAGAGCAACACTTCATGGAATCAAATGAATAGCATGATCATGGTCAAGAATATGTGGGAGTCCTTTTGGAGTTTCAAAAACCTTGGAATGATTATCCAAGACTTTTTGGAGATCTACAAAAATAGATGATTTTAATGTTGGAACTTCTAGTGAGCATAATTGTGCAATTATGCCTCGTTGTTCTTTATTTAGAAGATTTTTCATGACATTAGAGATCATTATCTTTCTAGGCTTCCCTGAAATACCCCATAATTTGGCTTCCTTTCCTTCTGAAATTTTTTTCAAGAAAAGTTCTTGAAAATTAAAAGCTACCGTCTCCAAAGATTGTAACCATTGTACTCCTAGTACAACATCAACACCTCCCATAGGAATGGAAAGCATTGGATTATTCAATACATATTCCCTATGGTTAACTTGACATTATGGCATTTTCCAGAGCAATTTATATTTCCTACATTTGCAACCATCACTTGACATTTTGGTGCTACGTATAGGAAACAATTCAATCCCTTCGCTACCTTACAATGAATAAAATTATGGGTTCTACCTGAATCAATAGACACTATTACCTTTTTCTTCTTTATATGTCCTTCTATATTGAGAGTTTGAGTAGTGGTAATTCCTGCCAATGCATTACACGATATGGTCAGAATCATTTCTTCCTCTTCTTGGGTTGGTTCCTGGTGTATATGCTCTTCTTGTTCATTTTCTTCTTCCTCTTCACAATCTATGTAAAATAATTTCTTCTCATCACACTTATGACCTTTAGTGTATTTGCTATCACAACTATAGCAAAGCCCTTTTTCTCTTTTTGCTTCCAATTGTTGTGGTGTCAACCTTGTAGGTTGTTGAAATCTAGGAGTAGCAACACTTCCCTCTTTATATAAGTGATTGGTGGGCTTCCTTGTCGCCATAATTTTACATTCAATTTTTCTTGCCAACCTGAATGCCTTCTCCAATGAATCAAGTTCCAAAATGCGAACTTCATGTTGGATGTTATCCTTTAAAGTACCTATGAAGAGATCAATCATGTGTTCCTTTGGAATATCAGTTACCCTTATATTTAATTTTTGGAAGTACTCAATGTGCTCCCCCATTAAACCCTTTTGTTTGAGATTTATCAATTAGCTAAAGAAGGTGTTGCTCTTTGTATCCTCATAATGTGCTATCATTTCCTCCATAAAAATTTACCAAGTGACAATTTTTTTATGGGAGAAAAGCCATTGATACCATACAAGTGTATTTTTTTCTAAATGTAAAGTTGCAATGCGTACCTTTTGTGTGTTTTGCACATTATGGAGATCAAAATAATGCTCCATCTATAATATCCATGTTATAGGATCCTTTCCATCAAACTTTCTCATATCCATTTTTGGAATATGGTGGTTCTTCCCTCCAACATTAGAGTTTATGAAATAATGATTAACATTTATTTTGTTCTCATCATGAGTTTCCTCTACTATCTTTTCACCATTAGGAAACATTTCTTGTATCAAATTTTTCAAACCTTCCATGTCTGTTTTTAGATCATTCTTCACGTTTTCCATCTTAGCTTCCATGTCATCCATCTTAGATTCCATGCCAGCTTCCATGCCATCCATATTAGCTTCCATGTCATTCTTCAAACCATCCATGCCTTTCTTCAAACCATCCATCTTAGTTTCCACGCCTTTCTTCAAAACGTCCATGTTATTTTTTGTTGCTCTTTGCGAGAGCGAAATTTGTTGCACTTTCTCTTGTAATTTTGATATGTCATGTTTCCATTCCTTGTCTTCATGAGTCATAGTAGAGATTTCTAAAGGCTTAATGGGTGTTGAATTATTTTTAGGGGCCATTTGAGAATCCAATACTGAAATCTATTATATAATATGCCCTTGGAATCAATTCAACTTGATTCTTCAAACAAGACTTATGCAATTCGGAAAAAAATACACACCTTTTACTTGCTTTTGAGGAGCTCGATATAGAAATTGAATTATCACTACAATTTTGGATCCTCAATATCTAAAATTCAGCCCTATAGTAGCCCTCTGAAGATTCTTTTAAATGCCATAGGTCTGATCTGATTTGGATTCTTCAAGGAAAAGTTATATCTAATCTCCCACAATGACCCAATTTTGGACTGTTTCAGTAGAGCGAACGTGTATGACCTGCCACTTGTCACTGTTTCCTCCTTTGGTTATAAAATTTATAGATCAAAAACTACATTCCATGTACTTGCGGCCACTTTTTACATATTTCCAATCCGATGCTCAGAGAGAGCTATCAAGATTTTCCCACGATCACCTCTTTGAGATGAAATTCAGAAGCCTCAAACAGCCCTAACTTCCACAGATCATATCTCCGAAAATATTGTGAACCAATATCTAAAATTTTGCAACGATGTTCCTTAGGATTGCAGCTTCAGAACCTTAGTAGAAAAAAATTTATTACGAAAATACCACGATCACCTGTTTAGGTTAACTTCAGGAGCTTGAAAAATGACCCAACTTGCACAGATCATATTTCCGAAAATATTGTGAACCAAGCTATGAAATTTTGCAACGATGTTCCTCAGGATCTTGGCTTCATAGTCTAAAACTTTCATATTCTGAATCTTCATAGAAAAAACGATATAGCGAAAATTCCATGATGACCTGTTTGGAGGAGGGAAACCCTAGAATCTCAAACCTCTGATACCAAATGTTGTGAAACCAGCTCCAAAAAGAGAATAAAAGAGATATCAACGCCTTAGAAATAAACTACTTCATGGGGGAAACCTCCAATACATTACATGAAGGAACAATTCTTAGATGATTCAAATTACAAAACCTCCTTTCTATATATAGGAGTCCATGGGGCCCAATGTAATCCTAGTGGAGCCACAATGTAATCCTAGCTGACCTAACAATAATAATTTAAGGGAACAATAATAACAATATGGGGGTTACAAGGGTACAATAATAATAATAAGGGGGTTACACTAACAAAAATAAGGGACTATACTAGTAATATAGGGACCTAACATTGGATCAGCTTCATGATTGGCAATCCTAGACTGGTTGGAAATATTGCATATGTTCCATAAAATAGCTGAAAATGGGATATTCCTATTGAATTTTTGACTATCAATCTTTCTTCCCAAAGTGCATGTACTAGCTTGTTGTGCCATGATTTCTTATTCTCTTCCAGCAACTTCTTTATTATTTTTACCAAACTCTTGTTTGAGGATTCTGCCAACCCATTACCTTGAGGGTAATAAGTAGTAAAATGATCCAATGTAATATGATATTTATGATAGAAATCAACCATATTTTTGGATCCAAATGCAATAGCATTATCAATAATAATTTTCCTAGGACATCCAAATCTAGATAGGATATGATTTTCAAGGAAAGAAATGATGACTGAGTCTGTGGCGTTCCTAGAAGGGATGGCTTCTATCCATTTGGTAAAGTAATCAGTAGCTGTGAGGATCCATTTTTGTTGGGAAGAAGAGGAAGGATGGATTTCCCCAATGAAATCTAGACCCCACTGTTGAAAAGGAGCTTCAACAATGATTGGTTGCAGAGGTAAGGGAAGCAATTTTCTTTTGCCTTCAAAGAGTTGGCATTTATGATAGGAAATTACCATTTTGTCAATATATTGAAAGAGGGTTGGCCAGTAGTATCCAGCTCTAAGGATTTTGTTCACTGTAGTTTTCCAATAGAGGGGGCCTCCACATTCTCCTTCATGGAACTCTCGCTTGATCTAATCTGCATCATTCTCAGCAAACATTTAAGCAATAATCCACTAGCATTTTTCCAATATAAACATTTATCTAAAATTAAGTAACTTACAACTTTTAACTTTAAGAACATTTCCTTTGTTTTAGAAAAACTAGGAGGGACGTTAATATTAAGTAGTACATACAAAATATCATCATACCAAGATGAATTCAGAAAATTATCTTCAATAAGTGGAGTTGCCAACTCCTCCTATTCCTCTGATGCATTAAACATGTTTATATCAAGAGCTTGAAAGTTGGATTCAACCATAAGTCTTGCTATTCCTTGACCTTTGATGAGCTTAGTGGGATTGATTTCTAAGTCATATTCTAGTATTACAACAATCCACTTTCCTCTTTTTCCATCAGGATCTTGTGTCAAGATGTCTTTTACCACTGAATGAGGAACAAATGCAATGATATGTGAGTGTAAAATGCAAACTCTAGAGTCTTTTAAGGCTTTGAGAAAGGAAAAGGTTTTTTTTCCATTATATTATACTTCAAAGGTGCATTTCTTAATGCCTTGCTGAAAAATGCAATAGGCTTCTTTTGTCCCTTTATATTTTTATGTAGGAGGACAACAACTACTATGTGTTCTGATGCAAATGAAAATATGAAAAAATATTTTGTAAAATCATGACTGATAAGAACTGGTGTTCTATTAAGTTCTTTTTTTACCAGTTCAATGAATTTATTTGCTTCTAAGGTTCATTTAATTCCTTCTCTTTTAAGCATGTTTGTCATGTTTCTAAGGAGTTCAACTAGGTTGGGTATGAACCTTCTCAATAAATTAATCTTTCCGATTAAAGATTGAAGTTCCTTGATGTTTCTAGGATGATTTATTTGAAATATACCTTCAATACTCTTTGGGTCTATCTTTATCCCATATTCAGATATGATATGGACTAGAAGTTTACCTTCTTGGAGACCAAACAATGTTTTCTTTGGATTTAAGGATAAACCATATTTTCTGCATTTCTCAAATAATTTTCTTAAGTGTATTAGGTGTTCTTCATCTGTTTTGGAATAGACTTTGATGTCATCTAAGTAAATCACAATGAATTAACCTATTTCTCCTAAGAATGCAATATCCATGGCTCTCTGGAATGTGGCACCAGCATTCATTAAACCAAAATGCATTTTTATATATATGAAATTACCCCAGGGAGTGGTAAAGGTTGTTTTAATTTGATCATCAGGGTGTACAAATACTTGGATATATCCTAAAAATCCATCTAGCAAAGAAATTATATTGGAACCTACCACCCTTTGTAAAATATGATGCATTTTGGGCAAGGGATAGTTGTCCTTTAAGGAGGCTTTATTTAAGTTTCTAAAATCAATACAAAGCCTAATTTTTCCTATTTTCTTCCTAACTGATACAATATTGGATACCCATTATGATTATCTCACAGGGACTATAATTCTAGCATCATATATTTTTCTAATTTCTTTCTCAACTAGAGGTAATTGAACAGGGTTTATTCTACACAATTTTTGTCTATAAGGCTTATGATATTCTTTGAGGGGTATCTTATGTTGAATTATTTCGGTATCATATGATTTTAAATCTTCATAACTCCATGCAAACACATCAAAAAATTATCTAAACAACTCAAGGTATTTCAATTTAATGTGAGCTGGAAGTGTCTTGGATAATTTGATCATTTTAGGACTTTCTTTACTACCTATATTGCACTCTTCTACTTTAGCTTCAGTAGGTTCTATTTTTGGATTTTTTTCAACATCATTAAATTCAAACAATTCTTCTAGGGGTACCACCCCCTTTGGCAAGCTTTCAGTTTTAGATTGTAGCACTTCTAGGTCTTCTTTTGCTGAATCTGTGTAGTTTTCTGTTTTATGTTTATATTCTTTGGTTATCAAATTTATATCAGCAACCTCAGGAGATTCTTCTTCTTTAAAAGGTGTTTTTCCTCAGTAGGATAGTCTTCTTCATACTCTGAATCTGAGCTTAGCATTTCAAATACATTTCTGGACAGTAGGAAGTCTTCTATTTGTTTATCTCCAAAAAATTGCTAGTATTTTTCATTGTCTGGGACTGCTGGTCTATATTTTACTTGAACTGTGTATTGTTTGCTTTCATAAGGTTTAGGACAGGAACTTGCAAAACCATTGGCAGTAATATTTTGGTTTCTAGGGACAAAAATCAATTGGAAATAAACAAATGATTTTAATAGGTTCATGACATCATCTCTATAGACTCTCAGTCTGGGATGTTTAGGAGTGTATTCTCCATTTATTTGCCTAATTATCAATTATGAATCACCACGAATAGTTATCCTCTTGGCCCTTAGTATTTTAGCAAGTGTAGTCCTAAGAGGAGTGCTTCATATTCTACTATGTTGTTGGTGCATTGAAAGTTTAATATGTATGAATGACCTTTAGCATGATTGTTCTTAGTGTTGTTCACCCATATGCCTGCTCCTGCACCAGTTTTAGTACAAGACCCATCAAAACTCATGCTCCAAAGGGGACTGTTTTTAGATTCATCATTAATTTCTTCTTTGTTCTCTCTGTTTTGTTGATTTTGAATGCCATTATGTTCACTTTGAGGGTCTGTGCTCCTAAAGGTTTTCAATGTGTTGAGGGTTTGGTGTTTGATTATAATGATTCACACTATGTTGATGACTATCTTGTAGATTACGACCTTTATTTTGATTGCTGTGATTTTCTGAATTAGCAAACTATTTTAGTGATTTCTCCCTTTTTTCTCTCCTTCTATGGTTGCCACTATGTTGGTGGATGTTTCACTTTCTAACCCCTGCTCATTAGGAATCTCATCATTGTAAATAATGAATGCGTCAAGGTCAATATGTATAGAGTAAAGAGGGAAGTTTTCAGGTTTTTCTTGGCTACTCACCATGTATTTCATGTGTGTTTCCGTATAGAGTGTTCTAGGTTGACTGAAGATAGGGATGGTGGCATAAGTCATGTCCATTTGCATTGTGCCTTGAAACTTAGCATCCCAAGATCTTGAAAGAAGCATGCCATATTTGTGGGGTATATCAGTCACAACAATGTCCATTACTAAGATTTTGGCTACGATTTGTGCTAAATTGACACAGAGATCTTTTATTAGGCCTAGGCATTTAACTCTTGTGGAATCGAAAGTGTATAAATCTTTATAAGGTCTAGTTACCTCAAGGCCTAATCTTTCCATTATCACTTTGGGAATGAGGTTATGTGATGCTCCAGAATCATGCATGGCATTGTGTAAAATCTTATCATGGATGTTTAAACAGACATAGAATGGAGGAACTCCACCTTCTTGAAATTTTCCTTCAATTTTTGGTCCAAACAGAAGCTCAGGTTTGTCATCATTTAAGTTAACGGAGTCATTGTGATATCCTATGTTCAAAGCATTTAATAATTGAGACCTATATACATCTTGAGTGACTAAATCAGTGAGAGGGATAGATATTTTTATCTTGGAAATTTCACTCTCTATGCTGAAAGAAGTTTGAGTTTTGGAAATGTTTAATTCAGCCTTTTTAGTCACTGTTTTCTCAACAAAATAAGCTTGCTGGTATTTATTATTTAGAGAAGTTGAAATGGTTTTTTCAGGAACATTAGCTGAGGAGCTAGTGCTTCTAGGGTCACAACTATGTTTGTCATGAATTTGGATATTTTTTCCCTTGTTTTCATTATAACTTTCAGCCACTATGTTATTGTTTTCAACTGTCTTTTTCGAAGTATTTGCAAGGTTGTTTTTAGCAGAATTTTCAGAGGCTCTTTTCTTGGGAGTGTCTTGGTTATTTTTACTTATGAAGTCATATTTCTTGTGTACTTCCATTATGGAATTTTCAAAGCCTAGTTTGTAATCTTCTGATTCTAGGCTTTCTTCGTCATCAAGTATGTATGATCCGGATTCTATGCAGGAACGCAACAGAATAAACACATAACCATAAATACAGAGATGCAGCGGAAATAACACTTCATTTCATTAATATCAAATAATAGAAAGATGCTTACAGACATAATGGAAATAAAATAGCTAGGGTGCTGGTAGCGAATCTCTGAGAAGAGATGTGGTGGCTACAGACCTCTGAACTGTGTTACAATGAGGCTCGAGGGCCTATTTATTGTTGAGAAACAATGGAGAATTTGAAACGTCCAAAAACCTAACCGTAGGAGATGAGGCGCCAAAACTGTGGGCGCCCGTTTGGGTAAATTGGTGGTTCAACTTCCCGGGGGCATAAATTTGGCACCCGATCTCCGTTTGACGCGTTCAATAGCTCGTTAGAAAGATCTATCCGAGGACTACAGCTGTCGGGACGAATTTTATCGGAAAATTCGTTGGCGCTTTCATACCCAAAAAACGTCGTTTAGGGCCTCAAAACGGCTCCGGAAGTTCAGGACCCGAAAAACTGCTAAAAATAGTAAGTTATGCCGAAACTGAAAAACTGAAAGAGACAATGGTGGGGGGCCAAGTGGAATAGGTGGGTGGCCACCAATATCCAGCTGGATCATTAAGCGCCCAAAACGGCTCCGAGAGTGGAGGACCCGAAAACCTGCTAAAAATAGTAAGTTGTGCCGAATGTGAAAATCTGCAAGAATTGATGGTGCTGGTCCAAATGGAATAGGTGGGTGGCCACCGATATCCACCTGGATCATTCCTCCCTCCTTAGGAAGCAATGGTACCCATTGCGTTGAGATCCTCCATGAGATGAGGAAAATTCTATTGAACTGAGTATTAGATGTGTTGAAGATGTCATGGACCCGCGGGTGGACATGCTGGATGCGTTTAGTAAATTTGGTTTCTTTATCAGCCTCATACAGTACATGTTTGGATTCTGTATGTGTAGTTGCAGGATGTATGGAAACATCAGGTGGTGGTGCATTGGGAGTCAGATCAATGGAGTGCTTGTCCCGACAGTGTAGAGGAACCTCTATGAGTGAGGAGAAATTGTCATCGTATTCCTCCATGACTTTGTCCATCTGCTGCAGCCGTGAAAGGGAGCCCTGTTTCGAGGTTGGGGCCACAATATTCTTCTTTCCCTGTGAGCGAGTCGTAAGGAAAATGAATTTCCTGGTCTGGGAAACAATCTTACTGCGTTGTTTTGCAGTAGTCAAAGAGATGGCAGGAGGCGGTACTACCTCCGGTATCCTGTACAAGTTATTTCCCAAAGTAATAATAAAAGCACGAGGCCTAGACTCATACACAGCATGTCGTCTCCATAAGTATGGTTGGCCCAATAATACATCAGCTACATCAAGAGGAGCAACATCACACAATACCTCACCCGTGAATGGCTTGATACTGTATGGAAGTCGGCACTGCTGGCGGATGCGGAGATCTCTCCCTGGGTGGAGCCACCCAATGGTATATGGTTGCGGGTGTGCTATGGTTGGTAGGCCGAGCCGCTTCACGACGTCTGCTGAAATGAGGTTCTTTTGGCTTCCGCTATCGACGAGAAACTGCAGCGGAGAACCCTTCACCCACATCTACGACTGGAAGAGGCGCTCCCCCTCCTCTGGATCCTCTGGACCCTCCTTTTGGATCTTGGTGGTGGCAACAATGGCACTGGGATCCGCATCAATGATCTGCTTCCCTTTGTCATTACCTTTGTCTGGTTCTAACTCAGGATCAGAAAATGCATCTGATTCGGGTGCCTTTAGTTCAGCCACCAAAGATTGTTTGGCCCGACACTCGTTTGTGCCGTGAGTGGGGCTGTTATGAAATTCACACCACTTCCCTGTGTCCTTCTTTGGATTTGTGGTATTGTTCGGAGTCGCATTGCTTTGGCCTTGCCCCTTGTTCTTCGGTTCGGGGGCACCTTTCGGATTCGCAGATTCAAAGTCTCGCTTCTTTTGCTTAAATTTCTGCTCGATCTTGGCGGCATAGCGATATGCCGTGCCAAGCGATGTAATGTCGAGGAACTCCATTTCCTCCTGAATGTGTTTGTGCAGACAGCCGCGGTACTTGAGCACCAAATGTCTCTTCGAATCTTTAATACCCAACTTTGTGCGCAGGGTATGGAACAGATTCGTCAGTTCGTGCACATCTTGATCCTTTTGTTGCCGCAGCGTGGTCCATTGGATGTATTTGTCCTCATAGCTCCCCACGGGGTAATATTGTTCCTTGATGCCGTCTCGGAACGAATTCCAAGTGGGTGTGGTCGAGAACAGAGAGGGTTCCCCTTTGCCCTCTTGCTCACGGTAGGTTTCCCACCAGTCTTTGACATGGGGGGCGGCTTTGAGGAGTGCAAAAATAATCTTTTCTCGGTCAGAGAAGTCATGGACCAAGAAATACCCTTCCAACAAATTTAACCATCTGTCTACAGCATCAGCATCTATTTTTCCTTCAAATATAGGAATGTCAAAGTTTACCTGTACCTTGAAGGGAGTGGCGCCTCCAGAGTGGCCGTTGGATGCAGATGCGCCATATGTGGGCAGTCGTTGAAGGATTTGAGCAAAGTTATCCATCATCACGTTCCTTTGTTTCTCGAGGGCCTCCTCGAGCAGTATTTTGATAGGATCTCCTGCTCCCTCGTCTTTCTTTTCTTCCGCCATGGGAGGTCGTCGGGTTTGCGAGGCCGATCTTGCAAGGGTTCAACCGCATCGAGCCCTAACTATACCGACCATACAGACATGCAAAGAAAACAAAGAAAGAGCAGGCCCTACTTTCCGATACCACCGGAACCGCATTCTGCGCAGAACGCAATGGGTATCAAACACATAACCATAAATACAGAGATGCAGTGGAAATAATGCGTCATTTCATTAATAACAGAAATATGCTTACATACATAATGGAAATAAAATAGCTAGGGTGCTGGTAAGCGAATCTCTGAGAAGAGATGTGATGGCTACAGACCTCTGAACTGTGTTACAATGAGGCTCGAGGGCCTATTTATTATTGAGAAACAATGTAGAATCCGAAACGTCCAAAAACCTAACCGTAGGAGATGAGGTGCCAAAACGGTGGGTCCCGTTTAGGTAAATTGGTGGTTCAACTTCCCGGGGGCGTAACTTTGGCATCCGATCTCCGTTTGACGCGCTCAATAACTCGTTAGAAAGATCTATCCGAGGAGTACAGCCTCGTCGGGACGAATTTTATCGTAAACGCCGGGCGCTTTGATACCCAAAAAACGTCGTTTAGGGCCTCAAAACGGCTCCGGAAGTTCAGGACCCGAAAAACTGCTAAAAATAGTAAGTTATGCCGAAACCGAAAAACTGAAAGAGACAATGGTGGGGGGCCAAGTGGAATAGGTGGGTGGCCACCAATATCCACCTGGATCATTAAGCCCCCAAAACGGCTCCGAGAGTGGAGGACCCGAAAACCTGCTAAAAATAGTAAGTTGTGCCGAATGTGAAAATCTGCAAGAATTGATGGTGCTGGTCCAAATGGAATAGGTGGGTGGCCACCGATATCCACCTGGATCAATGTATGTGACTTGTTCTTCTTCATTGAGAAAAAAAATATCCTCATTGTTTACTCCCAACATGTTCATGTGATTTTCCTCCGTTTCTTCTGTTATTCCTCCATCCTCATCAACATAATTTTCTTGGAAAGGGGGTCTGATCTGTTGATCAGAGTCCCTTTGTCTATTTTGAGGTGGGTTTCTCCTAAAGTTCCGATTTTGGTTTTGGGACTGATTTCTGTTTTGAGGAGCTGTCTGATTTTCTCTAGGGTAGGCTCTCTCATTTACATTCATCCTATCCATCATCATTTCCATGGTTTTTACTAATTTATCAAGTCTTGAATCTGATGTGGAAGGTGCAGCTTCATCTCTATATGTCACCCTTTTCTCATTTTTCATCCTAGCTCTTTTGGCAAGCAGGTTTTCCTCAACACTTATTGCCCCTCTCTGCATATCTTCTAGAGTGAGGGGTTCTCTCTCTCTTAATTGGTAAGCCATTTTAGGGTAAAATCCATCAGGAAATTTCATTAGAGCTAGGCCTTGTGGTGGTTTCATATGAATTGGTAGGGCATTGTACACACTATTAAACCTAGTGCAGTACTCTTGAACACCTTCTCCACCATTCCTCTTAATGTTCTCATATTCTGATAGAATATGGAGAGGGTTCTTTTTGACCTCCCATTTGTTTAAAAATAATTGATGGAAAGCAGGGAGGTCATTGATACTATTAGGGGTTAAGCCTTTGAACCATTTTCTACTTCTCCCCCTAAACTTTGAGCAAACATCCTAAGTTTAATGGTTTCATCGTCTATTTCTTGTCTGTAAAAGTAGTCACCCATTTTTTCCACATGTTTTTGAGCAGTAGTAGAACTAATAACATCATATAAGGGAATTTTGGACTGATAATCTAGTGGTAGGACAACTAAAGGTAAAGGAAGGACTATAGGAGCATACCATGTTGCCATGATATGGGCTTGTGGAAACAATGGGGGGTTTACAAGTGGGGGATTTGTGATAGGAGGTGTATGATGAAGTGGAGTGGTTTGAACTATGGATGTATGAGTGGGTGTAACAGAAGTAATTGGGTCAGCAAGGGACTATTGAGCATATTTAGGATGAGAGAAACCAAATTTATGAATGAAATGAAGATCAAGTGGAGTGGATGGGGAGGTTTCTCTGTTGCTATTATGTTGTGAGTTTTCAGGCTCAAAGTCTATCTAATCTATACCACTAAGTGACTTGGTTCTAGATAGGTATCTTATGAAAGGTAAGTAAATTTGGGTATCTTGTAGAGCTGTGAGGTTTTCAGGAACTGAACTTGCTCTGTGAATTGGTCTAACAATAGTTGGGTTCTTAGATGTAGGATATTTCCTAAGAATGCTTTCTAGATTGTTAACTATTTCAGGAGGATTTGGGTCAGGATGGGATCTAGTATAGATTCTTCTAGAAGCTAGGATTTAGACCCAAAAATAAATAAAATTTAGCCAGGTATGACAGTCTTTTGAAGGCAAACTAATATGTGTAAGAAAACTTAATCCTCAAAGTTCTCTTAACTGGGTCTTAATGACGTTTTTATGATGAAATAAGTTTTCCAGTGGAGTCTACAGAAAACCAAGGGGAATCAGTAGGCTTACTAAAAACCAGTGGAGTCACCAGGTGGAATATTTTTACTTGTTTCTAGGTCTGGTTGTTGTCCACCATCAACAATCAAAAACCACTCTTGGCAGACACTTGATTAATTTTTAAGTATGAGGTTTTCTGAGTTGTGAAGTTATCTATTACTTAGTTTCCCTAGTATGGTCACCACTATGTTTTCTCCCCATGATTTACAAGAATGGCAATAATAAACACTGCAGGGGCCACATCAGAACCACTTTGGAATCCTAGGACCTAGCCTTCCTATATTCAGAGAGGGATCTCTCTATTTAAGTGTTTTCAAAGGATATATCTTTATGCTTTGTTTATGGTATTAGGCTAGTTATGAAGCTTAGAGAACTTGTTTGTTTGGTTGGGATGGATATCATTAACTAAAGAGGTTAGTTGAAGGGTGAAGGTGAGAGAAGATTGAAGGATGTTTCAGCTGAAAAGATAGGTCAAGAAATAGTATTAACCCATTGGGCTATGGAGTCACAAAAGGATTTAATCGTACAAAAATTATTCAAGGGTTTCCATAGGGAAAGTCATCTATATCAAAGGATATTTTAGATTTAATTGTGATATGAAACATTAAAATGTTGTGAAATAAGAAAAGCTAAAATCCATTAAGAATCTAAATTCACTAAGACAAGAAAAGCCTTTCAAAGTAACTTTTTGAAGCAAGCCAAAGGATAGGGCGAACCATAAACTTCTTCAGACAAACTTTTATTAAAGCACACTTTTCAGACAACAATCCAATAATCCTAAGAATACTTTCAGAAGATAGAAAACATACAAGGGAATAAGGAGGGTAGCCTAAGATCAGACATAAACTATGAATCTAGCCTACTTTTGGCATACTCTCAAGGGATCTTTCAAAGCAATTGTTAAAGGCAGACTAGAGGACAGGGCTAGCCATAAACTTCCCTATTTTAGACTCTACTTAGCAAAATTTTAAAAGAACATTCAAAAACAACATCTCAAGTTGTACTCAGAAAGACATGGGCTCACCAAAATTTCTTCACTGGTTATACTCTATTGAATCATTCTAAAAACAACAAGCTGGATAAACCTAGAGGGAAATTAATAATCCTCTAAACATACCTTAGAAAAAGAAAAAATAAAGATAAAGTGTTGTGTAACCAGCTCCAAAAATAGAATGAAAGAGATATCAACACCTTAGAAATAAGCCACTTTGAGGGGGAAACCTCCAATACATTACATAAATGAAAAATTCTTGGATGATACAATTTACAAAACCTCCTTTCTATATATAGGAGTCCATTCGACCACAATGTAATCATAGTGGGCCACAATGTAATCCTAGCCGACTTAACAATAATAATGTAAGGGCACAATAATAACAATATGGGGGTTACAGGGGTACAACAATAACAATAAGGGGGTTACACTAACAACAATAAGGAACTATACTAGTAATATAAGGACCTAACATGCTCCTCTCCTTCAAAAAAGTGTTGTCCTCAATGCTTGAGTAGCTCCGGGTGCTTCTGTATAAAATTTTCATCCTCCCATGTAGAATCTTCAGTGGGTAAGTTCTTCCACTTGATGAGATACTCTTAAAATTGATCGATTCTCGTAGCTATCGAGTTCTGTTTCCATGATTGCTTCTTGTGTTCCAATATGATTTTTCCTTCATCATCAAGTTCTGGTAATATTGTTTGAACTGGAAGATTTTCACCGATAACCTTCTTTAAGCATGAAACATGGAAAATTGGATGTACTTGCGAAGAAGCAGGAAGCTCCAATTTGTATGCCATAGTACCAATCTTTTGCAACACCTTGTAAGGACCATGGTACTTTGGCGATAATTTATTATCCTTATTTGCTTGCTTGAGAGACATTTGTTTGTATGGTTGTAGCCGTAAAATACCCAATCTCCTACATCAAAACTTCTCTCGCTGCGATGTTGATCTGCCTGTTGTTTCATTCGATTTTGTGCCAAATTCAAATTATCCTTTAAGAGTTGGAGAACTTCTTGCTGATGCTCGATGTGATCTTCCATTGCTTGAACCTTCAAATTTTCCCTTAAAGATGATGTGATGGATGGTGGATGATGTTAGCCACCTATAATATTTGTTATAGCAAAAGGTGGCCAAGACTTTTTAAGCCTTCAAAGAAAAATTTTTATTACTAAAAAGTGTTGGCTCTTGAAGACTCTGGAAGGCCTCATGCCTCTGTCCAAAATCTTCATTTCTTTTCCCATTTTATACTCAGAAATTCTTCTGAATTCATGAGAAAAGACTGCTGAAAAACCATCATTTTCCCCCTTCTCCCACTCAAAACTAACTTTCATTTTCTCCCCATTTTTCTCCATAAAACTCCTTTTTTTTCATGATTTCTCTTCTTCCCTTCATGAAAATCACTTTTACAAAGTTAAAGACTCACTCTTTAACCTTACCGAAACCCCCAAATCCATTGAAAACCTTGAAAAATTTCATAAAAAATACATGTTTTTGCATAAGGGCTTGAGCCCCCTTGGGCTAAGTTTCAAAACCACTTCCCCCACATGCCCACACCTCGAAACCAAGCTTTAAAACCTTCTCGGCACTTATCGCATCGCAAAAAATCTAAGCGCGCAAGTCTTTTCCATGTTCTGAAAGTTTTGATGCGATTAAGCCTTTGCATCATATAAACTCCGATGCGATTAAGCCTTGTATTGTAAAAACCCCTGATCATATTATTGTTTTATATAAACCATGGGCCCGCCTTCGGCGCCTAAAAACCATTGAATAAACCATCCCGATCCATTTTTCCTTTGTAAAATACAAAAACCCATTTATCCAAAGTTTGATCTAAAAAACCAAGGTCGCGTGTTTAATATAAAAATGGTTAGATTGAAAGACCGATTGCGCAATCACATCGGAGGAATTCACAAATGGGTTGATTGAAAGACCCACATCAAATTTTCCGATGCGATTGGGTCTTATATACATATAAACTCTGCCCCCCCCTGCCTCTCTACTACATATGGCTTTCACCCAGGACCAATTGTTAAAAGATCCCAGGCACCAATCGCATCACAATATTCCAATGGGTTGATTGAAAAGCTCGGGCCCGAAGCTTCGATTGCGATTGGCCCTTGTTATATAAAGCCCCGGGCCCATTGTATTTCATATATCCAATGGCCCCGCAATCGAGCGCTGACCATTTCATATATAGAAATCCTACCCCGATCCATAAAAACCTTTGCTTTATTTAAAACTTTGGATTTTATATATTATAGGGGTTTTTCCACTGGTTCGTTTCAAAGCTAATCCCCTTCATTGATCATAAGCCGATCAACGGCCCATGCAAACTCGCATCGCATTTCTCAATCACTGCGATATATTTCTTCCCCCAATCGGCCATTCCCTGATTCATTCTCCACCATTGATCTAATCCTAAGATCAACAGTCTGCGCCACATCGCATCGCAAATTTCTATCGGTGTTTTTTCTTGCTACCCCTGATTGCGATCCCCCGATTGCGATCCTCCGATTAGATCTAGACCATCCACATGTCCAGATCCGATGGTCCAAAATCACCCCATCTCGTTCACTCCCCTTCTCTTCTTTGACCTATTCCAGAATAAATCTCCACCATTGGATGCTTTCATCCAACGATTATGCTCCTTCTCCGCCTTCTGAAGCAGTTAAACCTAAAAAAATAGGATTTTATAATATTTTGTGTATATTTGCAGGGATGAATTGTTTTTTGTTATAAAAAAAGAAAAGTTAGAATTCGGGAAAGACATTTCCTGTGCTTTTGATTCATAAAAATAAACCGTTCGTAGGGTTCAAGATCTATGTTTCGTCGATGCTCTATGAGCATTGATGCCATGAAGAGACCTGTGCGGCTTGCACATCGACAAGACACTGTGATTTAAATCACATTCAAAAGAGTATCGGTTTTTGAAGATATAGCACAGCAGAATGAAGATTGAAGAAATATTTTGGAATTACGGCTAAGAATGATTATCAAAAGCCTAATTCCCAGAATTAAAACACCATTAAAAGAACATCATAAGTGTTTAACAGACAGAAAGATCTCCACCATCACATTTGAAGAAAATTTATTCCTCTCGGCTACCACAGAGCCACCTGTTGCCTCAAACCATTCAAACAGAGGATGAAGTTATTGATTAAGAAAATGTCTGCCTCACAGTGCAGCCAAGAAATTAATTCCGCTAAGGAAACTAATGAAAACAAATATCAGCGGAGTTATTTCATCCTGGATAGAGCCTAAAAGTCAATAAAGCTCCCACTGAGCTTTGATATTAATTTTAAAATAGTTAATATAGTGAACCACCTATAAACTTCTTCATCGAGCCCCTGAAAAGGCCAAGAAGTCTCGAATCTGTATTAATTTCCTTAAGAGATCTTTTATCATATCTCACCTCCTCATCCTTCTATAAATACCTCTGTAGAAGATGAGAAACTGTTGGTTGCAGAACTTTGAAATACATATGAGCTTAAACTTCTGACTATAAATAGTGTTCACTGGCCCTTGGAGCTCTGTTTGTGTTAGTGTTTTTAGGCTGGATAGTGAAGATGACTGCTGAACTGAAACATTGGATCTGAGTATTGTAACTGGTTTGACATCAATAAACAAGATCTTTCTTGGGATCTTGCTCTATATCACTGGTGAAGTGCCCCTTTCTTTCTTATTTTTTTCCTTCTATGTATGTCACATTTGTTCACTATTCTCTGATAAAGAACAACATTTATAGAGTTAGGACCTGTTGTACATCATTAACCTTCTCTGACTGAAAAGCTTTATCTTAATGTTTTCCTCCAGTTGTTTATTTTAGAATGATTTAATACAGTTTAAGTAGTTAGGAATGCTAGATTTCCCTCGTCCTACTGTTTTATTTAAACATTGTTCTTGAAAGTTATTTTCCTTATTTTCTTATTAAAGTTAGACTAGAAAGTGATGGTTTTCCCTACTTCTAGCTTCTATTCTCCAAAGGCAGATTTTGAAAGTTTCCCTTCGTGTTAACTGAAAAAAGACTAGGTTTAAAAGTAATTTATCTGATCTTAATTTTATACTCTGTCTTCTCTTATATGTTTTCATACTTTTTGAAGGTAATTATGTGGATTACTAGATTGTTTGTCAATTAAGCTTCTTTAATACAAACCTTCCCAAGAGGTCAATGGTTAGCCCTGCACTTGGTTGGGTTTAAACAATTACTTAAGAGGCTTTTCTTGTTTGGACAGACTATAAATCCTTTGTGAAATTATTATCAGTTTCCATCTCTCCAACACTTTATTGTTCCCATTCCATCATTTTAATCTCAATAATCTTGTGGTGTAGATGACTTGCCCCTTGGATCACTCTTGATGTTGTTGCTTAATTAAAGCCCTGTTATGACTCCATAGCCCAATGGACTAAAAACCAGGTTATATCTATCTTTTTAGCGTAGCTATTCTATTCACTTGCAACTTCTCACCTTTGAAACTCTTTGAACATAGGACTTTCCACCTCAAATAGTATTCATGCTCAACCATCCAAAAAAAAAACAAACCCTTTGCCTTCACAACTAGACTAATATTATTACCCCAAATTTCAAATACAAATCCATATTTGAAATTATTGGAGAGATCCCTCTCTGGATTCAGGAGGGCTAGATCCTAGAATCCCAAAGTTGGTTGAAACGATGTTGTTTCTGTGATCAGACTTTGCCAATCTTGCTGATTACAGATTCCTAACATTTCTGGCGACTCCGCTGGGGACCAAACCCAGAATCATTTTCTTTTTTATAAAAACCTTGAGAGTAAAAAGCAGCCTTTTCAAGCACCACCTAAGAAAGGTAATCATGATAGAACTTGTATGAATCAGTGACAATCTAGGTAAACCCTAGGATTCTCTTAAGACTTTATCTAACCTTGAAAGATCAGCTGGCTTAGCCATAAGAGTAAATTGTCTTTGTCTCATAACCGTAGCTAAGTTTTGAAACAGAGTTAGGATATTCTTAAAAGCCATACAACTGAAAAATAACTCAGAAAAACCTAAAAATATTTCAGATTGGTATCCAATAAACATGGTGGTGGACCATAAAACCTTTTACCTCCTTAGGGGCTAAAAACTTCCACTTGGCGACTCCACAATCCTGAACAGACCTTAAGACTCCACTGGGAAGAACCCTTATCATTATAATATCTTTCAAACTCAGTCAAAATACTGTAGGATTAAAATTTATGTAAACAGATTGGTTGACCATTCAAAAATTGTCATACCTAGTTGAACTTGTCTTGTTTATTTGGGTCTGAAAAACACAGCATAGTGGCTCCTAGAAAGATTCACACTAGAGCCTATCCTGACCCTGATCCACCTGAAGTAGTTGATAACCCAGAAGGTATCCTTAGGAAGTCTCCTAAGATTAAATTATCAACTGTTTTCAGATCACCCTTGAGAGCTAATTCAGTTCCTGAAAATCTTTCAGCTCTACAACAATCTCAAGTTGACTTAGTAAATCCATTTAGAACTAGGTCTCTTGGTGATTTAGATCAGTTAGATTCTAAGTCTTCACTATCATCTCCTGAAACAAGTGAACCTCTTGGTAGCAGAGAAACAACACCTCCTGATTTACATTTCCTTCACAACTTAGGTGTCTCTCATTCAAGATCAGCTCAGCAGTCTATTCCTGGTCCATCCACTTCTACTCACCCTACATCCACTGTTCAAACCACTACACCTCAGCCCACTTTTCCTGTTGTTAATCCACTCCTTGTGAATCCACCCCCACCACATATCATGGAAGCATGGTATGCTCCGTTAGTCCTTCCTGTACCATTAGTCAATCTTCCACAGGACTATCAGTCCAAAATTCCATTATATGATGCTAGCAATGCTACAACTGCATCACAACATGTGGATAAGATGAATGACTACTTTGACAGAAATGAAATTGATGATGATTCTGTCAAGCTTAGGTTATTTTCTCAGAGCTTAGGGGGAGAAGCAAGAAAATGGTTCAAAGGCTTAGCCCCCCATAGTATTAATGATCTCCAAGCCTTCCATCAAACATTCTTAAACAAATGGGAAGTAAAGAAAAACCCTCTCCAAGTCCTTTCCGACTACAAGAACCTCCATAGAAATACTGGGGAAAGTGTGCAAGCTTACTACACTAGATTCAATAATGTGTATAATGCACTTTCACCAGAACTAAAACCTCCACAGGGCTTAGCTTTAAACAAATTTCCTGAATGGTTTGACTCTGACATGACCTATCAGCTGAGAGAGAGAGATTTTTCAACTCTTGAAGATATGCAAAAGGGTGCTCTTTCTGTGGAAGTCAACTTAATGGAGAAGAGAGCTAGAATGAAAACTAAGAAGAGAGTATATTTTAGAGAGGAATCCACACCTTCTACTTCAAAATCAAAGATGGAGAGAATGATGGAAGAAATGATGAAAGAGATGAGCATAATTAAGAGAGCACAAGCAAATCAAAACCAAACTTCTCCTCAAAATAGAAACCAGAACCAAAATCAGAATTTTAAAAGGAACCAACCTCCAAACAGACCTAGGGAAGATGACTAGCAGATCACTCCTCCCTTTCATCAAAAATATGTAAGTGAGGTTGAGGAAACAGATGAAATAGTAGAGGAGGATGATATCAACATGCTGGGGATAGACCATGATGACTTTGAAATTCATTATGATAGAAAACAAGGTCTATACACACCTTATGATGACAAAAGAGATGATGATGAAAATTATTATCAAGACATGGAAAATGTCATCATAGAGTCACAAAGAGAATATGACCTTAGAAGAAAAACCAATCAGAAAACCCCCAACACCAAAACCTCTGACAAATATTCACAAAACAACACTACAACCAAGCCTAGAGTTGTCAAACAAACGGATAAAATAGTGGTTGTAAATTCTGATAAAGGAAAAGAGAAAGGCACTCAAAACAAAGAAAATTAGAGTGCAAACCTTAGTAGTACTAACACTTTAGCTAGTACTCCTGTGAAAACAATTTTGTCAAGTGTAAATAAAACAAATCAACAAGTTGATATTGCTGATAAAGTGGCAGCTAATAAGGTTGAGACCAACACTTTGAAGAGTCAAATTCCTTTCAGCCTGGAGCAGGAAATTTCAAAAATCAAAATCTCTGTTCCCTTGACTAAGTTAGCTGCCCAACATGTATATAGAACCCAAATTTTGAAAGCTTTAAAAATAGAAGAAAATGAGGACACAGTCAATCTTAATGATGACCAGCCAGAGCTTATTTTCGGTCCAAAGATTGAAGGTAGATATCAAGAGGGACCTGTTCCTCCCTTTTATGTGAGTTTAAACGTTCATGACAAAATTTTGCACAACGCTATGCATGATTTCGGGGCTTCTCATAATTTAATGCCAAAAGATGTAATGGAGAGCCTTGGTTTATAAATCACCAGACCATATAAAGACCTGTACTCCTTTGATTCCAGCTGAGTAAAATGTTTAGGATTAATCAAAGACCTTTGTGTTAATTTAGCCCAAATTCCAGCCAAATGCTTAGTCATGGATATTGTTGTGGTTGATGTTCCCCCCAAGTATGGAATGTTATTATCAAGATCTTGGGGGGCTAAGTTACAAGGGACTATGAAAATGAACATGACCTACGCGACTATCCCTGTTTTCAATCAGAATAGAAGACTCTACAGGGAGACCCATATGAAATTCACAGTTACAAGTCAAGACAAACCACAAAACTCTCCCCTGTACTCTGTAAACACAGGCCTTGATTCATTTATCCTCTTTAATGAAAAAACATTAGATGAACAAGTAACTTTGACAGAGTTAACGACTGACAGGGAGGAAGAGGAACACAATGCAGAAAGGTTAAAACAGTTTGCCACGTTTGAAGACATTAGCAAACTAAAAAAAGGTCTTGAACTACAGGTCATGTGTCCTTTTCTTTTAAACCTAGAAACTAAAGAAAACGACCCTCAAATGAGCGCAAATATTGGGGAATCAAAACAAATACAACTAAGTGTTGTTTTTCCACAACAACCTTTGAGCGCGTTAGTTGAAGAGGATAGTAACCAGGATGAAACTAAGAACAGTCCTCTGCGGAATATGTATTTTGATGGATCCTGCACTAAGAACAATGCCAGCGTAGGTGTCTGGATTACTAACACTGAAAACAACCACACCGAATGTATTTCCTGTACATTAAACTTTCAGTGTTCCAATAACATAGCAGAATATGAATCCCTTCTCCTAGGCTTACGTTTGTTGAAAAAGATGGGAGCCAAAAGAATTAGAGTTCATGGGGATTCAGAGTTAGTTAAAATGTCAAAATGTCAAAATCTGGGAGGTCAAGAAGTCTGGGAGTCTGGGAGTCCAGGAGTCCGAGGTCCGAGGCAAAGATCAGCGCGCGCGTTTCCTTGCCAGCATTAGGTATTTTAACCATTTTCGCATTTATCAATAAACA